>JAUTXW010003195.1:0-531902 GCA_030620095.1 Kuschelorhynchus macadamiae
CGGTATATGGCTTCAGTGATTAAACTTTCTAATTCCTCCATCTCTTCTTAATAAAAAAGGTATACTTTGTTTAAGTCTCTAGGAGTGACCGTTTTCCAGAAAATCGCACTTGAAAGTTAAGGCTACCCTGCCATTTTTTAGTCTTAGACTGCCTAGCAGAACCGTGTTAATAATAACAAAAATAGTGGGCCATGAAACCGAAAACAAAAGTAAACTTTTGAGTAAACTTCATTCATATTTGTGTATTTTATTTGCAGAAATTTCAGTTTGCCTATTTTCTTTCTCGTTTTTTGTCTACTTTAGTACTTTACTTAGTAAAATGCCTTTTCGTATTTTCTAATCAAGAGTTGGCGGATATTCATTTTATTTATGGGTTTGCAAATGGTAATTCTGCCGAAGCAGCCCACGAATACAGGCGCAGATTTCCAAATAGAAGACATCCGAATCGTTCGGTTTTCGTAAGAATTCATCGGCAAATAGTTGAACAGAGGTCTAGGCAACGTTCGAGAAAATGGTATTAACGTTCGGCCACCTAGAAACTTTGAAAGACAAATTTTGGGTATGTTTGATCGAGATCCAACCACAAGTGTAAGAAGAGTTTCCATTGAATTAGGAATTTCAACCAGCTATGTTTATAGAGTTCTTAAACGTGATCGGAGGCATCCTTATCATTTGCAACCGATTCAAGGATTACTACCCGGAGATGAAGAAAGAAGAATGTTATTTTGTCAGAGAATTCTTAATCTAATTGCAAATAATAGATACTTTTTAAGAAATGTCTTATGGACCGATGAATCCTGTTTTACTCGTCGTGGAATTGTAAATTTTCATAACCAGCACGTTTGGGCACATGAAAATCCACATGCCGTTAGGCCAAGAAACTTTCAATACGAGTTTAGTGTAAACGTCTGGATAGGCATTTACAACAATAATCTTTTTGGACCTTACTTTTTGCCTCAGCGGGTAAATGCAGCGGTTTTTTTGGAATTTTTAGAAACGGAACATGGGAATATGTGGGAAGACATTCCATTGAATTTAAGAAGAAGAGCTTGGTTCCAACTTGATGGATGTCCAGCACACTATGGGAGGCTGGTGAGAAACTGGCTAGATAATCATTATCCACAAAGATGGATTGGTCGTGGAGCACCAGTTCAGTGGCCTCCACGATCTCCAGATTTAAACCCTTTGGACTTTTTTCTATGGGGATTTTTAAAGGAAAAAGTATATGAAACTCCCGTTCAAACAAGAGACGAACTTTTGAATAGAATTAGGGATGCCTGTGGTCAGGTGAGACCATTCCTAAATAACATTTCACGCTCAGTTTTTCGGCGATGTGAACTATGTATTGAACAAAATGGTTCACATTTTGAACATCTTCTTTAAATTTTTTAAAATTCATTTTGTTTTCAATGGCTATTACATGTATTAGTTTCCTATGTTTTAATTAAAGTTTCGATTTTTTATATAAATTTTTTTTTATTTTGGGTTTACGTTTTTTTTTTAGTTCAAAGGAAATAGAAAAAGTGTGTCAGCCACATTTTTTAAATTATAAATTTTGGCTATGTGATAAAATAGATTACACCATACCATTATTCCAAAAACCTATATTACATTGAAAAAAAAGCAAATCTCAAAAAAGGCCAACTTTAATGGGTCATGGAAAGAGTACATTTTTTCTACCGCAAAAGATACGTTAAAAATGTTTTAAATATTTAAAAAGCATCTATTTTTAAAATTAAAAACTTTAGAGCTCTGTGTTTTTAAAAGTATTTTAGAAAAAAAAACGTATGTATAAAAATTATAAAAATTTTAATCAAAAACGTTAAATTTTTTAACAATAAAAAGTTCTCCCGGAAGCTGTTTATTTTTCAGTTTTTATCGCAAAAAACTTAATAAATTTACGCAATAAATATTAAAGATAATTTTAAAAAATAAAAATACGGCAAAACTTTATATTCAGAAAAAAAAATGTTTGAAAAGTGCTTTAATTTGTTGATTAACTCATTTAACAAAGATCATAATAATTCATAGTATTTGAACTTTCAAGTGCGATTTTCTGGAAAACGGTCACTCCTAGAGACTTAAACAAGGTATACCTTTTTTATTAAGAAGAGATGGGGGAATTGGAAAGTTTAATCACTGAAGCCATATACCGAGTGGTAAAAAAGTTCTGTTCAATAACGTTAGTGTGCTGATAAGCCGGTGGCGCCCTCTAGCAGCAATATGAAAACTAACATCGAATTTAAATTCTCCGCACCCAAAAACCCCCAAATACCCAATTTTGTGCCATTATGTCCAACCGTTTAGATATAATGGAAAAAAAGGAAAAATTTAATGCAAACTTTAACACCCTGTATCTTGATAACTAAGCGCTTCACGACCTATGTTTATAAGAACTTTTTGCACTAATTTGAAAAGTTCTATCAACTGTTACATATATAATATAAATATATATATATATATATATATATATATATATATATATATATATATATATATATAAAGAAACACTTAAAAATAAAGCCTTATGCAACAAAAAACTGAAACACCCTGTATATACATATATATATATATATATATATATATATATATATATATATATATATATATATATATATATATATATATAAGGTCAAAGACATCTTAAAATAAAGCCTAATAGTTTTATTGTCCTATTCGTGATATTATCTATGTATTTGGCAAAAGTAAATTTGGAATTCAATAGCATTCCCAAGTCTTCAAAAGTATCAACTCTTTTCAAGGTTCTTTCGTTTAGTGTATAAATAATGTATTTTTTAAACAATGGAAACTTAATTTCTAGAAATAGAGATATCTCCAATAATATCAACACAGGGGTAGGAACGATTTGGTTATGACACTTCACCAAATTTCTTTATTTAATAAGGGTTCTCTAGTCGGATGTATAAAATTATATATATTACCATTAAAAATAAAATGTATTCAAAAGATAAAAGTAAACCAAAAAATTCTTATTGAAAGAGAATTCTGTTCCCCAGATGATTATTTTAACTTTTATATACAGATTACGTCCTGCTTATATGTAGAGCCTATTATGAAAGAACTGTTCATTTAAATCATTGAAGAAATAGAGAACATCAAAATACCTTAGGGGTTCCGAGGGGTTTTCCAACATTGAAGACACAAGTGTTACATTTTGTAAACATTAACAAAATAGGTTGCCTTTTTTGAAAATACAGACCCCAAATAAATTTTGTCCCAGGCCAAAACTAGGGTAAGCATGGCTCTGTATGAGAGTAATAGTTATCTTTTTAAAAATGATAAGTATATGGATCTCTTCATGTGAAATAAATCTTCAAAGCACTTTATTTTGTTACTTATTTAACAAATTTTCTATTTAAAGTTATCTTTAAATAGAAAATATTTTGAAAAGAAAAAATGCCTCATTATTATTAAAATATATAATTATTTTGACATATGAATTACCTCAGCAGTTCTATATTTATTCTCAGATGGACTATGGAAGCATTCCTCACTGCTTTGTCTGTCTACTCATAATTTTATATGCAAAGCTGATTTTCATTTTTTATTGTTGCCTGAGATACATACCCCGATTTGCCAAGATGGAGCCCACTGTGGTTAATACATCCATGAATTTACTTGGTTTTCCTAAAAATGCAAACACAACTATATATCATAATCATGTTATCAACCAAATACAAATGTTTTTGTCGAGGTTTTTCTTTTAACTAACATTTAGTGTGCACTATACATTAAAAAATCGATATATTGAAGAAAATCCGAAGAGGAACATTAAAGAAAATAGATGTATACACAAAAAAAGAATCTAGATGGCTTACCAATATGAAATATGTATGTTACAATATACTTTCTGATGTCCTAATTTGATAGCCCGTTTAAATTGCTGAATCTAACTTTCTAGTAATCTCGTTCTTGAAATTGCATTTAAATGGGCGAAAAACTGAGAATTCAGGACTTATCGGGAACACAGTAAAAGCTTGCATATTATTTCTGCACGTTTCACAACCAACTAACAATTTACAGGCATTTTTCGTCATGTTAGTAAAACTTATTTTATTGTATCTTAACACTGATACGGTAGCAGTAGAATTAATACGTAGCTATTTGCTATTTTTATAAACTAGGTAATTCTTTGAGAACGATTTAAAACTTATTATTCAGGAATATTAATAACATGTTATCAAACATAAATAAAAAAACACAATTGACAATATTACTAATATTGTCGGAAATATGTACTTCTTTAGAACAATAATGCACTTTGGCAACAGTGACAGAAGTTTCTTACATCATTGGCGTGCATGTTTATGTATTTCGACGTTTAAGGCCAACGACGAATTCCATGCATTCCAATGTGTCGGGATTTCGACTGTTAGCGCCAGTGACGGTTATGTGTAATATAGGTTCGGGCAAGTGAAGTTTAGGGCCAAATACATCGAACCGTTTTTAATTCATCTCATTTGCCAATTAATGTAAAACCTTTTTGTAATACCATATATTCATTATTGTCTAATTATTAATTATTAAAATTTTCAAGGTAATTCGATAAGGATTTCTTTATAGTTAGTTTCATGCACGACACCCAATACCTATTATACATCTAAACCTTGTATGAAAAATTTTGAATTGCCTATGTGGTAAAAAAATGTATTTTTTGCTAATGAAAATACTCCGACGATTGAAATTTCTAAAATTACATTAACGGTATCGGCGGCAAATCGAACTTTATTAACTATTTCTCCTCCTATTATAAAAAATATTCTTTGTGACCACTTAGAGTTCCTCTGAATATGGTTTATAAATAAACGTTAAAGAGAGTGGGGGGGACGTAAGGATATCTCTTTCCCTGCTGAATTATGACTGGCTTTGATTCTCTGTTATTTATGTTAAATGGTTTGGTTCTAATACAAATGCGATATTAACCTAACGTCTTTGTCATCTAATTGGATACTAGAATACATATAGTAGATATTATTTTGTTAGTTAGACTAAAAAAATATGCATACCTATATTTAACCTAGCCTAAGAAATGAAAAAAAATAAATACATTTATAAATAAACACTTCATTGGTGTTTGATATGATTTTGGTTTTTTCCTTTTTACTTCCCTCGTAAAAGGGAAGTACCTATTGTAATCATGAAAAAATCATCCTCCGAGATGTTTTCAGATCTTTACGTTTTTTTTTTTGTGGTTTCTCAATTCCGTCGGTCTCTCTGTTTGCGGCATAGCTAAAAAACTACTTACCCGATTGACTTCAAATTTTGTTCAAAAATTAAGGGTCATATGGAAGTGATCTGGTAACATTATAGTAAAAATCCAAATATGGCAAAACAAAATGGCGGCCTAGTGAAATTGTTAACAAAAAACTGCTAATCAAGTTTATTTCAAGTTTTCACAAAAATCAAGTATTATGTAGGAATCAACTGTTAAAATTTTGGTACGAAAACAAAATGGCGGGTTAATAAAATATTTAAAAATTCAGCCTAAAAAAAACTACTTAATGGACTGATCTCAAATTGTGAGCTATAATTAATTGTAGTACAGAGATGAATTAGTAAAATTGTGGTACTAATTCAAGATAGCGGAACAAAACGGAGGCCAAATAAAATGTTGACAATCATCAAAAAAATCACCCCAGCAGCTTTTACATAATATCTTCATGTTTTACGTCCCTCGGTGCCAAAAAATATGTTTTATCAATTTCGTCGGTGAGTTTGTCGGTTTGTCTGTCTGTCTGTCAGTTCGAGGTATAGCTTACAAACTACTTATCATATTGACTTCAACTTTAAGTTTTAGTAGGCCATATGCAGATAACTTGGTACTATTTTGGTAAAAATCCAATATGCCGGAACAAGATATCGGAGGCCTAGTGAAACGTAAAAAGAATGTTACTAAAAAACATTAATACTCAAATGTTGCACAAAAATCAAGTGTTACGAAGGAATGAACTGATAACATTTTGGTATGATTATAAGATAGCAAACCAAAATGGCATCCTAATAAAATATTTAAAAAATGTGCCTGAAAAAACTACTTAGTAGAATAATTTTAAATTATGTGCAAGCATTTAGTGCGATATAGAGATGACCTGGTAAAATTGTGGTACCAATTTAAGATGGCGGAAAAAAATGGCGAACATTTTTTTTTAATCTAATTCAAAATGACTTTAAATTTTGCAGAAAAATTAGATGTGATGTAGGGATAAACTGGTATGAATTCAAAATGACGTAACAAAATAGCGGTGTGTGTTAATGTAAAAACTACTTATTGTATTTATTACCTCTCCCGTAAAAGAGAAGTATTATAATCGTGAAAAAATCACGCTCGGAGATTTTTCAGGTCTTCACCTTTTGGGATTCCTAAATGCCGAAAATCATGTTTTCTCAATTCCATCGGTCTGTCTGTCTGTTCGAGGAATAGCTAAAAAACTACTTACCCGATTGATTTTTGAATCAAAAATTAAAAGTCATATGGGAATGATTTGATAACATTTTGATAAAAATCCAAAGTGGCAAAACAGAATGGCGGCCTAGTCAAATGTTAAAAAGCTATTACTAAAAAAACTACTTGTCCAATTTACTTCAAACTTTGAACAAAAATCAAGTGTTACATAAGAATAAACTGGTAACATTTTGGTATGAGTATAAGATAGCAAAACAAAATGGCGCCCTATTAAAATATGGAGGTTTAATAAAATATTTAAAAATTCAACCTAAAAAAACTACTTAATAGATGGATAAATGCAAAATTTGTGCAAGAATTAATTATGGTATCGAGATAAACTAGTAAAATTGTGTTTCGAACAAATAAAATGTTTGTAATCGTGAAAAAAATTGCAGGTTTTACATACCTTTACGCATGTCAAAAAATATGTTTTCTTAATTCTGCTTGTCTATCTGTCGGTCTGTCTGTCAGTTCGCGGCGTAGGTAAAAGCTACTTACCGGATTGACTTCAAATTTTGGTGACAAGTTAAGGGTTATCTGGGGATAGTATTGGTATTTGTAAAATTGGTTGTGGTAAAAATCCTATATAACGGAACAAAATGGCGGCCTAGTGAAATAATTACTAAAAAACAAATTAACCGTTTTACCGTTAAATTTTGCACAAAAATTTAGGAAACAACCTGTAAAATGTACCAAAATATGGTATGAATCTAAGATATCAACAAATGACGGCCTAATAAATTATTTTAATAAATCAATCTGAAAAACTACTTGTTAAGAATAATTTTAAATTTGGGGCATCCATTAAGTGTCATATAGGGATAAACTGGTAAAATTGTGGTAATTAATTCAAGACGGAAAACAATATGTCAGCTAAACAAAATGGCTAAAAAACCAATGCAAAAAATCTTCGTTGGCTTAATACTTAATATTTACTATTAACAGCAAATTTGAATGCGATACAGGGATTAACTGGTACTAAATTCAAAATCACAATACAAAATGGCGGTCTTATACAATCAGTGTAAAAACAAATTCAATTCATTTTAAATCACGCCTAAAAATAAAGTGTGGTATAGAGAGAAACTGGTAAAATATTGGTATGCTTCCAATATGTTGGAACAAAATGGCGCGCAATTAAAATGTTTTAAAGACAGTATACGAATGGCTATGTGCGGAACTAAATTGGGTTACATTTCATTATTCCTAATGAAAAGAAAGATTTATAACGAGGGAAGTTCCAGGTAAAGGAAATTTACCGATTTTTTTATTTTTACCAATCAGCTTCAGCAAAAAGCCAGTAATAGTTAATTGCATTTTTCGATTGGCGAATAAAAAAAATCATTACCAAACTTTTAAAGTGAGCGCCAAGGCTTTCTATCATTAAAAACATATTGATTTTTTATATTTAACAAAAACACCACCTGATTCCTTTCCAGAATAGCGGGCTCTTTCTCCCAAATATCCTATCAGTAAATACGGTATGTATAAAAGTGAGATCCAATCATCAATCCAGTATAGTACTAAAAAATTATCGACTTATCGAAATTGAAATATCTGACCAATTATCGAGTTTATATATTCTTATATTATTTGTTTATATTGTTAATTAAGGGCACAATAATCATGATTTCATAGGTTATATTTTACAGTGCCCGTTTCTATTATGAGATCACGTAAATCATCAAATTTCTCCTAATTTCCTGCACTTTGACTAAATACACTGTGTTTTTCAATTGCCAGAAACCGTCAATTCTTGTCTTTAAAATTTTTGCTTGAATAATATTTAACAACACAACAAATCTATTTCCTTGGACTCTTTGCAAATGATAATATTAGATTACAATAAGAGTTTTACAAAAAAAATATTGATTATAAACGGTGGGGCAGATTATAAAATATAAATGATAACAATTTATTTAAAATGTTTAGGGCACGGTGTAGAATTTTTATTAAAATCGTCTACAATAAATACAATAAATACACTAGAAGATGATTTCGGAACCATTCTACTACAAAAAACATTTTCCAGTTTGTTTGGGACACAGTTTGAGAGTGTTTTTGTGTCTGAAAAGTATCATTTTAATCAAAGTTCTATTTCTCAGATTTTAACAATTTAAATTGCCAGACTATTGTTTTAACAGAAAAGGAAGTCTTAGAGGCTTTGCAGGCACTTGACTCTGGAAAAGACAGTGGCTGAATTCCCGTATAGGTGGAAAGCTGTCATGATTGTTCCAAATTTACTGGTTAAAAAAGCGATTTAACAAACTATAGCCCCATAAGCAAGACCTAAGTCATTCCAAAATAATTTTATTTTGGTAAAAAACGTGATAATTTCGGTAAAATATTGCTTTATTCGTGGTCGTACCCTGGACACAAATTTGATTAAATTTTTTGAATACCTACATGGTTATATTGTTAAGTTACGTAGCTGAAGTCGATGTAGATGAAAGAAAGCCTTCTTAAATGCGTCGAATCATATGTTAAAGAATCAGTCTGGTTCTCTTCAGATTTCTATCAAGATCATATTTAGCGGCATCCGGTATATCCCAAGGGCCACATCCACAAATTGATCACTATGCCTGCGTAAATATAGGACATGTTCCAGATTAGGATCATTCTATCCTTGTTATGACGCTGGTGTAACTTGAATAATAGTATATTATTAAACGAGCAATTTATGGTAATGGCCTTAAATTGCGAGTTGAATACTATACTTTGTCCACGGCCATTATTATAAGAAATATAATGTTAATCTTACTATTAGTAATCAATGAATTCATGTTTTAGGAATGTCAATTGTTAATTTTAAACGTCAAAATTAATAAAATTAAAAGATAAGAAAAACGTCAATATCATAAACAATAAATTATTGATATTTATTATATTTTATAAGTAATTATTTTCAACTACTTACATTGTCTTAATGTTGTTGAAACTCGTTAGTCACTTTTTCTTTTTTTAATGGGGAATAAGGGAGCACACAATCATCAAAGTTTATAAAATTTCTACGTTTAATGAAATAAATATAGTACATGGAAACAATTTTGTTTTGCTGCTGTCCACGAAGAAGTCTGTATTTGGTAGAAATCAATAGCAGGTGATGTCTAATTAATTATATTAAACAAATTCGACGAATAGATATCTGACCCACATTCTTCTAATAAATACGTTAGAAACTTTAAATTACGATGGTACATTTTAATTTCACCCGTTTTTTTTTCAAAACTTACATGGATGGTACTTTTCAAACCGATCCATTTTTAAAATTGACGTTTTTAACTCCAACTACTGTCAATACTCGGGGCTACGCCATTTGTCATGGATTCCATGGTCTCCCACGGATAACTTCAATAAGCTAGGCTTTATGCAACTTGAAAGTCAAGTTTTTTGTAAGAAAATATACTTCTACCAACTTTAGTGAAGTAAAGTTGTTGGAGAACGATTAATTGGACTACCAGCAGTTGACTTTTTGTTATTTTGTATAACTAAAGTCGGTAATTTGTGTTTTATTTGACGTTACATTATGATATTGCTTCAAGTTTTTTTTATAAGAAAAAGTTCTGAATACTTTTCTGGATTTGGCAATTTCAAAAAAGTTGCAACTTCTCTTCCCATAGCAGTAAACTTATTGATTCCTATTCTTTGAGAAGCACATTTTTCACTATGATATCTTAGGAAAAAGATATTGAGAATAAGCAGGACGTGTTTGAAGATATTTTTTACAAATCGTATAAAACTTATCTGTACCCATGACTTTTGTTTTCGTTTTGTGTACCGTAGCAAGAAATGCTGACCCTTTACATCTTCAGTTTTCATCAAATACATTTCATTCCAACCTGATCGACAACCACCCATAATTCCCATAATTAATCCAACCTGAATTAAAACAAAAACATGTTTTAAATAAAATATAACTAGGTAGGTAACTTGGATTTCTAACCTTCGTTGATAAATATTTTGTATTGCAGGCTTCATTTATAAATATATATTCACCTCTTCTGGTGTGCAGCTTTTTTTGTTTGGAATCCTTCCGATTTTCTCTTTAATATAGTCCGCAGTTTTGGGTAAGTTTCAATATTTACAGAGTTACAGATGCTTAATGTGCTTGTTAACATGAAACAAATTGTCCATAAGGTGGAAGCTTTGTATTTTGCAGAGAGCTCATTAAAATATACTAATAGCACGAATTCGAAAAATGAATTTGTGCCTTTAGCAGTCCTCCAGTCTAAAAAAGTTTTATAGGCAGACGTGTAATGATCCTTATATTTTTGTGGCAGCAATCTCAGACTTGTTAATTTAGCCGCCTCTGCTATCTCTGGTGGTGTACAAGGCTCATTATCACTATCAGAATTCATTTTTTGATCTTGAACGAGTTCTTAATAATAATAGGTATGTCACTTAATACTTAACATTTCATAATTTTAAACGTTAAAATTAATAAAATTGCAATTTCTAGATGAGTAAAACATCAGATCATCTGCGACACGCACCGGGATGTTGTGAGTATCACGTTGGCATAGTAACATGTGTAAAGTAAATAAACTTTTATCAGCTGTTATAATTCACTCTACTACAAATATGGGTATCATATTCCTTCATCTAGGAAGTAGAATATTGATTTATTATTTAAGTGGTTGTTGGCAAAATATATTAAGAATTTAACAGATTGTTCCAGTATTCTCGAACAGATTACCGTAGAGGACAGACGAACTATTTTACTTGCCTTTCAGGCCTATATACTCAGCCCAGAATTCCACTCTCTGTCGAATAGTTTGGCATAGTAATATGTATTGTGTTGACCCTGACTTTTCCTTTATGTCTTTTAGACAGGTGATATATATTTTAAAGAAAGCTTAAAATTGGTATCGAGAAGTATTGTTTTCTGGCACACTTAATTTATAATAATATTTAAGTATTGAGTTTTTTTCAGGTAGATAGGTCCCTGGCTTATGGTTAGCGTAAAAATCGAAACTTTTATTGTTATGTCATTTTAACTGTAATATGTAGATACTCTAATAAATACAGTATGTATCTATTCCCTTTTGCCCAAAATAAATAAATAATTTAGCACTACAGTTTTGACACTGACTGATTAATTAAAGATTAGAATAATCAATTAGCAATTTTTAATGGGTCACTTGTCAACATCAAATTGCTGATTTTGGCATATTAAAATCAATGATTAACTTCTTCGGATATTAAATTATTTATTCAAGATCAAATCCAATATGCTTCATAATATGTATATCCTTGTCATTTAACATTTTTGTTAAGATATCTGAAAGAGAAACTGGTTATAAGATTGATCAAAATAAAACACCCTAGAATATTTTATGCACACCTCGCGAATAAAACAAATGTTGCGTAATGTTTACTCTTGCAAGAAAAGCACAAGTAATGTGCATTAGAAAACGCAATATGGGAGTCTTCGACCTTGCTTCTTGCATTTCGTATGCTAATAGGTGAAGCCATAAAAATGGTTTCTGTTTGTTTATAATGAAAATAGGCATACAAATATGGATCATTAGATTTGATTAAATAATTCTTTGACTTTGTGGCAAGCAAGAATTTTTTTAAACATCGTTTTTCATATAATTTTGCATCCAAAACATAGAAAATGATCACCAGTCTTTGTTTTAAGGGTCGTTATTTCCAAATAAAATTATGGTATAAAACCAAATATTTTGCTATTGTTTGTAACAGTAAAATACGTTTAATATTAATTAAAAAAAGTTAAATGATGTCAACAATTTAGAGATCAAATTACTATATAAAAAATTCGGTAAATTTCCTTTTCTTTACCTAGGAATAGTGAAGTGTGACCCCATTTAGTTCTTTACATAGTCATATACATCACATTTAATTTTTGTGAACCATCTGAGGTCAATTGAATAAAAAAACTTTTGGATTCTTACCACAGTTTTACTAGTTTATGTCTATATAACAATTAATACTTGCGCAAAATTTAAAATTAATGAAATAAATAGTTTTTCAGACTGAATTTTTAACTATTTTATTTAGGCCGCCTTTCTGAATAAGCGGCGGCTCGTGGATTTAAGAACGGGTGAAGCGCAGCGTAGCTAGGTGCACAGCGCCGAAGGCTAAAATTTGTCGGGGTTCCACGCCCAAAATGGCTGTTTTTTAACCTTTTTATGATGTTTTTTATTCATAACTTTGGAGCGTTTTTTAATACTTAAGGGAATTAATATGAATTTATAAGATTTTAAATATTTTTTTTGTTCGTAAAAAACAGTTATGTACCTATATCGTAAAGCTAATTTCAATTCGATTCAATCGATGCAAAACTGTTTACGCCTCCGATGATCCGAACGCACTAGTTTACATTAATTCTAAAACAAGCAAACAAGGGCCTGCAGCTTGCAGCAGCAGTTTTATGCCGCTCCGATCTCTATTTGTCTTACGGACATTCACCATTGCGTTGCCATAGCAACTGCAGTAAACAAATCTAAGCGCGAAAGCCGGCGTGCGGGGGGAGTGTTCAGCCCGGTACAATTTTAAGTCATTATTATTTTTTGTGTATATAACGCACTAGTTTTGATAGAAAATAATGGTATAATTAAGTAAATAATGTGAAATTATATAAAACATATTACATTTTTATAATAAAAATGTAGATTATAAAATACTTAATATTTTAAAAATATTTTTATTTTTAAGTAAATTAATTCACCCGCGCCCCCTGGTGATCCGCCACTGTTTTGAATTCATACCAAAATGCTACCAGTCAGTTTCTATGTAGCACTTGATGTTTGTGCTATATTTGATAATTAGTTTTTTAATGATAATTAATGATAATTTTTTTAACATTTCACCACATCGCAATTTTGTTCCGCCATATTGGATATTCATTGGATATTATTTAATTTTTGATCAAAATTTAAAATCAATCGGGTAAGTATTTTTTTAGCTATGCTCATAATTGTCAGATAGGTAGACTGACAGATAGACGGAATTAAGAAAATATATTTTAGGGCATCTAGAAACTCTCCAATTTTAAGCTATGTAAAACCTTGGAGAAAGATTTTTTCACGTTTACAAACAACTTATTTGGTCACTATTTTGTTCTGCTTTCTTAAATTCGCACTACAATTTTTCCAGTTCAGTTCTATATCACACTTAATTCTTGCACATAATCTGAAATCAATCTAATAAGTAGTTTTTGATTCTGATTTTTTAAATATTTCATTAAGCCGCTGGCTTGGATTCCTACCAAAATTTTACCACTTTATTTCTACGTAACACTTGATTTTTGTGCAACATTTAAGGTAAATTGGTTTTTTAGCAATAATTTTTTTTAAATATTTCACCAGGCCGTCATTTTGTTTCGCCATCTTGAATTCGTACCAAAATGTTTCCAGATGATTTCCGCGTAATATTTGATTTTTGTGTAAAATTTCAAGTAAATAAGGTAAGTAATTTTTTAGAAATAATTTTTTTAAGATTTCACAAAGCCGCCATTTTGTTCCGCCATATTGAATTTTTACCAAAATGTTACCATTTCTCCTTATGACCCCTGATTTTCGGCCAAAATTTTAGCTTATTCGGATAAGTATTTTTTGAGCTATACCGCGTACGGGCAGACGGACGGAATTGAGAAAACATGTTTTTTGGCATCTAGAGACCCTAAAACGTGAAGATCTGTGAAAACCTGGGTGGGTGTAAAACAAGGTAAGTAAAAAACATCAAATTCTTATTCTGCATCTCCAAAACATCACACTTTTTCATAAGCTTTTTGGGTGGAGGAATTTGGAATTCTTTTACAATACTGAATGTAACATTTATCATTTTCTTTATTTTAATTAATAAGCTTATGTTTTCCGATAGTTGTTGCATTTTAGTCAGTAAATTCTTGGAGATTCATTAAATCTCCGTATGTCATGCAATAATAAGTAAATTATCTCTGTCTGTTTATGGGCTTTGAAGGCTATCTTATTACAACTAAAAACTTAAAGGTTACATACTGCAACATTGTTACGATGATAATAACATACTTTTATTACTTATTTTAATATACGTGTAACAAATATACAGGATGTTTTAATGTTAATTTTTAATATGGGTAGTATTAAATTAATTTTAAAGAGATGTTTCTTATAAATATTTACTAAAGAAGCATATCAACATGTCTTAGTTGTCCATATTTCCCAACAGAATATTTTTGAAGTTTTTTTTTGAAAATAAAACGGAAATAACTAAATGTAAAAAAATAAGATTTACCTTTGATTACACCTAGGGCATTCAATCCCGGACGAAATTTTCAATCCCGAAATTTCGGGTTCATAATTTTTTAATCCCGGGATCCCGGGGTTCCTTATTACTATTACTTTAACTAAATACACACATTTTATTTAATATCCTTTATTTCAAAAAACAACATTAATACAAGCATATAATTTTATGAGCGTTTTCTAAATTTTAATGTAGATAGAACACAATGAAATTAAAACATATTATCTTTATTTAATCTAAAGGAACATAAAAAACTGAACTTCTGCATATATACTTTAGTAGAAAAAATAAAATTTAAACTTGTTTATTAAGAAAATGTCTTAAGAAAATGAGTTGATTCAGTGTAATATTACTTAAACTAGACCTTATTTTATTGCAAAATATACCAGCTATTGAGAAGTTCCTTTCGGATTTAACGTTGGTAGGAGGAATCGTTATTAACAAGTCATAAGCCAACTGCAAGTGAAAACCTCGTTCGGTTCCATTTTTAAAGAACTTCATTTCCTGAAGTAATATTTTTGAGATAGTTTGATATTTTCATATCTTATTTGAGGTTTTGATAACGTACTTTTTTTAAAGGATTTCTTTAAATTTTTCTTTCTTTCCATTTCCACACCTTTCATTTTCATTAAATTGACAAAAGAAACCTCACCTTCATCTTCCTTTTTATCCATAATTTCAACACTTGATGATGTACTGGTAGACTTTACAATTTTTTTATTAATTTGGATATTTCTTGTTGGGTTATTTTCTTGTTAGGGTCTATAAAACGTTCATCTGTCTCATTTTTTGTGGGCGTATGCAGAGATCCTAGGATTGACGCTAAAACTGTTCGTCGTTGCTTAATTCTCGTTATTTGTTGCATTTCTAATTTCTTTCTTTTTTAGAAAAAAACAAAACTGCAACATGAACAAACTGCTCCATCGTGTTTTGCAATCTAAGAGGAGTTATTATTATATTCCTCATCATCTGAAGATTCATTTTGAATAGAGCGCTGTTCGGAAAACTGTGTATTTCTAGTACTACATAATACATCTGTTATAGCTAGTCCCGTGTGCAATACTCAACTTCTGATTAGGCATGATAGGTTTGCCAACTTTTATTATTCTGCTTGTCCTATCTGTAGTTATACAACTATATCCTCGGATCGAGATAACTTGTGCTCAAAAATACGTTTTTCAACCATTTCTACGCATGCTTCCGCCTTCATAGAATTCCTAAATGTAATAAGGCCAAGGTTGCAAAAATGTTCTTGGCTATGGACATTAATGGTCATGAAGTGTTTGTTTGACTTAGAAGTCCATTCATCAAAAGTCAGTAGTTACCTAACTGTTTGTGAGCGACTATTTCTTGTATTACTAATAATCGAATATTTTTACTGTAATTTATAAACCTTGTGTTTATGGTAGCTGCCGAATTAGGTACCTTGAAACCCTTTGATTCTAGTAAATCTCGTAAGTCTTTGGAAGCTATACATTACATACATACATACAAAAGAGCTGATTATTAACTGTATAAAAATCGGTTAATTTTGTCTGCTTTTCATCAATAATTATATCATCAAATTTCTTGGTCACTCGCATAGACTTCGGGTGAATTATTTTTAGTAAAAAACCTTTTGTGGGCCCATATTTTGTTTTTAAAATAGCAGGGCATCTCTTTCCCTTGGCAGTTTCACTTTTATCAGCTGTCGACAAAAAATAATGCCAAATAGAACTTGAGTCATTTGTTTTCGTGCTATTTGAAACATATTTACTGGGCGTTTCTGTCGAAAACATTGCAATGCAAGCAGATTGTTTAAAAATATGTAAACTACTGATAAGATTTTGTTATATCGTGCAACGTTTAAATACTTACCTAACCCTCAATAAAAACAATTACAAATTTTTAAAAAAATCGCTGCTTCGAAATTGGAAACCGCGCCAGGGATTTTAAGTTTGTTGATTACTGCGAGTACATAGTTGTACACATACCGAAAATCTTCGGATTAAACAGACGACAATCCCGGGATTTCGAGATCGGAAAAACGGAAGGGATCCCGTGAATCGGTATCCTGGGATTGAATGCCCTAATTACACTAAGATCTTCGTTAAAATCTCTAAATTGTTCTGTTGCAGTAAAAATCTTTGAAGATGCTTCATCGAATGGTAGCCGTAACGTAACTTCAACTTGACACATACTAGATTATTATTAAGATCTAGGAAAGAGGAGAGCGCAAAGCGGCCAGACTCACATGCCAGGGGAGGATGTTGGGTATAATGGTATATTATGTATTTTACCGTCCTGTTGTTGAATTTATTGGATTTTATTTATTGAAAAAACTAGGAATTGCGTTTTTTAATCATAATTTATTTTCTGTCGGTAAGTGCATATAGGGGGCCTTTTGTTGAAAGCTGCGGGGGGGGGGCAAAATTTATGGTTATGCCACTGAGAGTACCATGACTGAAACTCAACATTAGCTTAGGCCACATTTCTTTATTTTTCTGGGATTATACTATTTCTAGCCGGTACAACATTTCTGTAGTTTTTGTCTTGTTGCATACATTAAGTAGACTTGACTCTTTGCTGTGCTACATACAAAACAGTCCTAAGGTGAGAGGTTCGTTATATACTCTAGCAAAGAAATTAAGTATTGTTCTCCAGGAAGATGGCCATTAAAAATATTAGGCCTACAACTCTTTCTCCTACCATTCCCATAACAAACAATTAAACAGTTACAAACAGTTAGTTAAATTTAAGAATGGATGGTTCTGGTTATTAATTCAAAACGGAATAAAGAATTTTAAAAGGCAACCTTCGATCTCCGTTTTATGGTTTCAAAAACCTGTCGATATTTCATTCTTGGTTCATTGTCTCCCTCGTGGGGAGATACTGATGTAAGAATAAAACTTATGTTTTTTAAAGCTCTCCATACTGACGTATTGCTAATGTCACACTAGTGTGGAGTTTCCTGGATGAATGTTGTTGGGTGATTTCTGTTTTGTCTCCACCATCTACAGCCCACTACAAATTTTCTTATGGCACTATAGATCCAATTAACATATAAAACATAAATTATTACGGGAACGTTTAAGGTATTTGTTACATTCTGGATAACGTTTTAATTAAAAGTAAGTCCTATAAATAACGTCTCCTAGAGAAATAAATCTGGCAATATTTTGATCCCAGTGATTCGCTTTGTGGAGTATTTAGAATGCCTTTCTTTGGCTACCAAATCCCATGAAAATCACTTTTTACGACCGAATAAACTTTGTGATGTCTTATAACATAATTTTTGTTTTCGTAAATTTGAGTTATTAGCTCTGGGACAGACAGTTCCCCCACCCCCAAAATCGCGACTTTGTTCACTACATTTGCATTAAAAAAACTGATATATTTAAATACTATCGATTTTTTTATAAAAATGAAAATAACGAATGGTGTCAACTTATATTTTTTTATAAACTTTTAACGAAAATTTAAGCAATTTAGATTAATATTTATATCAATTATTGTTTCAATCAGAAATCTATAAATGTTCGAATTAATATATTTACGGCACTCTATATAGATCTAAACGAAATATAAAATTCAAGGAATTGCTCAAACTTTTAAGTTAATTTTTTGATTCTCTCTAAATAATTAAACACAAGTAGGCGTTATGAATATCGTTTGTTATCAATTCTGATTTGTTTAAGTAAAATTGATTTTTTTTATGTTGCGCTCACAAAAATTAAAATAATGAATACATTTTTCAGATTATATTTTTTTCTTTGCAATGATTTAAGGAATTTAGGTGGTTCATGACAATCTAGATTTAACAAGAAAACTGTCAGGACATGTTAAACATTGATGGTGATTTGCACCCAGACTGTTGCCCTGCATATAGATAATCTTAAGTATACAGGGCGTTCCATTAAAAGTTCAAAATTTTTGGTCATTTCCGACTCAACCAGAAGAAACAGAATGTTGCATATACTGTCAACAAACTCATTTTTACTCGTTATGAATTAACCCCCGAGTTTCGATTTTTTACTTGATAATGTAGGAGGCGCTTCCACGGTTGCAGGGTATTCGCTAAGTAAAGTTCATTGCATTGCTGCTTCTGGGCGCTATGGTTTATGTGGGACAGCTTCGTAGAGAGTCAAAGGTGTCAGATTCAATGGACGCTGCTTGTTTGAATTTCTATTCTCTCCAGTGTGGTTTTTTGTGTTTAATTATTAAAAACACTATATTCTTTTCTTTTCGAGTGTTTGCTGTAATCTATAATCAGGAAAGGCATCTATAGACTACTCATCAGCGATCTTAGAGCACTTATGTAATGAACAGTCGATATATAAGAACATATATATATAGAATATATATATATATATATATATATATATATATATATATATATGTTGATTTTTACTCCTTCACGGATGGAAAAATACAATGTGTTTTTATTCCGGGTGTACATCCGTTCACTACTGTCGTTCTGAAAAGAACAGTTTTGCTGACGTTTCGCCAAAATCACATTTGGCATTTTCGAAGCTTTCTTTCTCGCGTCCGAATAGAGACTGGACAGAGAGAGTCAGTCTCTATTCGGACGCGAGAAAGAAAGCTTCGAAAATGCCAAATGTGATTTTGGCGAAACGTCAGCAAAACTGTTCTTTTCAGAACGACAGTAGTGAACGGATGTACACCCGGAATAAAAACACATATATATATATATATATATATATATATATATATATATATATATATATATATATATATATATAATGCATAGGCGCACTCAGATGGTAAGGGTTTGTCGGTTAGAACCTCCCAGAAATTTGTAGCAAAACGAATTGTACATTTCGAAAAAATAAGAAAAATATTGTGGTTTTCCCGGGAGACGAAATATTTCGATATTTCAATTTTTTTTTTCATTTAAAATTTTCACATCAGAGAGACAGTAAAAAATTTAAGCTAAGGATTATAAATTATCATTTAGTATTGCAAAATTTTAATTTAATTTGCCGATTTTTTAATTTAGAGTTGGTGAAATGACTTATTATAGTGCAAAACTGAGCTAAGAAAATATGACATTTTCTAGGATTACATGTAATCTAATGTAAAGAAGTTGCTTCAAAAGTGCCAAATGTGATTTAGGCAACATCAGCAAAACTGTTTTTACAGAACGACAGTATTGAACGAATGTGCAATGGGAATGAAAGCAATATTTCTTCATCAAAAGTAAAATATGTACTAAAAGTGGAAACTTCTGTTTAGTATATGTTTAGTTTTTTATGTATTTATTTTAACGAATTTTTCATTACTTTCATGTGCCTATTTTTGTCTATTTTAACAATTATTTTAATTAGTTAATTACATTGTATTATTTTTTCCTTATTTATTTGTTATTCAGTATTTTTATAATTTTTTATTAATTATTTTTTTTAATTTGATATAGAATTATGCGTGATTTTTCTCATTTTGCTTATTGAGAAGTAGGTGTTTATTCTGACAAGGACGTGTACTAAGATTCTAACAATTTAGCAGGCAGCCGTTTCGAGCCCCTATATTGGATTCCTTCCAATTTACGTTTGATTCCTGTAAAATATCAATGAATTTGGATAAGCAGATTTTTAACTATGCTGCAAGAAGACAGACAGACGGACTGTTCGACAGACCGACCGACTAAAATGGGAAAATCTAGTTTTTTGTCATGTGGGGACCATGAAACGTGAAAAACTAAAAAATCTCGAAGGGTGATATATTAATATTAAGTAGGTTATAAATATACTTTAAATAAATGCGACACCTAATATTTCCAAAATAAAACAAAAACCTTTTTTACCTAAACCTTCTACATTTTAATAAATTTAACATCTTCGGATTGTACATTCAAATATCTATTGAATTCTATCGTATATGGATAAACTTATTGAGTCATAGTATTATAATATAATAATTGTACCTATTGTTTATATTATATAAATATTAGGGAAATAGTAGTAGTAGGGAAATTTTATTTTATTTACTTACAACCCCTTTTTACAAACAGTGTACGATATTATTAGAATAAATAGATACTGCATTTTTTGGAATTATATCGACATATACTATAAAATAATGCAGATTTAACTTTAAATATTTACAATCACATATAAAATCACAAATATAAAAAAGTACGTTGTTTTTTTCGTTAAGATTATTTGTATAGCATATACTGTCATAAACTTGAAATAAAGTTTATTTTACTTCTTTTTTAAAATGCAACAAGGGTATATTTACTAAGCGAAAACAGGTTTTCAAGGTCAAATGCGATATTTTGTATTTGGCTGGACATTCTTCCTTCTATAGACTAATGGGGTTTTTGTTGGTGAACCTGAACCACATCGAAATGTCAGATTATAGCTATCATGTCATTTATATGCAAAAGCAACTTCTTATTTCGTTTTTTCTATATAAATAATTTTGGATTTTATCTAATTAATTACATGACTGATTTAATATTTTCGAATATCGATGCTAATTTATTCAATTGTTAAAACTTTTTCAACCTAATTTATTTTGACAATAATAGGTAAAATAATAAGGTAAAAAATATGTAGTAAATTTTTTTTAGATTTTGATTTCTTTAAGAGTCTTAGTAATTGTGTTTAAACTATAGTGTTTAGTTGTGGCATTTTGTGTGTTGATTTATTGATATAATTCGTCTATGAATCATATTATGTATAGATTTTGTGATGGGTTTCAAAAAATGCTTAAAGAAAGTAATTTTAATACACACATTTTAGGCAAAGTACAATTACATGCTGTTATAAATTAACCAATAATATCGCAAATAAGTTAACATTGTGGTAAACCAACTAAAATATCGGTAACTTTTCTTCACCCGGAAACTCCCTTGCTACGAATATTTTACCAGGAATCGTAAAATGTGACCAAATTTCGTTCCGCACATATTTATTAGTAACACATACAGGGTTATTCACGCTCAGTGCTCTATTAGAAGCCTCTGGAGAACTAATGAATAGATTACTTTGAAAATTTGGTTCTGGCCGTAGATGAGCATAAACTCTTTTAAAATATTTTATATTGTGAGGTGTTGCAGCCTCTACCATAAACTGGTGGCAACATCCGTTTTCTAAATGGAATGCCCTGTATATTATTGCTTTTTTGTGTTGTGTGTTATATGTAGTATATTTCCTATGCCCTTTAAAAATTATGCTAAAACTTTATTTTTTGTTTTTCTACCTTAGTTAAAATTTTACTTAATTGTTATCAATGTTTTACTATTAAAATGTGTTTTTACAGTATTACATGTAAAAAAAAAAACATTTTAATATTGTAATAGTGTATAAGTACTTCGTGAATTTACCAAAGGTCTGTGAGAGTGCTTCGCGAATTTACCAAACATCCGTAAAAATTCATTATGCATCCAATTTTATTAAAAGGTTGGTGTATATTTCACGAGTTGTCGTAATTTTACCCGACGTGGCACGTAACGCTGGTCAAAAGAAGGAGAAAAATAAAAGAAGAAGAAATTTTAAGATCCAACCTCACATTTTTATTAATCTTATTCATTAATCGTTTGGCAGTGCATGGCTATTTTTAGGCTTAAAGTGTTTCAGTAGGGTTTTAGTGTAAAAAACAACATATCGTGTAAAACTAAATGTCTTAAAAAATAATCGGCGGTCATAGTAATTTTAGAGTGTGTTTTGTCTTGGGTGAGAATTTAGAAAATTGTTAAGTGTTAATTGTAACATCAGATGCATTATTCACTATACTATAAGATAAGAAAAAAGGACTTGATTTCAATAATTTGAGTTATCATCTGTTTTTGTTGAGTTTTATATCATAAAATAAATGTTTTAAAGCTAATTGTGTGTTTTTTTTCTCGAATAAACCATACCTACCTACTTTCGTTGCTAACAGCATGCTCTTTTATGTTTGCTTAAAAGCCATCCTTATTTTCAAGCTATATATTTGGCATATTTGTTATTTTAATTTGTTACAAATAGAAAATTAGAACTGAAACCAAACATAAAGCAGCATATTTTAACAATTACTTCAGCCATACGACTGAAACGTTTACGTTATAACGCCGTTACCGATCTCTATTTGTGTCATTAAAAAAATGAACGGGGAATGAGATTGTTGATAACATTTTAAGTTAGCATGACTTTAAAGTAAGGTTTATGATTTTCAGTTTTGGAAATCTTATCATAACATATATAAAGTAATGTTCTTTTCCATCATTTTACCTGAGAAAGCAGGTATTTTTACATAAATTCCATACAAATTTGAGTAATATATTTGGTGTCTTTAATTAGGTTTTATAGTAAATTTGAATGAGAATTATTAATCACTAATAACGTGTAAATACGTAAAATTGCGTTTGTAACATGATTACAACCTTTTTTTATGTTAAATCACTATTTCTTTCTAACAGTGTGCCTAACTTCAACTGTTTTCGAGAAAATGACGCTTGAGAATTGTTATTTTTTTGACCCACTAAAGCTCTGTAACTCCCAAACGACCTAACTTTTAATGAAATGGATTTCGCTTTCCTTTATTAGTTTTTAATTATCCCCACATTTCTAGTTTGACAATAGGTGTCAAAATTTGACAATTCCGGTCAAAGTAGAAATTGGTGTCACGACATAGATAAGTCGTTTGAGAGCTACAGAGCATCAAAAGGTCAAAAATGTCGATTTTCAAGCGCCATTTTCTCGAAATCAATTGATTTTAGCTATACGAAACGTAACACAGGAAGTGTTTAGAATGTCCAGGACAGTACAAAAACAGATCGTTCCATTAAGAACGGATGTTGCCATCGGTTTAAGGTAGAAGCGGCAACACCACAAAATTTTAAATATTTTAAAACGAGAGTTGTTCATCTATGTCCAGAACCAAATTTTCAAAGTAATCTATACATTAGTTCTCCAGATACTTCTAATAGGCGACTGACCGTGAATAACCCCGAATAATCTCTTTTCCAACATTGTTATTGAGTGCCATTTTGTTCCACCAAATTTGATTTATACCTATACCACATTTAGTTTTTGGGCATAATTTAAAATAAACTGAAAAAAAGTTTTTACATTGATTTTTTAAGACCGCTATTTTGTTCTGTCTTGTTGAATTCGTACCAGTTTATCATTATATCACATTTAATTTTTTGGCAAAATATGAAGTTAATTGAATAAGATTATTTTACGTTGATTTTTTAAACATTCTATTTTGCCGTCATTTTATTTCGCTATCTTAAATTCGTACCACGGTTTAATGCTTGCATAAAACTTGAAATTAATATACTAAGTAGTTTTTCAGGCTGATGTATTAGGTCGCCATTTTGTTTTGCTATCTTAGATTTATACCACAATGTTACCAGTTCATGTGGATAATCAGCTTTTAGTAACAATTTTTTAACATTTTACAGGGTCATCATTTTGTTCCGTCATATTGGATTTTCACCAAAATATTACCAGGTTTTTCCCACGTGTCGTAGTTTTTTAGCTATGCTGGGGAATGACCGACCGAGGGAATTGAGAAAACATATTTTTTGGCGTCTAGGGACACTAAAACGTGAAGATATGTAAAATCTGGGAGGGTGATTTTTTTATATTCGTACCACAATTTTTCCAGTTTATCTATAAACCACAATTTATTCTTGCAAAAAATCTGAACTCAATCTATTAAATAGTTTTTTCAGGTTGAATTTTTAAATATTTTGCTAAGCTATCATTTTGTTTCGCCACCTTGGATTCGTACCAACATTTTATCGGTAAATTAAATAACTAGTTTTTTAGTAATATTTTTTTTAACATTTCACTAGGCCGCAATTTTGTCTTGCTATATTGGATTTTTAAGAAAATCTCACCCTTGAATACTGTTTTGATGTATGGAGAGCAGCCTCTCCTTCAACCCTTAACAATATTGACACTGTTCAGAGAGGCGCTATTTATAACTGGTGATCTAAACACCACAATTACTATGAAATATACGAAGGATCTGCAGAGTTATCATCTATTATGCCTTATTTAGCCATGCTCATCAGCGAGATACAAGTATCGACCGGCTTCCCGCACGAATTCCATCTCTTTTCTCAGCTATAAATACTAACTTTCTCTTTTATTCCGATAGTTTTCTGACTATAGGATCTGCTAGAGGATCTGTTATCAGCACATGCCAATTCCCCTAATTTGCAAGTCTATTATTCCTTACCTTATTTAAGGAGATCATTCAAATGGATGATCCACTTTTATTACATTTACGTCGAAAATGGTGCAATTGGACATTCTATATATAAAAAACCAATGAATACTAATTGATATTTAGGTTCAATTTCTCATCACCAGCCATCATAAAAGTAAGAGAACTAACTTATTAGTGTTTTTAATTCTGAATAAGATTTCCACTAACCTCAGCAGATAAACTAGTGTTAGTGTAGTACAATTACTTTGGTAATCAAATATAACATACATACAAAAATTGAATGATTCTTGTAATGATCTAATATAATATTTCTTGTTACTGTAGTTAAGTATGTAAAAGTCATCACACCTCTGTATCCACTTAACTAAAGGAAAATGAATAATATATCATAAAAAACAGACTAAGTTGCAATAGTTAAACCCTGGCATTTCCCTGGATTTCTTTTACGTGAAAAAGAAACCAAGGATTTCGTGTTTACCATAAATAGCATTTATTAACACTAACTGTTAAGACATTTATTAACATTAACTGTTAAGTTTGAGCCACGTTTTATTAATTAACCAGCTTGAATCTTTTCGCCCTCATTGTAAATAAAATGAAGATTTCTGAAGAGGATAGCGAAACGTAGGAAAACCTTTGTTTACCTAAAATTTACCATGACATTTATAATTTCAAGAATACTGGTTATCTAAAATGGATTGAAATATCTTATTTAGTGGAAATTTCTCAATGATGAGTTAATTTCTGAAAAAGCAGATATCATTTTAAAATAGAAACGCATACCTTGTTAAGAATCCAACAAAATCGACTAAGAACTCAATATTGTAATTATAGGCGTGGAATCTAAGAATAAATACATTGATGAAATAGATGTACTTTGTTTATAAAAGTAGTTCTTAGATATTATAAATAAAGGTATAATATCCCAAAGAAAAAGTATTATTATATATTGGCACTATCGGACAAAATAGAGAATCTTTGTAAATACATTTGTATTATTGCTAATGTAACGGATTGGGCCAATTATTATGGATCTTGATTGGTGTAATATATTTTGTAGGAATTATCCTAATGAAAAACATCCATTACTGCATATAAAATTAGATAGACAAAAATAAAGAAACTAAAAATTACTTTTATCTATAGAAAAAAATTTAACACATTAAAACGAATAGTGCGTATAATATCCGTCATTAACTACTAACTAATTGAGTTATATTCTAGTGAAATAAGGATAGTATCTATCTAAATCAGTGAAACTTCAAGATTTCTGCAAAAACTCTTACCAAATCTGACTTACCGGTTATTGCATTTTATCTGACACGACGGTCCAGTTCTTTTTATACATGTTTAATAGGGTTAAGATACGAACTTTAGGCAAGTACCCATGTTTAGGGTAAGTCGTGTTTTGCAAATGGAAGCATGATATTCTGCAAGATATCAAAATAGACGAATTAATCTATAACTCCTTTTATACATTCCCACGGTCACAATCCATAATCTAACATCAGGCCAATAACTCTTGCACTAAGCAAATACAGACTAAATTTACATTCTGGATCTCTTTTTTTATCCCGACCAAATTCCCTAAACAAAAAAACTTATTAGTTAAAAGTTGAGAATACATTCACATAGCTGCAAAAAAGGAGGTAAATACTGATACAGTACGAATTCACTCCCATCTCCACAGGTAACATATTTCTCGAACCGAGTTCACTTCAAGATAGGACCGAATTCACTCCCTCGGCCTCCATAGGTCAAATTCTTATTAAGTAATAATTTCTGTTTAGTAAATGTACAATTTGAGTCTCTGTAAGCTGCCTGTGAAATAATGTCTTCCAACTGTAGTGTTACTGTCAGCGAGAGAGAAAAAAAATCAGTTTGGTTAGGTCAAGTTCGCTGGAGCTGTATAAGAATTGTTGTACAATTATAGGAATTTAAAAAATGCTTATTTCCTTAAAAAGTCTCTCTTTGTATGTTTAGTACTAATGCAAACATTTTTTTTTGTATATGGCCAGGACCGCCGTAAGGGGACATGCAATACACGCGGCCGTTACTCTGAAGAGGCGCCAAACCGGAGGCGGAGGTTTAAAGCCGCGTTGCGAAAAAAATAAAAAGAACATTTAATTTTTTACAACTGGAATTTTTTATTTCTGAACAATTTGCAACGAACGAGGCACTAAAAATTTTCCATACTATTAATTAAACATTATCCGTAATATCAATGAGGATTGGTGTAGAAAAACATTAAAAATCAGTAAACTCCTTTATCCGGAACTTCTCTCGTTATGAATCTTTTCTTTTATGAGGATTAGTGAAGCGTGGCTTAATTTAGTTCGATACATAGTCATTTAGTAACATATATATTCAAAATTTTTATTGGGCACAATTTTGTTTCACCACATTGGCTATGTACGAATATTTTACCAGTTTCTTCCTATCCCACATTTGATTTTTAAATGTAGTGTAAAATAAATTAAATATGCAATTTTTTACTCCGATTTTTTAGACATTTTGTTGCCATTCTGTTCCGTCATGTTAAATTAATACTAAAATGTTATCAGTGTACGAATATATCATGTATATCTAGTGCAAACATTAAAGTCGATTGAATAAGAGGTTTTTTATTTCATCTTTTAAACAGTTTATTTCGCTGCCCTTTTATTTCTCCATCTTGAATTCGTACTACAATTTTAACCAGTTTATTTCTATAATACACTTAATTCTTGCACGAAATTTGAAATAAAACTAATAGGTGGTTTTTTCAGGCTGATTTTCTAAATTTTATTAGAGGTCATTTTATTTTGCCGTCGTATTCGTACCAAAATGTTACCAGTTCATTTCATTCTAATACTTGATTTTTGTGTATCATCTGAAGTAAATTGGATAATCAGGTCACCATAATGTTCCGCCATATTGGATTTTTACCAAAATATTACCAGATCGTTCCCAATAAGACCCTAACTTTCGACAAAAATTTGAGGTCAATCGGGTTTCCAGCAATGTCGCAAATTGACAGAAAGACGACAGACCGATGGAATTGAGAAACATCTTTTTTGTCATCTAGGGACACTAAACCGTAAATGAGATTCTTTTCAGGAACACAAAAATTTTATTTTGCTGCCATTTTATACCACCATATTGAATTCGTACCACGATTTTATTAGCATTTCTATATCATACTATATCACACTTAATTCTTGCACAAAAATTGAAATCAATCTAATAAGCAGGTTTTTCAGGATAATTTTTGAAATATTTTATTATGCCGACTTTTTGATTCACCATCTTGGATTCATCCTAAAATTTTACCAGTTCATTCCTACATGAAACTTAATGTTTGTGCAAATTTTCAAGTAAATTCGATAAGTAGTTTTTAAGTAATACTTTTCTTAACAGTTCACTAAGCCGCTATTTTGTTTTGCCGCCTTGAAATTGTACCAACATTTTTCCGTTTCATTCATACTTTATTCTTGTGCAAAATTTCATGTAAATTACTTGATTAGTTTTTTTAGTAATATTTTTTTTCAACATTTCACTAGGCCGTAATTTGTAACTCTTTAACCTTTTAACAATGTATTACATTTTAGTTTTTGAAATATTTGTTGTTTTATTACAAAATTAAGATGAAATATGCCTGTGTGTTTCAAAAAAAATGCACCATCGAGAGATTGTTTGTAAGAAAATAAGACGAAAAGTTCATATGAATATGATGATAAAATTTAGTAACAAATATGAATTTATTTAGTTTTACCGAAACACTAATAGCTATTTGATTGAGATTCAGAGAGAATTCAGCAGTATTTACTTTAACCACGGGTAACCATCCTTGACTTTCTTTAAAAAAATGGTCACAATTATTTTTTTAAAAAATCTTGGTTTTATCGTTTAAGGCAAGTAAAAATACACAAAAAATATCTCTTAGTATTTTGCGATTCATAAGTCGTTTTCGAGAAAAAAAAGCAAATTCTCTTTTGATTGAAGAGTGATTCTTTGGACCATTATTAGAAACAAGTTTTATTAAATATATGTACGCAAATGCCGAATTTTTGAGGTAGAGGATACTAAATTTAAAAAAATCTAAATTTTATCATTTTTGCAGAGATATTTATTAAAACTTTTTCTAGAGTTTTGAGCAGTTCTAACTCCAAATAAAACTGGACTAGAGCTGCCCCAGGTGTGCATTAAAATATATTTTTTTGTCTCGAAGAAGACTTGTCATATCATAAAATACAAGAGGTATTTTTTGTGTATTTTTACTTGCTCTAAACGATAAAGCTAGTAGTTTTTTTTTAAATGAGTAACGTACTATTTTTTTATTAAGAAAGTCAAGGATGCTTACCCATACCTATACCCATAATTGAAGTGAAAACTGGTGAATACTGTAAAAATATAGCCTTTAAATACCTATGATGTTGTTCCAAATCTTAATCAAGTAACTCTTACTATTTCAGAATTACTAAGGAAACGATAAGTTTTTGTAAAATTTTAACATCCCGTGTCTGGAGAAGCAAACATCTGCATTACCATATTTATATGAATTTTTTGTCATATTTTCTTACGAAGAATCTGACTTTAAACTTTGGCGCATGTTTTTGAAACACCCTGCATTGCATTGCATTACAATTTGCAAACTGCAAAAAAAAATAAAGCGCCCAATGAAATTTAAAATATATATATATATATAAACTAAGTTCTTATTCTTAAAAATATTATTTACATACAATATCTAAAGGTTGCCAAAATATATCTGGCACGTGATCGCCGATAACCCTTATGGGGGCCCTGTATATGACACTCTAAGCGTCTTGGGCGTAAATTCAGATCATACCTGTTTGATTTGACACGATATAAATCTACCCTAATATAAAAGTAAACTCGTACCCGTCCGATACATTGTACTATTTGCCCATTCCATTAATAATTTGAATATCTACCTGAATTAAAAGAGAATAGGTTCAAAAAAGTTTTTTACTTTTGTTCCATAATCTATATTTTTTTTATTTTCTAGCTAAAAGTGCCAAAGCCTTCGGAAAGCCCCCTAATACACGCAAATGAGTTATTAAATATGCATTTTGGTTACAAATAAGACACTTAACCACAATAGCTTTTTCAAATTCAGGTAGCTGTTATAGATACTATATTCTTAAAAAAAATACATGATTAGTTCAATTCATTAGACACGGCAAATTAGCACACAGTCGACCACAGAAATTTAAATATTGTACAGAATTGTGGTAGGTAATGGAGAACAGATTGACCAGGTTTGAATCGAAAAGGTAATAAATTAAACGATTTATATATTTAAAGCGTGAATAATTGGCATTACTTTGTTTAACTCGCAAATGTTAGGTTGTAATTATGAAATAATCTGTTCTTGTTTACGGAATTCCAAGGCTAATTACAGTTCATTCTACCTGTTCGAAAATTATTTTTTTATTGTAGGGTAACCACCTTGGCTTTTCGAGTTTACAAGATATGCTCACTGACTGATGATGGTGACTAATAACCGGTAATCAACATATTTTTTTGGGAAATTAACTGGCTTATAAAAGTTTGGATAAAACTATCAAGGTAACAGCCTTTTTGAAATTTCGCATATTTTACAATTAAAATCTGAAAAGAAGCAGCAAAAAATACAATGAAATATAAAACAAAATATAAATAGGTTATTATTATTCAAATGATTTTCAGGGGAAAAATTATTGGAGTATTATTTTTCCTAAAAAATATTTCACAGTATGACTTGCTTCTGATGTCAGCAAAACAGAAGTCACTAAATTTTACTATATATTCGTGAACTAGCGAACAATATAATATGCGTTTAGAGATCAACTCAACGGAAGCGTAGACATCAACACTAAATCATTTAGCGTTTATTCAGCACACTGGTTTACATGCTGTGTTTATGAAAGGTTTCAGTTTTTTTTTCATAAAAGTTTCTTGAAGTTGAAACTTGCAATATGATTATTTTATTGTTTTTATCTATCATACCCCAATGTCTTTGCAGGCTAAATTAAAATAGAAAGGACCTTTTCAGCTAACTATTTTATTTTTCGTAATAAATAACCCATTTTATATTTTCAAACTAGAATCCTATACTATTAATATGTTTATTGAAAGTAATTAATAATAAAAAATGCAGAAAATATCCCATTTGAACATCAATTCACGCATTAGCTCTTCTTATTATCGAACTCTAAGGCGATGGAATACGCCAGGCATTAATTTTTTTCGAGAACGTTTCATTTTACCAAAAAACACAAACGACCAACTTTGTGTTTTTTTTTAGTATCTTGCGAAAGATCTATCAGATTTTTAAATAAACAATGGCGTACCATAAAGTTACAAACTTTTGGTTGTAAAAAATTCCACTTTAAATACTTATTTTACATACCAATTTGACATTTGAATAAAATACCATAAGGTCTTTTTACAAATAAAAAAATCATTATTTTAAAAAAGTTTATTAAGATAACGGGCTCATATTTTTTTATTTTTCTCGAAAACGGTCCATTATACCAAAAAAAACACAGAAGGCCACTTTTAAGTACTTTTAGTTGTTAGTTGCAATCAGTTTTCAAAATAGACAGTAACGTACTACTAAAAATAAAACTGAAATGGCTGCCCTTGCGCACGCCTGTGGCTCAGTCGATGTTTTCCACCTGAAAAAAATAGCTAAATATACTTTATATACCGAATTTCAATGAAAATTCGTCAAGAGGGTTTCCAAATATAACTAACAATCCTTATTTTTTTAACACCCTGCATCTCGAAAAAGGAGCTTTTTATGCTATATGTTTATATGAACATTTTTTTAAATGAGCCCAGCATACAATCCTACAAGTTTAGTAGCTATGTACTTAATTAACACCTTTTATATGTAGTAATGTTAAAGTAAAATCCATCTTCTCGCTAAGATCCTAGTCATTTCATGAAGCGTCGGCATATTAAGTAAAAACATGAACTTGCACAATCTGCTTAAATTGAAATGTTGCTTCTTCCTGAAGTGCCAAAGAAAAAAATATATTGTGTTTAAATGATGTTTGTGAGGTGTAGAGTTATACAGAATGATCCATTATCATAATGATTACTCTTGTGTACTTCTAGTGTACATCTGTTCATATCTAGAAATAGCCGAAAGAAATTTATCGATTTCAGTAGAATCAAAACAAAGACAGTTCGAGGACTAGAATACGTTACTTCATGAAATGCAAATTTTTAATGTTAGTCAGATTGTGTTACACGTAATAAGTCGAAACTTTACGGGCTTTTCATAAAGAAATTAGATGTTTCTATACAATGTGCCGACGCTTCATGAACTAGGACCTTCGCGAAAAGACGGATTTCAGTATAAGACGACAATGTTACTTTATGTGACCAGTAAAGTCCGCATCACTCGGAATTTTTTTTATTATTGACTTAAGTACAACTTGAATGAGTAAAAAGTTTTTGCTTGAAAAATAATGCAAAATGACAATTAAAAAGTTAGTCATGTGATTTATCTTACCTGTCAAACGACATTTTTTTTCAATGGCCAAAACTATCTTTTTTTCTCAAAATTTTAAAAGATGGTAAAGAAAAAAGTTGTTTCTTTTTAATTTTATAGCTACATATATGCGAAAAATAAATATAATGTTTATATAAAATTAATTGAATTAACCAAATAGAGCATAATTTATAAAGCAGCCTACGAAAACAATTGATTAATTTCTTCATCCAACGTTTCTGTTAATAATATTGTACTAAAAATATTTCCGGAAGTATTCACCCTCCCGGGTACCCTGGGCGATATTCTTAATAAGTCAAAATATTTCTGTCACAACACTGGACACATGAAGTTTTTGAACTTGACATTTTATTTTTAAAATGAAAATTAATATTTTTAATACTTCTTAGTTGGGTACCGAGTACTTAAATAATAATTAAAGAATTTAAACTAAAACAACATATTTTATATAATTCTTACTTATTTTATTATTAACTACAAAACCAAAGGCTGCTTGAAAGTGAACTAAGAACTCATCGTTTTTTAATGGCAAATATGACGGTGAAAAACCCTTATTATTTAAATGTCTCTGCTTTAGTACATAAATATAATATTTTGATTCAATTTTATTGAACCTAACGTTACAAATCCGTGAAAACTTGGTTGAGACATGGTTTAACTTCTTCTCTATTGTTCTGAACAGATTTTTCTCCAGATTATGAGATCGCAGGACTTTTTGCAAAATTTACACAATTTATACTTTTCAATTTTCTCCATTATCTTGAACTTATATGTTGTTGTGACACCATTATTTTATAGTCATTTTATTTGTGAATAGTCTTAAGTATTATATATTCATTAGTCTAGAGATAGTTTGACACGTAAATGCAATATTTAGACATACATTATATTTCGGCGGAACCTTCCGACAAAAGCTGCTTTAATGGTCGTTTATTGCAAGGGAAATTCTAAGTAAACAATATGTATTTTAAATTCTACTTCAAATTCTATTTTATGCACGTTATTCCGCCCCAAATATTATTATACCCGAAAAAACCTATCATAAACTCATTTACACTATGTCGATAAAGCTTGGGAAGGTTCAGCTATAAAAACATTAAAAGAAACCATTGTAGTACAGTAAGCAGTGGCGTAGCAAATACTCCCCAAATTACTTTTATAGACACCTTTTTTAATCAATTTTACAGATACGCCACTGCATCTCAAATTAGGGAATTCATATAAAAATAAGTTCTAGGTAGTCAGTATAGAGCAGGTCAGTCATTTATGCCAGTACTATATTGTCAGTAGAATTAAGTCAGTAGACACAGTAAGAGTAAAGATTTGTTAGAAGTAAGAAGTGTCCCTCTTGCACAGAAGATAATAGAGAGATTTGAAACAAGTTGAAGTGTTTACATTTACTACCAGTGCTAATACAAAATACTAAAATTATTAAATCATAACAGTGGTGGCATTCGGCGAGTAATAAAAATATTAAATCATAACAGTGGTGGCATTCGGCGAGTAATAAAAATATTAAAACATAACATTGGTGGCAGCGGATCTGGATATACTACCTCGTGTTTTCTGAAACAGCGCCTAGAACGCAGCAGGAATCACACCAGTTAAACCACATCGGTATACCAAAGACAGGAAGTTTCAACAGACTTGGAGGAGCGCCCAGTACGCAACAAGTTTCGAGAAGAAGAAAGAAAACAAGGAAATTCGCCTTACGTTCCAGCTAACTAAGGATAAGGCTGTAAGTTTTTTTCTTTTATTTTCCTGTTGTGGTGACACTATTTGTTTTTTTTTTATAAGTTATGCATTTTTGAAATTATATAGATATATTTATTTTGTGAAAGGTACTGCAAATACGTTGTGTGTTGAAAAAGTAATTGAATAATCGACCGTATAACTTATCTATATTTAAATTTTTACCCAAAATTTTTATTAGTATTTAATCTTTATAATTTTAACAAACAAAAAAATGGCTGAAGGAAAAGATGCAATTGATGTATTAAATTTAATAAATTCATTTGACGGCTACGGCGATGGAAACTCTCTTCAATTTTTTCTAAAAACTGTGACGCAGTAATGCATATTGTGAAAGAAAATGAAAAAAATAAATTAGCTAAATTAATTTTTGGTACTAAATTAAAAGGTAAAGCTCAAGAGGTGACACAATATAAAGAATTTTTAAATTGGGACGAAATTAGAGATTTTCTTTTAGAACAGGTTACGGATAAAAGACCTTCTCATTTTTTAACTCAAATAATGAATATAAAACAAAACTTTAGGGAAACCGTTACAGAATATGGAGATAGATTAAGATACCTGCATAATAAATATAAAGAAACTTGTCATTTAAATTATGAACATAATTCTGCTAAGGTATTAATAGAAAATTTAGAGTCAATTTTAGTAAACACGTTTAGACAAGGGCTAAATGATGAAAAAATACAAATTCGAGTAATTGCTGAAAACACAACAGATTTAGACAGGGCATTATCATTAGCAATCGAAATGGAACTCGAAAACAACGTTAGAGCAAAAAATTCAAATTTTAAAAATGTAGGTTTTGTGGGTCAGGGAAATAGAAATTTTAATAACCAAAATCCTAAACTTTTGTGTATGTTCTGTCATAAAAATAATCATATAACTTCTCAATGTAGGTAACTTATACAATATGAACAAAATATGGGAAGAAATAATTTTAATAATCCTAATTATCAAAGCTTCAGTCCACAACAACATTTTAACGCAAATTCTTCAAATGGGCAAAATTATAACGGGGAACAACCTATTAATGCTAGAAGTAATTTTTCTTACAGGGGAAACGATAATCATAATTACAATCAAAATACAAATTCATGAAATTTTAACAATGATTATAATGGGAACAATTATCGTCAAAATTATACCAATCCCCGTAGTTCAAACAGACCTCAAATGCTTTCAGAGATACCTCAACAACAGCGACGATACCGTCCTAACTATACTGTCAATAATTCTCATCAAATACAAACTATAACGTCTCTACCCCCCAGTAGCCTCCAACACAATCTTAGTATTTCTCCTCCACAACCAACTACATCTGTCCAAGAATTTTCGGGAAACGACAACGAAGCTTTGGTTGTGAACAGCCCGCCAAGCGCTTCGTAAAAAGTTCAATCAGTATAAACAGTAGCTGTTCAAATAATAAGAATCCACAGAACATGTTAAAATCAAACCAACTAGTAATAATTCAAATAATATGTCTCCTAAGTCAGTATTATTCTCTAATAATTGTAAACAGTTAGATATAATTGAAATAACTTCATTGGGCACTAAAAAGTCAGAATTGCAAATTTTGTTAGATACAGGGGCTGATGTTTGTTTATTAAAGGAGTCGATTTTACAAGACTATTCAAAGCTAGATCAAAGCTGTATTATTGAACTAAAAGGTATAAGTAAAGAACCGGTTTTTACGAAAGGTCTATATAATGTAACAATCCAATTAAAAGATAATAAAACATTAATTCATCCTTTTCATATCGTACCAGATAGCATTCCTATAAAAAATGACGGAATTTTAGGCCGCGATTTTTTGCAAAAATATAAAACTAAAATTAATTATGAAGAAGAAACTGTTTTTTTTTAGGACAATTGCTTTAAGATTTTGCCTTCAGAGACTTTAACGACTATACCCCCAAGATGTGAAATGATAACTTATGCTTTGGCCAACGTTTCAGGTACTGAAGGTATCGTAAAATCGAAACAACTTGCTGAAAATCTCTATATAGGTTCTTCTTTGACCAAAGTACATAATCATAAATGTTTAATTAGTATTTTAAATATATCTAATGAACCCTTAACAATTGCGTTACCCAGAGTTAACGTACAACCTATCACTAAAGGTGAATTTGACAATATAGAGCTTAGTCATAATAATAATAATATTGAAAATAACACGAAAATAAATTACTTTGAACGTTTAGAAAAATTGAAACATTCTCTCAACTTAGAAGGATTAAATGTCGAGGAAACTAACTCACTTCTAGAAATTTGTGAAAATTTTATCGATATTTTTTATTTAGAAGGTGATAAACTCTCTTGTACAAACACAATAAAACATAAAATTTCTACAGACCCTACTAAGGGACCTATTAATATTAAACCCTATAGATTACCTTTTCGACATCGGGAGGTTATAAAAGAACAAACCGATGCAATGTTAAAGGATGGAATAATTTCTCCGTCTTACAGTCCTTGGAATAGTCCCTTATTAGTAGTTCCTAAAAAAACTGATTCATCAGGTTTACCTAAATTTTGCGTGGTCGTAGATTTTAGAAAAATTAATTTTAGATTAATAATGCAGGGGATGCATTTCCATTACCTAATATTACAGATATTTTAGACCATTTAGGAAAATCGCATTATTTTACAACTTTAGATTTAGCCAATGGATTTCATCAGGTTCAAATGGACGAAAATGATAAAAATAAGACAGCTTTTAGTACTTCTACGGGGCATTTTGTTTACAATAGGATGCCTTTTAGCCTAAAAGGAGCTCTGGCAACCTTTCAGAGGTTAATGAATGCGGTCTTAAGCGGTCTTAGTGGCATAAAATGTTTTATTTATTTAGATGATGTCGTAATTTATGCTAATAATTTAAAAGAACATAATGAAAGGTTAATTGAGGTATTTGAACGGTTTCGGGAGCATAATTTAAAGCTTCAACCATTAAAATGTGAATTTTTAAGAAAAGAATGTTTGTATCTAGGTCACATTATAACAGATTATGGCATCAAACCTGCTCCTTCAAAAGTAGAATGTATTTTACAGTTTCCTCAACCAGTAAATCAAAAAGAGGTAAAATCATTTTTAGGGCTTGTCGGATATTATCGAAAATTTATAAAGGATTTTGCGAAATTTTCAAAACCTCTTACCAAATTGCTCAAGAAAGATACGGAATTTAAATGGGACCATGCTTGTGATATTTCATTTCAAACGCTTAAAAATAACATTACTTCTCCTCCTGTACTACAGTACCCAGATTTTTCAAAAGAATTCATTATAACTACCGACGCAAGTAATTATGCGATTGGTGCAATTTTATCACAAGGAAAAGTTAATAATGATCGACCTATAGCTTATGCTAGTAGAACTCTTAATAAAGCCGAACAAAACTACTCAACGACAGAGAAAGAATTAGCGGCAATTGTTTGGGCAGTTAGACATTTTCGACCATATGTTTTTGGAACAAATTTTAAGATAGTTACGGATCATAAACCTTTACTTTATGTATTTAACATAAAAGACCCTGGGTCGCGTCTTACAAGATTTAGGTTAAAATTGGACGAATACAATTTCGAAATTATTTATAAGGCCGGAAAGTTAAATACAAATGCTGATGACTTAAGTAGAATGATTAAAACGGTAAACGCTGACATGATAACAGATTATCAAAAATTTTTAAATTATCTGCAAACACATATTGTTATTAACACAAAATTAAAAGAAAACAACGCTAATTTATTTCAGATAAATAATTCAGATCCTATAATATTATTTTTTCCCAAATTTTTTAACAAAGAGCAATTTAATATTTTGGAACAAAATAATCAGATTAAACAATTTCTTGCATCATACAACGTTCAAAACGATTTAAAAATACCTTCCGTCTCTTAGTACCAAAACAACGACTGTAATATATTTTTACTCAATGATAATGAAAATATGTTAAATGACACAAATTATGAAAATATATGGTCTTGTCTACTAAAGTTAAAAAATCTTGTAAGTAACAAAAAAACTTAAATTGTCATTTATTAAATATCATTACAACCCGTTAGTAAAATGGGAAATTATTTATCCCATGATAAGATATATTTTTAAAAACTCTAATGTAGATATAACAGTTTACAATAATAATTTAATAAAACCCTCTGAATCTGAAAAGGAAACCTTATTAGAAGAATTCCACAACTCTCCTTTAGGCGGTCATCAAGGAATTGCCCGTACACATAAAAAATTATCCCAATTTTATACCTGGAGAGGCATGAAAAAAGACGTAAAAAGATTTATAAAAAAATGTGAATCTTGTCAAAAAAACAAATTATCGCGGAAAACAAAAATGCCAATGGTCATAACTTCAACCGCGACTAAATCTTTTGAAAGATGTTTTCTCGATATTGTTGGTCCTTTACCTGAAACGGAAGCAGGTAACAAATATATTCTTACCTTCCAAGATGACCTGACAAAGTATAATATTAATGTCCCTATAAAAAATCAAGAAGCCTCAACAGTAGCTTATTACTTCGTAACTAAAATAATTTGTCTATATGGACTACCTGAAACTCTAATTACCGATCAAGGTTCAAATTTTTTAAGTGAAATCTTTAAAAATACTTGCAAACTTTTAAAAATAAAAAAGGTTCAAACTACTAGTTATCATCCAGAATCCAACGGAGCTTTAGAACGTTCTCATAGAGTCTTAGAGGAGTATTTAAGACATTTTATGAAAGATAGTCAGGAAGACTGGGATAGCTGGATTCCATTTGCAACATTTACTTATAATACAACTCCGCATACTGCAACCCACTTTTCACCTTTTGAACTTTTATTTGGCCATACCCCTAATTTACCTACTTCAATTATTCAACCTATGAAAACTCAATACACATATGATGATTTTGTTGCCAATCTTAAACAAAAATTACAATATTCTAGCCAATTGGCTAAAGAAAATCTATTGAAAAGTAAAAGCGTTTCAAAACAAAATTACGATAAAAATTGCAAAATTAGAGATTTTAAAATAGGTGATAAGGTGCTACTTTATGACGAATCAGTGCGAAGAGGCAGAAGCAAAAAACTCACATCCTTATGGATTGGACCTTATATAATAATAGATAAACCTTCTGACGTTAATTTTATAATACAGAAAGGCAAAAACAAACAATGCGTCCATGCCAATAGATTAAAACAGTTTTATGATTAACACAAAGCAAAAAAAAAAAAAAAACATGTATAAATGTATTATAGAAAATATTTTAAAATATAAATGTATGTAGATAGTATTTTTAAATTTTATGTTTTCTCCTATTTCAGAATAATACTACTCAGTATCACTATATCTCTGAATACCTTTCGTTCTGATAATAGCGACGATTATAATGTCACATATTACGACCACAACCCAGGAATACACTTTAAAAAACTTGGAGAACTGCGACTCTATAATAACAAATGGAAGCTAATTACATATTTAGATTTTAACAACATTATAAATAAACTTCTTTCTCTAAAAAACTACAATAAAATAACCTCTGAATTATGTAATCATAAAAATTTTCAGTACCACTTATCCATTTGTGACACGTTTTTAAAGTCAACTAAATATAATTTTGATAAAATTAGCTCAGATTTAGAAACTTTACATCAATTGATAGGTTATAGTACTTTAAGTAGAAATAAACGAGGATGGTTCAATATTATCGGAAAGGCTACAAAAATTCTATTCGGTACTTTAGACGAAGAAGACGCGAAATATTATGATAGCAAAATTTCAGATTTATCACAAAATGAGGGTTCAGCATTAGCTCTTTTGAAAGAGCAAACTAAAGTTGTCAAGTCTACACTAACAGATTTCAACAATACTATTGAAACCTTAGATTTTAATGAAAACATTTTAAAAAATAATGTTAAAATTCTTTCCAAACAATTAAAAAAAGAACAAAAAGATATTAAATTTTTAGACTTAAAAGGCAATCTAGAAGAACACATTACGCTGACAAATATGATGTTACATCAACTACAACTCGAAGCAATTCTTATTGTCAAAAAGGGTTTATTACACCCAGCAATTCTAACACCAGTTCGCCTAATTGATGAACTAAAACAAGTTACGGATTCTCTTCCCCATGGTTTAGATTTTGCTGTGCCTCTTGATATAATGCATTCTAATCTTATATTAAAAACGATTGAACTAAAAGTTTACTTTGAAAATAATCATTTAATTTATATAATTAATATTCCTTTAGTTGAAGCACAATTATTCTACCTATATAAGGTATCGCCTTTTCCTAAGCTATTAGCCACTAACCAATTTGTTTTGATTCAACCATCTTCTAAATACATTGCAATAGACGAAACAAAACAGCAGTTCATAACTTTCTCTGATCTCGAATATAATAAATTTATAAAAATAACGGATGATAAAATGATTTGTCAGCAACAAAAACCAGTTTCATTGGCTCATTTAGTGGAAAACTGTGAAATGAAGTTACTTCAAGTAACAAATAAAATTCCAGAAGTATGCGAAAAACATATATTAAATTCTAATAGAGGTATCTTTATTCAGTTACTTACAACTAATACTTGACTGTTTGCAGTGCCTTGCCCTGAATCATTAACCATTTCATGTATTAATCAAAATAAATCAGTAGACGTTATTTTAAAAAATTGCGGCAGTGTCACCATAGGAAAACAGTGTAAAGCGTATAGTGTTTCAACGATGCTCGTGCCTCACGGTAATGCCTTTCAGTCGAAAATATTTAGTGAGTTTGTTCCGCCATTAGAAATTAGTGAGGACTGTTGTGAAAAAATAAAAAATAATAACATTAACCTGACAGAAATTTTAATAAACGAAAATTATAAGACTCTTTCAAAGCACATTCCTGAACTGAACATCGCTAGCCATAAACTAGACGACATAGAAAAGCTAACAGAAAATCTTGAAAAAAATAATTTTTTGTTTTTTGTCAACAATATAATATTTCTGGTTCTGTTTTAGCTTACATTGTATCTGTTGTTGTATTATTATTTATTGTTTACAAAATATATTCAAAATGTATAAGAAAAACTTCCTGTTGTGGAATAATACCAAATATTTGCGTAAGGGTAAATCAAACCATTGAACCATCCCCGAGAAGTAATAGATATATAGCTCAGTATACTAGTGAAACTTCTAATAGAATTAATAATGATGATCACCCTGAGGACGATCAACCAGGTATATCATACACGCCTCGCAGAGCTATTGGTCACACGTCCTCAAGACGATCAATTAGATAAGTAATAATATTATGTTTTATTATAAGTAATAAATTTCTTTAGTAGAATCTAAGTAGATTTAGAATGCCTAATTATTATAAAAAAAAAACAGTTTTCAATATTATATAGGTTAGTATAATATAGAATAAGAACATAGTTCATAGCAAATTTTGTAAAATCATTTCGAACATAATACTTTTGTTAAATATTAGTATCAATTACAAGGATGTATATTTTGTATCATAATTTATATTTTAACTCAGGAACGAAATTTTCTAACAATTTCATTATTATAAAATCTCTCATTTAGGGGGAGGTGTTGTGACCCCATTATTTTATAGTCATTTTATTTGTGAATAGTCTTAAGTATTATATATTCATTAGTCTAGAGATAGTTTGACACGTAAATGCAATATTTAGACATACATTATATTTCGGCGGAACCTTCCGACAAAAGCTGCTTTAATGGTCGTTTATTGCAAGGGAAATTCTAAGTAAACAATAAGTATTTTAAATTCTACTTCAAATTCTATTTTATGCACGTTCTTCCGCCCCAAATATTATTAGACCCGAAAAAACCTATCATAAACTCATTTACACTATGTCGATAAAGCTTGGGAAGGTTCAGCTATAAAAACATTAAAAGAAACCATTGTAGTACAGTAAGCAGTGGCGTAGCAAATACTCCCCAAATTACTTTTATAGACACCTTTTTTAATCAATTTTACAGATACGCCACTACATCTCAAATTAGGGAATTCATATAAAAATAAGTTCTAGGTAGTCAGTATAGAGCAGGTCAGTCATTATGTCAGTACTATATTGTCAGTAGAATTAAGTCAGTAGACACAGTAAGAGTAAAGATTTGTTAGAAGTAAGAAGTGTCCCTGTACAGAAGATAATAGAGAGATTTGAAACAAGTTGAAGTGTTTACATTTACTACCAGTGCTAATACAAAATACTAAAATTATTAAATCATAACAGTGGTGGCATTCGGCGAGTAATAAAAATATTAAATCATAACAGTGGTGGCATTCGGCGAGTAATGAAAATATTAAAACATAACAATGTTTTTGAAACTTTAGTAATACCCACAAAAAATAAAATAAAAAAAGATTGCCATCGTTTAATTAATTTAACGTAAAAAACAAGAAACACCAATTTTAGTACAAAAATTTTAAAATTTAAAGCAATATGATAAATTTGTTTTAAATAATTTTTAGTAGTTTCATAAACCTAAAATCTGTGGAACGTGATGTTTTTCACAATTATATGTAAGCAGGTGTTCTATACCTGACTTTTAACACTTTAGTATATAAAAAAAATACCGTTCCACTTATTTTAGTAAAAAAAATCTCTATTTGAAGCAATAAAATAATGTGTTTTAAACAATGCTTAGTAGTTTCAAAAAACTTAAATGGGTGGAACGTGATATTTCTCACAATCATATGTAAGTTGGTATTCTATACCTCACGTTTAATACTAAGGTATATAAAAAACTAACGTTCCACCTATTATTTTAGTACAAAGAACTTTATTTAAAGCAACATAATAAATGTATTTAAATCAATTTTTAGTAGTTTCATACAACCAAAATGTGTGGAACGCTTTGTTTTACAATTTATGTAATTATTAAGGTGTTCTATACCACACTCATAACACTTCAGTATAAAAAAACCTTCCACCTATTTTAGCACAGAAAATTTAATTTGAAGAAATACAATAAATTTGTTTCTAATAATTTTTAGTAGTTTCATAAAACTAAAATAGGTGAAACGTGTTTTTATATAGGTGTTTTATACTAGGAAAAGAAAACAACTTTCGTTATATATAGTTATATTAGATATTATTGCCTATTCTACTAACTATTTATAGTAATCTACTTATGGTAATTGTTATTAGTGTAGTAGTATTAGGGTGTCTTCAACTTTCAATTGGTTGATGACAAAGGTTTGTTGAAGAAGTGTTGGAGATGTTGCTCCTCATGGATTCTATTATATGGTGAAATTTCTTTTCATGTGAAATTTTCTTACCGAATCCCCCTAGTGCATGCAAAAAAATTACGGATATTAATCCGTAAATTTTTTTTCCGGTTACGAATTTTTTAAGAAAATTTTCAAAAAATTGGAGCAATCGAAAAAATTCCGGTAATAATTCAAGCACTAGGGAGACTATAAGTGATAGTTTAATTCAGGTTTACTTAAATTCAGTTAGCTAGGTAAACAAACTTTAGGTATAAAAAAAAACTTCTATTTTATTTCAACCTAATGCTTTTTCAAATAGTTAACGGAATGTAAGCAAACCTGTTTTAAATTAAAAGCTGACTTTTATTAATAGAATCGTTATATCAATAATTTAATCAATTGCTTTCATAGTCTACTTTATAATTTAGGCTTTATATGGTTATTTCAAGTAATTTAATAAAAATGTTCTATTTATATTTAGAAAGGGCTATATAGAAATAGAAAATATTATTAAAAAGTAAATAAATATGCATTAACTTAATAAATAACCTAATTTAAAAATATTTTACATGAAACTGGGGAAACTAGATAAACTTTGCATCAAGTTGGAAACATTTTATCCATTTAGGTTTTCATCAACAAAATGCCGTTTAAAATAAAACATATTTACGAAAATAGATTTATATATATATATATATATATATATATATATATATATATATATATATATATTATACATACATTATATTTTTCGGTAACGTGAAAGACACCGTAAAATCGGTTATGCTAAAAACAAGAGCCTGTAAATCAAGTTCGGCAGCAGAAAACGTTGCCCTTGAATCTTATTTATCGATACGAAAAGATACTTTTATGTATCTGCGGGCATCTTGGGCTTTACAACACTTCAACTTCAGATCACTTATAGAAGTCGTTTTTTTTTTCAAAAACCATACCCGCCGTCTATAGACATTTTGATGGCTAAATTATACATGCTTTTAAATGTTTTTTGCTGCTAGCTCATTTAATTAAAGAGATATTGTAAAAAAGTAAAATTACATTTTTACCACCCTGAGGAAAATACTTTTTGAATATATATTTAAAAGCCAATTAAACTGCGAACGTGGAAAAACACTCTTTTACTTCTTTATCGTCAAATTCCGAAGCTGATTTTTAGATAACTATTTTTAAAAAAGTTTGAGACAGAAGCATTTTAAACACTCATTTAGTTAAAGAGATATTTTATAAAAAGTAAAATTCCATTAACTTCCGTAACCATGGAATGTCGAAAAATTCAGAAAATGATTTTTGAAAGCTATTGAAGAAATGATTATTTTAAACATTTATTTAGGTAAAGAAATATTGTAAAAAATGTAAAAACACGATAATTAACTATTTTTGCCCTTGAAGCGCAGACTGGGAAGTTGTGTTGAGATTGATAATAATAGTACAAAGTCTCTTATATTTAATACATAATAATCTAATTATTAAAAACAAGATTTAACCTATATTGGAAATATATCGCTAAATTTTATAAGCCATTTACTATCTCTATAGCATTTAAAACTAACAATATTTTAAAACAACAAATAACTAGAATCAAAGACAGAAAGGTTATTCTTGAGAAATCTGAAGTTTATTCCCTTCATTGTGGAGAGTGTCCTGCTCTTTACGTAGTACAATCAGGTAGAAAAATTTCGATAAGGGTCCATGAACACCTCAGCTTGGTTACAAAACATCAAAATACAGATATTTCAAGTACAAAATCTGCCTTTGCGAATCATTTGTTATCCTCAAAACATAATTTTTCCGTAACTGAAAATGTAAATATAATTCACGAATGCGATAATGGTTGGAAAAGATGGAAATAACAAAAGCTAAAAAAATCCTTACCTGTGTTAATGAAATGTTTAATTTTGAGCCTTATTTGATTGTTAATAATATTTCAAAAGAATAACTATTACTTACTTTGAATAACCTTCAAATCTTTTCTGTCATTTTTACCAATTCTTCTTTATTTTTATTAATGTAACATTGTACTTTACGAGAATTAGTCAAGTTCGTCCTGAACAATCTCTTCTTTTTTCGATTTAGCCTATCGCGTCTGATCAAAAAATTATGTGCAATCGTCTTAAAATCTCATTTAGTTGAAGAGATATTGTATAAAAGTTAAAACACATTTCACAGCATTTTAACTTTAAGGATGAAATGTCCAAAAATGCAGAAACTTATTTTTAAATTCTTATTTTTGAAAACCGTTGATGAAGAAATCGTCTTAAAATAATATTGAGTTGCAAAGAAATTGTAAAAAGGTCTATGACAAATTTGCATAGATTGTAATATGCCTTTAATACCTTCTCCATATTTTCTTGCATTTTGTGACCTAAAATTAAATCATAAAATTGTGTCACAAACGGCTAAAATAAATGATTAAAATTAGGGTTTTCAAAAATGCTTTTAAATATAAAATATTTTATAAAAACAAACACGTTTTCTGTAGCAGCGTACCTATTAAAAGTCAAAATAATTTTTAAAAAGAATTTTCAAATTCTTCTATACGATATTATTGACGTATGGATATGCTTAGGGAACTGCAGAACTGAGTGTTAGCAGTAGCTCAAAATTTAGCTAAAAGGTAATGCTAAGTTTACTTTCAAACGTCCATGACACCCCTAACCAAGTAATTTTCTAAAAGTTATTAAATATATGCTGTCTTAGCAATTATTTAAATAGTTTCTTCTGGGAATGTTACATGAACCAGCATTATTCTTGTATAGTAATCATTTAGAATTACTATACAGACACATAATTCTGCTAACATTTCGAAAATTCATTAGTTTTTAAGGAATATCAAAATAAACTGAATGAGATCCTACTGCAGGCTCTCTGATTCAGAAGTGATATGATAAAATATTTGTCTATAGGATAATACAGCATCCAATAGACATAATTATTATTTTTAGAATTAAAAATATAATGTATAATTGCAGATACCTAATTATCACTGCATAACAAAATAATTAACATTCTCCTGCAATAGTATTGCACAGACTAGGTTGAGAACTAGTTTCTATGATTACTTAATTAATTCTTATGAAATAATTATCTCATAATTCCTCTTCTTTTATTAATCTCTTTAACGTGTGTTTTCGACGCCATTTTCGAAACGGATAGCAGGAACCACTGCTATAGCCAGAGGGGAGAGGGCAGAGAGGCAGCTAAGCTCCAGACCCCCCTTAAAAATTCACTTATACCAATTACTTCGAATTTACATATTCAGTTTAGACGACCTTTTAACAAATCATTCAGGGTTATGCTCGGGTGTCCCATAAGGAGCGAATTAAAAGTTTGAAATTGGTGTACCCTCTCTTGAATTGAGCTTCCGCTATAAGCCTAAAATGTTCCAAGATATTGCTTTGAAATGTGGTGTGAGAAAAATTGTCTTGATCCAACTTCGGGTACCACAGCAGCTCCTACCACATTTATATGCAATTAGTGTCCTATACAATTAGTTATTATATCAAGGATGTTCTTTGTACATTAAAATTTTTGATGCATCGTTATTAATAACATTTAAAGTAAAATTAACGTTTAAGAAATTAAAGGTTCAAGTCTATTAGAGCTAGTGTTAGTGTGCATGTCATACCTAAATCTGAATCCGGGACCTGGCGGTTTTAAAAAAAATACAAAACTTTCGAGACGTACTCGCAAAACCTAATACGTATTTTATAATTTTACCTATAAAACATTACCGCGACAAACTGTCTTACTAGTCTTCATGTCAAATAAAACAACGTGTTTTATTATTTTTCAAAATTCTTCTTTTAATGGGGATGGACGGGGGTGGCATATATATATATATATATATATATATATATATATATATATATATTGTGGAAATTTCCACAAGTTCAACTGAAACATGATTGTTAATATAATGCAGTAAGTTGTTTTTATTTCCAAGGCCAATAATATCCTTTTGAAAAAGCTCTCTATGAAGCGCGAACCGTTAAGGAAATAAATAATTCTTTTAAGAAAATAAACCAGTACCCAAGAATTTTTAACAAAAAAATATTAGACATGGTTTAACAAAACGCAAAAAAAAAAATATATATATATATATATATATATAGTGTGGAAAAAAAGTATGGACTACCCCTAATAATTAGGTAGTCTGTAGGTTTTATGGAAAATGCACGAACACGTTCATTTAGTATTTTAGTTTGCTACATTCTGATAACATTTATTTGTTTTTTTATTGACATCTGTCAAAAATATAACGTAATCGACATTTTTTTTAAATAGTAACATATGACATGTGATACATCATTTGAAAGCTCTTGTCTAACTCAGTATGTTCCTAGATTTTAGTGCGATTCTATTGTGCCATTTCAAAATGGTGACCGTTCAATTGTGCGTGGAACAAAAGTATGGACTACCCCTAATAATTTGATAGTCTTCAGGTGTTATGGAAAATGCTCGAAAACGGTAATTTAGTTTTTTAGTTGCCCACATGCTGATAAAATTTATTAGTTTCTTTTTTATTGACATTTGTCAAAAATATGACTTAATCGAAATTTTTTTAATTGCAACATATGGCATGTGACACATCATTTAAAAGCTCTGGTTTCGCTCGGTATGTTCCTAGATTTTAGGCTTATTCGGTCGTGCCGTTTAAAAATGGTGCTTGCTCAATTATTTGACATTTGTCATATTTTTGACAGATGTCATTAAAAAAACAAATACATTTTATCAGAATGTGTGAAACTAAAAAACTAAATTGTCGTATCCGAGCATTTTCCATAAAATCTGAAGTCTACCAAATTATTAGGGGTAGTCCATACTTTTATTCCACGCACAAATGAACGGTCGCCATTTTGAAATGGCTCAACAGAATCGCACTAAAATCTAGGAAGATACTGAGCGAAACAGGAGCTTTCAAATGGTGTATCACATGCCATATGTTGCCATTTAAAAAAAAATGTTGATTATGACATATTTTTGACAGATGTCAATAAAAAAAAACAAATTAATTTTATCAGAATGTGGGAAACTAAAAAACTAAATTAACGTGTTCGAACATTTTCCATAAAACCTATAGACTACTAAATTGTTAAGGGTAGTTCATACTTTTTTCCACACTGTATATATGTATATATATATATATATATATATATATATATATTTGCGTATGTGTTTGTCTGTGTGTGTGTGTGTCTTAAATTAAAAAGAAATGGTATATTTGGAAAAATCATGAAACTTAAAATTACCGTTAAATGGTATATAATTAAAATATTCTTAAATCAATCAGAATAACGTATTGCACAAAAAAACGTATATTCTAAAACTAAACCAAAGTAATATAAACTAGTACTACTAAAATTACAGGAAACATTTTTTTTCACTTTTATACTCTTTTAATTCTATTTGATCGCAAATTTCATGCTCAATCGCCAAAATGACCCAACCATTAAGCGATTTTGCTTGGAAATGGAACTTAAAAAGTTCTTAATGTACTTTAATATAAAGAAATTTCTTTCTCCATTTGCTACAGTTATGGATATAGTTAGCAATATTCTAATAGCAAGGCTAGGGGCAACATTTAAAATACTTTCTAAAAAGCAGGATGGCATGGTTTTTAATTCGGATATATTATATAGGAATCGGAATAGTTGTTGTGGTGACCAAGTCGATTAAATCATATAGTGCATTTAGTGATTTCTATTAATTCTACCCTATTTATGTCAACAGAATCACCAACAGTTAAAATACTGTCCAAATCCTGGTAGTGTTTTAATACTGTTTCTTTAGGCATAATTTTTAAATCGGATATATTATATAGGAATTAGAGTAGTTGCTGTCGTGACTAAGTTGATTAGATCATCCAGTGCATTTATTGATTGATCAATTGTAAAATAAAAATAAATCGATCTTACATTTAGTTCAAAATTGGCCTCAGTGTAAATTTTGTCAGCCAGTTCTCTAGCACCAACAATAATTTCATTTAATGATTTATCCGACGGAAGATCCTTAATGAATTATTTGCACTGCAAAATATCTAAGGCAGATGCTAAAACAAAATCTTTTGATTGCATCGTAAATGCTTAGCAAAGCGTTGTATACATCTCCCACGTGAAATCTTAATGGCTTTAAAGCTTCTATCCTACTCTCCAATCTAGTGTCATTCAAGGTTTTAAGGTAATGCTTGAAAATGTTGAAAATGCTTGAAAATGTTGAAAATATTGTTCATCAAAAAGTAGATGCCGAAAAAAATAAATATATATAATAAATTTTGAAACATATTGAAGAAATTAATGGCTACTGCACAGAACGTGAAATGGTCGCGAATTTAGATTTTTAATTCTAGATTGTACTTCTGCTTTATCGCCCCTCATATTGTACCCGTTGTCACATCCCTGCTCTCTAATCTCTTGCAAATTTAAAGTCATATCAATAAGTTCTTTAACTATAATTTCAAACATCTGTTTTTCTGTAGGTCTTTTAACTGGAAGAACTCCCAGAAAGCTTTAATTTTTTTTGAACTTCATTTGAATCAGACTTATTGATTGAATCATGTCTGATTATAGACAAAATTTGCTCTACCTTACTGACAACAGAAATACACTCTAAAATTAAAAAGTAATATTTAGCTTTTCCTAATTCATTTTATTCAATTCATTCAAATATGGATTTTCAAACTTGGATCCAGAAGGTCTCTTATTTTGTTTTATATATTTTTCCTGAAATAGTGAGCATCTTCTCTTTTTTGAGCAATATACGCACATGATCTTCCATTATTGGATCAAATTTAGATAACAGCTCAAGTATTTAAAAAAGTTGCTGTTATGATGCTCAAACAACATTGTACGAGAAGAGCAATAAACTTTTACCAATCATTTTAATGATTGCAACATTTCCTAAAAGCATCTGGTACCAATGGTGTGTTTCAGAATTAATAATTTTTTGAGCATCCGCATCTATAACTTTACAATAGCCTTTGACTACTTAGTTTATCCAAGATTTTTGAGTTTAAATATGACTTTTGGAAATTTCATGGTCTTTTAAAGCGTTATTAAGATGCTTCCAACTTTTAAATCCCCCTTTTGAAAAGGAACTAATAGAGTAGTACAAGGATAACGTTGGTACAGCATGTGGTTCGACGTGGACCCATCTCGAACTATTGATCGCTTTATTTACGGGCGCTGATTGGCTCCAAATTTAAGCCAGTGAAGTAGGTTACCGTGAGTTTATCATTTCTTTTAATTTAGTTGTAAACTTTGCGTTGATGGAATTGTATGTTTCTGTATTTACTATAGTTTCGTGTTTTGGAAGTTTAAGTGTAAGAGCTTTCAAGACTGTGAGAAATAAAGGAATAGCCTTGAACGGTCAAGTAAAAGAAATAATTGATCGGATCTCTGCATTTATGCAAAAAGAAGGAGAGAAAGGTCTACAGATTCCTTTATATCTTTTTTATCAACGGGATTAGGTACCATGCAAAAGTATCGAAAATTGGACACCCTGTTCAATGTGTAAAGTATCACATTTTGAAGCTATCGTGGAAAAAATATTGATCTATATTAGTAAAATTAGAAATAAATATTTATCCTACCTAAAATATAGAAAAAAATTTGGACAAAATAAAGAAATAATTAATTTACAGACACAATTAACTGTAACAAAGCAGACATTAATTTAATTTAACATTTAAGAAAAAAGTTATTTTCCAAGTCTTAAATCTTAAAACGACGTTAATTTGACGACGAGTAAACCCCGTCTTAAACAGACCACCCGGTAAACAATTGTTTGGTTCTGTTCTATAAATTCTTATCGGTTAAAAAGTATGCTGAATTTAGTAATTAATTTTAAATTTACAATAATTAAAAACATTTATCTATCAAACTAAATAGCTTAATATAATTATAAGAGTTATTTACAAGAGTAATTTAAATACCTTTAAAAATCACACTGAACTTTAAAACCATCAAATATTTTTATAAAAACGTAAAGAGTTTTCCGATCAAAACCAACTATTAGCAAAAGTAATGCTGGCGCATAAAAAATCGTCCTTTTATAATTAGAGGAAACAAACAACTCAGCGTATGGTCTATCCTTCGATTCCTGTTGCAAATAAGTGAGAAGTTCACTTTCCTGCTTCCCCGTAAACATATCTTAAACCTAGCCTTTTTTTTATTTAATTAAACCTGCCACTCTGGTGTACGGGTGTTTTTTTTTAGAGTTATCGATATCAATTTTTTTTAGCTTTTAGATAAACATAGTAAATATATTACGTTCATTGAATAGAAGTCGTGGTAAAAAAAGTGACAAGTATAAATTTTGCTTAATTAGATATTTAACTTTTCAATATCCTGGCATATTCACTGCCAAAATGCCGCTCTAAGATTTGCCGCCCTGGACAAATGTCTGGTCGTCCACCCCTACAGCGGACGCTGAGAGGTGAAAAGGAGTGGTAAAATTTGCATGAAGGAAAAATATTATATAAAGTTACGATGATTGTATGGAGAAACAATAGTTTTGTCGTATCAATTTGAAAATTTTCAAGCGTATGTAATTCGGATCTGATCATAGCATTAACCGACTTCAAAAAAGGAGGAAATTGTTATTTCGACCTTCTGTATTTTTTAGGTATGTACTCAACTCAACTCAATTACTCACGATGGTTTGACCATTTTGAATGAAATTATAAGAGAATATTCAAGATATTACTGGAGTGGTTCCATAGCAAGCATTGAAAAATGGCGGAGTGACGCCATTTTGAACTGTTTATGTTGCTATATTGAACAATATATACGTTCACCATTCTATCAGGAAAAAAGTATATTTGTTACTATTGTATAATAAAACATTTATTATACAATGTTATATCTTGAAAATTTTAGTTTGAGAAGGCGACATCAAACTTATTTTTAATGACTTAATCAGTATTTTTATTAGCTCATCATCTACGCGTACAAAGTCGCCAGCAAAAGATAGTCTTCTAGATAATACCACAAATATGCAGTATAGCGTAATTTGGCATATTTTAACGACTGTTCGTATACTTATAATGGAACAATGATCACGAATTTTTTCAATGACGTTTCGTTTCCTAATTATTATGTAAATAAGAAAACGATTGAATACACAATGGCAATATCCAAATTACACAAATTTTCCAATTTATAACGTTATTTCAGGCAACAATTACACCAATAAATTTATATTTGTCAAATGCTATTTTTAAAAAGAAATTTTTCTTAATTTTGTGTTATATGTTGGCAACCACCTATTCAACAAAATATCTATAACTAACTGTTTTAAAAACTATTAATTTCATAAAACATGTCGAATTTTAAAATTAAATATTTACTGCATTTTCTTCTTTGAATGACAATGATCACCAACATCAAACACAAAAAGAAGAAAATTTTCCTATTAAATATCGAAATTTAAGATTTTAAGTAACTTTTGAGAGAAATAACGTTATAAACGCAAAAATATGTATTATTTTGATATTTTATTTGTGTGTTCAATCAGTTTACTAAAAAATTGTGAACCGAGGAGAAAGAAAAGAAAAAGGTCAAAAATTGTAATATTAGATTGTAAAATCTGATGGCAGATGTCTCGAAAACGAGACGTCGTCATAAAAATGTGACTTCGAATTAGGGATTAGCTCCCTAAAATCTAAAAGTGTATCAAAAATTGTTAAAATGGTCCAAATTACGCTTTACTGCCTACTTACCGATAAAACAGAAAATTATAAAATTTAAATTGTAATTATTTTTATATTACTTGAGTTATTGAATGATTAAAACATTCATGTAGGAACAAAGAATGTAGTCAGTCGTATTTGCTTGGTATACCTCGGGATATGCTCATAAATTTCGTCCTAAAGAAAATATCCTTTTATTATACCTTCCGTAAAAATCCTCAAGGTTTGTTCTTTGCTTTACAGATGAATTGACCAAAGGCTGGTTCATGGTTGGCAGCCTTGGAAAACTGTCGTTGCTCCTTTCTGCTTACGTTTATTTCTGTATGAAGCTCGGACCGAGGCTGATGAAAGATCGGAAGCCCTTCAAGCTAACACGGACAATACAAATATACAACATATTTCAAGTTTTTGCCAATGCGTATTTAGTCCACGAGGTAAGGTAAACACAGAAACAAGTATATGCAAATAAGTACCATACGTATAATAATACTTGCGCAAGGACCACATGTTGTTTAAATATCGTTTTTTTTTTTGTTTTTAATGCAACCATTTAGTGCTAAAGATAAAAAATTATAAGCCAGACATTTTTCAGTATTAAAGCATACAAATTTGACTTTGAATTATAAGTATTTCTAAATAATTTTTTTCTGCGATGACAGAGAAGCCCGCAGTGGCATCTTTTATTATAAAGTGCGTCGTACTCATGAAAGGTAGAGCTTTTATGTTTGCTCTTCTTATTTAACCTTGAAACTTTTTTGCTATATTGCAACAAATTATTTAAATATTAATTAAAAAAGATGTGAAACAAATATGTATTTCAACAAGTATACTCATCTGTATACGGTAGTTTTAAATACATAACAGCCAAAATACTTTTTAGACAGAAAAATATCAAAACGTTGCTATTAATTTATATTATACCTTAACTTCTTATAGACACATACTACTAAATTCAATATTGAAGACTGTAAATTCTAAAGAATCTAAGTGCCAAAACTATCAAGAGATATTGATAAAAAACGGATTTTTGTTTTATTAAATCAAAAACACTTCAAAACATGTTTATTTAGTTTAATCGTAAGCTAACAATACTTCGTTGCATAAATTTGGAAGCAAAACATTGTAACAGTGTTCTAAGTTCGATTTTTGATACAATAAAAAACTGTCGAAGTGCCAATGTCAAAACATAGAAAATAAACTGACATAAACCAAAAATATATAAAAAGTAATATTGAAATGCTCAAATATACCATGAAAAAAAATAAGTAAGTATAAAACCTATTAAAAAACTAAAAATATTGTCCTGCATTTTATTACAACAAAAATTTGAAAATAAAAAGGTAAACACTAGTGTTCTTTGTTTACAGTAGATTTTTCAATAATGTCTTCATAAAACTGACGATATGCTAAAGGAATATAATCCAGCATAGACTTCAAATTGCCGAGTTTTGCTGCACTAATTCGAGATTTACACTCCAGTTTGGAAAGGTTTCTCTAAACGAAAATTTAAAAGTAGTTTTCCTTTTTTGAGTACGTTGCATGTTTCCCAAGAAGCCACTCCACTAAAACTTTTCCTTATTGATACCTGAAATGGATTTTCTTTTGAAACGCGCAACCAGGAAGCTTGGGAGATATTGAGTTTTGAAGTGTTTATGTATTGATCAGCAAATGAATCATTTTTTTGCATGTGAATAACTCTGAACGGATTTTTGTAACAACTCTCCTATATCATTTTCTCAATGCTAGCCGAAACGTATAACTTACTTAGTCTTTTGTGCTTCTAAATAAGTGCAAAATATCTGTCACATGGGAGGTATATATGTCCAGATACTAAGAACTTCTGATCTATTTGGGCAAATTTTCCAGTTACAACGAGATAGATGAGCGTTATTAGGATCATCTTGTTTTTATTTTGCCCGTTGTAATAATCACTCCAAATAAAAAGATTCTCCTTAAGTGTAAAAATTTTAGAAAGCAAGACTCTCAGAAGGGCAGAACCTATCTGGTTACCTCCTCGGCCTGTTGGCGATTCGTTCCATAAACACATTGTAGCGTAGCTGTGTTGTTATCAGCAACTTTCAGATTATAACACGATAGCTGCCTACTTAAAACATTTCTGAATTTGTAAGTGTAAGGATCGATAACTTACTGCAAATCCATGGATAAAACCAAAGTATCGCTGTCAGGTTGTTGTGACTCGGTGCTATTCTCTTGCATTGATTTCCTTGCACTCTCTGCTTTGCGATGATGTACCTCTAATTTGGTAGAAAAACATACTTGACTTTCTGGATGACCTTTTATTTTATTAGCAAGAAGGTTGCAGGTTGGAACACGTGTCGGACTTTGGCCTACCAAATTCCATAGGGGTATATTTTGTGAAATGCAAAAAACATTCAATGTATGATTAGATCTGCACTTAAAAATTCCTTCTTTGACTTTTCTTTACTGTAGTGATTTTCCTCTATTAGAAATTCATTTATGTGTGCAATGACATACATGTTGAACGATATCTTCGCCAAATTTTCTTACTCTATTTGATTCGCCTCTTTTATCCATAAATTCATTTTTCCCTGATTTTTTCGCTCTGCTAGGATTTGCACTATGCGATGAGAAAGAACAAAAATATCTGAGAACACACGATATACTTGAAAAACGTTCACTTTTCCATCTGGCACTGTGTGGTGATGGCCTGACGGCGGCTGTCTTGAGGATTTTCACCTATGGCGCCTACGGTCTACAGCCGTTACTTGTAGTAGACTAAGAAATAATTTTTTTTGTTTCATTTGGAATCGAATGGAAACTCCGAAAGAGGTTACGTCTTTCTTCTAAACTGACCTTTTCACTGTGAAATTACATTTACATATTGCCTAAAACAAAAAAAGAATTGCAATATTGAAATAAAAATTAAAAGCTTACCATATTTGATGGAGTAGTTTTTGTAGGAACTACATTGCCTTCGCAAGTCTTACACCCAGCACCACTTATCCTAAGTCTTTTACGCTCATTTATCATACTTTGGCTGCTCTTTTGCCGCTTTTTTCGTAGGTTTAAAGTACTGTAAAGTAATAACACGCAATAATATAAACTGGCACTTAGATCCTTTCAACGTAAATTACATGTGGCACCTGCACGTGCCGCCATCTATCACCAAGGTTCTAAAGCAAGAAACATTTTTATGGCACTTAGCGCGTTTATAGAATCATTGGCGATGGCACTTAGATTCTTTTAAAGTACACAACTGAAAAAAGAAAAAACAGGCACTTAGAGCCTTTAGAAGTTACACTCTTCTATTGTCAGCCTTTGCTCGCCTATTATAGCCCTGAGATGTATTTTTCATACTCAAATACCTAGTTTCTATGCTTCATTTACATTTCTAATTTATAGCTTATAAAGAATCTTAATGGCGTCAGTAATATGCGTTCAGATATCAGCTGGAGCAAGGCGTACTTTTTGCGCACTCACGAATTTTTTACCTGATAGGAATTTAAAATGTGAATTGACCATTCCAAAACACGACCTACTCAATTCACCTAGTGATTTGGGGGTTTGATATCAATAAGCTTCCTAATAACTATTTCAATGGCTGACTTAGAAAATTATTTAATACTGTCTCACATTTATTACACTGACCAACAACCGAAGGCATACACAAGTATTTAGGCCTACAACCAGTATGGATAAGGCGGTGTTTATAGTATTTTGGCAAAACAGATAAACAGTCAATACTTTTACGCTTGAATACATTTTAGGTTTTCCTAAAAGAGTGCCAATAACCTATCAATATTCTTATTTCTAACATTATCCTGACCATTAAAAGAAAATGATGTACACGAGTACGTAAAGCTTACCAGTAGTAACACAAATACGTCAATTTTTCAGACGGCTTTCATTAAGAGGTTCCGGTTTCAATGCTTCAATTCAAGCATTTTATATTTCTACAGACAAGTCACGAAGATAATCTCCTCTGTTCATGAAAGAAGCAGGATATCGAAAAAAAGAAACGTTGTCTCTTTCAACATGCGTTTCCACCACATTTCACTACACTTCAAAAATGAGGAAATATCGCAATTTAAACAAGAAACAAAAGTTTACGTAACGAAATGTATCCACCTTGTCTTAAGAAAATGAGCAAGAAATTGTTTCTATACCCCAGTACATATGGGCGACCTGTAAATGATGTTAATCTGGATTTGTTAATGAAGTATAAACATTTGAGAAAATGTTTGCCAATGTATCTTCAATCATCTTGGAACACGGATTCTCGTTGTGTGTCGGGTTTTCTATGTGAAAAAAAAACATCCAAGCACCCACGTTTTGAGCTGATAAGTTGCCCCACAGCAATACCAAAAATATAGCAAATAGTAGCAGAAAACACTTATATAAATTCCGTCTGCGACCGTTGGCTGAAGTGGGCACTGGTGGGAGGGAGCACCATTTTCGAAAATAGTTAAAATGGCGTAGTAGTGCTCTAAAACCTTAATATTACAACATGGATAGTTTAAGACATAAAGTGGTACAGAGTGTTCCCATTTTAACATTTTCAAACCCAATTTATTTCAGTTTTTTTAAATGGAACCCCCTGTATATTTTTATTTAGTCTTGTTAAGAATAAAAAAATCTACAACTTTTATTAAACATATTATATCTTCAATAGTTTTCGAAATATTTTCAAATTTCCTTTTTTTGCGTAATTCAGAAAATCAACAACTCGATCAATCAAAGTAGCCATGGAAAAAACGGTCTATAGCAACTGGCGACTAAATGTATGAAATGTCAAAAACGTGTTGTTGTTAGTGCATAGTATTTCGTCTTTCGTATTCCCGTCTAATTTAAAATGAATTTTTCACAAAATGAAATGATAGATACGGTCTATATATTGGGTGAAGCTCAAAAAAATTGCCTTCTGGCCAAAAGGCTATATGAAGCAAAATATTTGGATCGACGCGCGCCTTCTAAAGTGTCCTTTCAAAATGTCATGGAGAGATTTGATGCTAGTGGCAATGTGGCATATTTGAAGAGAACAGTTGTGAATAAAATTGCTACAAATCAAGATAAAGAGTTGGAAACTCTACTTCATATAGAAGAAAATCCCAGTTTAAGTAGTCGACAACTTGCTAGTTTAACTGAAACATCACAATCTACAGTAAGCAGGGCCACAAGAAGATATAAATATCATCCATATCATATGGAATTACACCAAGAGTTGCACGATGAAGATTTTGAAAGGCGTGTTAACTTTTGCAACTTAATGATAAGGCGAATAGAAGCATATCTGGACTTTTTAGAGAATATCATGTTTTGCGATGAAGCTACATTTAGAAGCAATGGAGCTGTAAACAAGCATAATATGCATTATTATGCAATAGCAAATCCCCACTGGGTACGAGAGGTACAACATCAAAATCACTGGTTATTAAATGTCTGGTGTGGAATCATTGGAAACCATATTATAGATTCGTATTTTTTTAATGAACCACTTAATGGACAAAGATATTTAGATTCTTCGCTGTGTTTTTTAATTTGGGGTAGGGATCCAAAAAGAAAAGTCAAATATTCAAAAAGGTCTACATTTCGCAATTTATTATTGCATCTTCAGGGCACTAAAAAACATACATAAAACGATATAGCTCTACAAGAGATCAACTTAATAAATAGTAATGTAGAAAAAATGCTATACTGACTATGAAAAATACTATACTAACTGTGAAAACTTGACATAAAATAGTGATTTTTTGTTTTGGAAATTATTCCATACAAAAACACATAAATTACGATAAATACATAACTAAATATTTTGATCTTTTTTAAATTGTAAAACAATGCACAATAAAATTAAAAACTATGTACTTACATTTTAAGGATTTGACTTTTGTAATCATATAAAAAAATACACGAACAACACATAGGTGAACAAGGAACAAGAATAAAAACACAAGGAACAAGAATAAAAAAAAATATACAGGGAGTTCCATTTAAAAAAACTGAAATAAATTGGTTGAAATATGTTAAAGTTGGGCATTTAAATTTGGACACCCTGTATATAATATCTTCAATATTACGAAAGCAGTCATTTATTCCATGCCTATTTTGTGCAGAAGCAAAATATTTTATTTTTAGTGGCACAACTAGGCGTTATATTGCTAATCATAGATGTGCATTAAATTTATATTTTTCTCGTTTAAAGCCAAATATTTAAGATGTGCATTAAATTTATATTTTTCTTTAAAGCCAAATATTTAAGAAAAAATCAAGTCAAATATAGAATTTAAAAATCAAGGGTGTCCCATTTAAAAAATACAACTTTTAGTAGCCTTACTTTTTTGACGCACCCCGTACAATTCAAAATATTTTTAGAATGAACTCTATTTACAAATATATCCTATAGCTTAAACAGTTTGTTTCCAAATTGTACATATTCGACGTAAATTTACTTTTTTCAATCGTTGACTCACCCGGTACTATTAACTCATGAAAAATATGATCATTTATTCTAACGCTCTGGATTCTCCCAGTCAGGAAACTGGAATTCTATTTCAGGATCTCCCAAATCCCCAAGCCGCCAGCTTGTTCTCAAAGGCGTTCAGCACATAATTTTGGTATGACAATAAATTTGTAACTGTCGACCTGTTCCTACAGAACCCATGCTCATGTTCAATAACCATCCGTCTACAGTGCCATGATAGATTGTATGTTACGAGAGACTCAATATTTTAGGTATAGCAGACTGTAGACAAATATCCCTATAATTAGTTACATTGGTCCAATGCCCACATTTAAAAATTGGAGTCATAAATGAATGCTTCCAAAACTGGGGGAAAACACCATTCTTAAGAGATAAATTGAAATGGACGACCCAAAGAGCATACGCAAGTCCTGTGCAACAACGTTGGCACTCAGTCGGGACCATACGAACAGCTCAACTTACACTGCTCAATAGATTCATAAACCTCCGTAGGTGATAAAACACATAATCGACATCTAGGTATAGAATTTATAAAAAGATTTCTTGCTGGCTGATTGTTTATATAATATGTGGCCATTTTAATTTTGAAGATAGGCAGAAAAACACTTTTATGCTGGTACTGGCAAATAATGTTGCCAATTAATTAAAATAATAATAGATTTGTTAAGAGTTTAACATATCCCTTACTATATTACCTTTTTACCAAATCTATTACTATTTTACTCTTGCACCTTCTCTTGATCGGGGATACATTAAATAATTTTAAATCTAACAACATTTTTGTTGAAGTAGTACCACTTCTTTTTTTTAGTCGTTAAATTTCATTTCCTTGAAACATTCCAGTGTCCACCAGCTGTATTACTACTTCTTGAAATCTAAAACTATTTTAATAGCCCATCTATTACTACTAATCAAAGAGTTCTAAAAACACTGCTAGCAAATGTATGTGAGATTATATACACCTGTCGATTTTATGTTATTGAATGGGGTGTAGTAGATAGGTAGAATGGGTCAGTGAATCACCATGTTTACAACCTGATGTCTTACATGGGCGATTTGAAACTCGGCACCAACACAGGTAGAATAATTGGGCGTGATAATAAAACATACTCCCATATCGGTTTACGAAATTAGCGCCCAGGCAATCATTCTTTAAGTTGACGGGGTCTCAGCGGTAACGACGTTTTCGTAAATTTCTATACAAGTAATTTTTTATGTCATCGTGTTTTATAATTATCAGATTGCCTTTTTGGTTAGCCCCGGTTAAACCTATTTTAGGATTGTCGTAAAAAGAGTTCTATCACACATTTTGTGTCTTCAACGCAGGCGGAAATCAAAGACTACAAAATTACGTGTCCAGTATCATAGCCAGATATAGTCTAGGAACATAGGGTAATCAAGAATTTCTGCGAAATTTCGTTTTGCCCCCCTCAAACGTTAAGACCAAGTCGGTGGCTACGTTTCGAAGATAATGTTTTACATTTCGAAGAGGACGTTGGGTTTAGTATACCGGTCCAATCATAAAAAATTTTATGATTTTTCTACTTAATAAACCACTGTAAAATTCTGTATTCTTGGGATGGTAAACCTAATCCGAACCTGTAGATCGTAATAAGCCACTGTCAAATTCTGTATTCTGTCTGTAAAATTTTGTATGGTATTACTATTACTATATGCGTCGGTTGCTCTCTCATAGTTCCTAAATGGTTAACATGTGTGTCTATCTATCTGGACTTAAGAACTGCAATACGCTTCAAGAGGCTGTTATTCGTATTTTGTATTTCAGTGTTTGGTATACGCTCTCTAGAAAATCGCTTTCTGCATGATTCCCACTCTTCGCTATTTTTCTTGTCAAGAATTTAGTCTTTTGCCCATATGTAACTTCTGGAAGCATGCATCTGTCGTATACATTTTTAGGCCCATTAACATATTCTTATATTTTAGAACATAACTAAGCTTTTCGAAAGCAGCCCACGTTAGGTGAAGTCTGCGTTTTAATTCGGCAATCTGAGTTTTATTGCCAGCTTTGATTGTGTGACCTAAATAAATGTATTGAATTACTTTTTCAATGTAGCACTATTAATTTTAGACCGGCACGAAAAACATTAAAATTTTGATGAATTTTAAAGTTCAATATATTTTTTTCTAGTGGACTGATTTTAATGATTTTTTTAGCAATTTGTAGAAATTATTTTAGTCTCTTTCTAAATTAAAAGTGAAAGTTCCCATCTGTTTATTATACGAGGGAAAACAAAATGTTGCCTGTAGAATCATTAGTGAAAAAATCATCTGGTTTAAATTTCTTATTGTATGTTTTTATTGGATTATCCCATGATTATAATAGGTCATTCTGTAAAAATGAACATTATGATCAGGACACTGCTAAAAGCATATATGACATTTAGTGGAAAGTATGTCGAGATAAATAAACGTTGTCATTGAAGCTCGAGGGGGTAATACCCGATATTAGTAATCATCTGGTTTAAATTTCTTATTGTATGTTTTTATTTTTCTTGATTTAAACATTCTTGTAAAAATTAATGTAAAATCTCCAATAAAAATAAAAATAAAGTTATTGAGATGAAATAAGAAACAAATTTTCCGGAAAAGTTGTACCTTGATAATAAAATGAGTTTTAAGTTCCTTACTGTCCTGAATGATTCTACAAGGCGTTTCAAACTTTCGCCGAGATAATAACATTTTGTTTTCCCTCGTATAATAGACAGATGTGAAGTTTCATTTTTAATTTGGAAAGAGACTAAAAAATTTAGCTACAAATTGCTAAAAAAAAAATATTAAAATCGGTCCACTAGAAAAAAATATTGAACTTTAAAATTCATCAAAATTTTAAGGTGCCCGTTTTTCGCGCTGGTCAGTGTATTTATTAAACTGCATTCCAAGTAAAGGATAATAATAAGCAGAGTTCATTCGTTATGTCATAGCCAGTGTTGCGCAGAAATGTGTTGCATTCTGATGCATTAATTAAAGCTAAACTTTAACTAATTCCAACTAACTATTTTATTTTTCCTAGGGTATCAAAAGCGGTTGGTTTACTACCTATAGTTTCAAGTGCGAGCCGGTAGATTACACTGGATCAGAATCAGCACGTAGGGTAAGTAGGAGCACAGGTGTATTGTGTAACTTATATAAATTAATGTGTGTAACTTATATAAATTAATGGAATAGAAACATAAAACTTTCATAAATAATCGTAGGCTTAGGAAAAAGTGCAAGAGCAATAGTAGGATTATGCTATTATCGACTCTTACTTTTTTTGATTTAATAACCCTAATATCAACCCCTTAGCATCCATGGATATTAATTAAACTACTTAACGCCGCCTCTATAACTTCCGACTCCGATTCAGGCACAGATCTCTGGTTAACTAAAACTAGATATTTTTGATATCGGAATCATTTACGCTGTTCGTAAATAAGTCATATCTTTGATTCATGTATAGAGCCCAATTCATGTATAGAGCCCAAGTTAAGGCACCTCACATCTACATTGTTTTTACTTCCCTCGTAAAAGGGAAGTATTGTAATCCTAAAAAAATCGCTCTCATTTTTTCGGATCTTCGCGTTTCAGGGTCCTTAGATGACGGAATTTTCTCAATTCCGTCGGTATGTATGTCTGTCTGTCTGTCTGTTCGCGGCGTAGCTAAAAAACTACTTACCAGATTGACTTGAAATTTTGGTCAAAAATTAAGGGTCATATGGAGATGACCTGGTAACATTTTGGTAAAAATCCAATATGGCGAAACAAAATGGCGGCTTAGTGAAAAAAATTATTAATTAAACATCAAGTATTATGTTGGAATCAACTGGTAACATTTTGGTACGAATCCAAGACGGCAGAACAAAATTAGCTTAACAAAATATTTAAAAATTCAGCAAAAAAAGAAAGGATCAACTAGTAAAATCGTGGTACTAATTCAAGATGGCCGAAAAAAATGGCGGCCAAATAAAATGTTCTTAAGCCTGAAAAAAGTCACCCTCTCACTTTTACACATCTTTACGTTTTAACGTCGCTAAATGCTCAAAAATATTGTTTTATCAATTCCGTCGGTCCGTCTGTCGGTCTTTCTGTCTCTCTGTCAGTTTGCGGCTTAGTTTAAAACTATTTATCCGATTAACTCCAAATTTTGGTCAAAAATTAAGGGTAGGATTTTGATAAAATCAAATATGGCGAAACAAAATTGCGGCGTAGTGAAATGTTAAAAAAGTTATTGTTAAAAAACTACTCATCCAATGTATCTGAAATTTTGCAAAAAACGTTAAGTATTATGTTAAAATAAACTAGTAATATTTTGGTACGAATCCAGGATGGCGGAACAAAATGGGGGCTTAATAAAATATTTAAAAATTCAGCCTGAATAATAACTTAATGAATTGATTTTAAATTGTGTGCGATAGCTTTCTGTGGTATAGAGGTCAACTAGTAAAACTGTGGTACTAATTTAAGATGACAGAACAAAAAAGCGACCAAATAAAATGTTTGTAATCGTGAAAAAAAAATCTTTTACACATCTTTACGTTTTAACGTCGCTAAATCAAAAAATATTGGTCGGTCCGTCTGTCATCTCTCTGTCAGATCGCGGCATTAAAACTACTTACCCAATTGACTTCAAATTTTGATAAAAAGTTAAGAGTTGGTAAAAATTCAATATGGCGAAACAAAATTGCGGCCTAGTGAAATGTTAAAAAAGTTATTGTTAAAAAACTACTCACCCAATGTATCTGAAATTTTGCAAAAGACATCAAGTATTATGTTGAAATAAAAGTAATAAATGGCGGCCAGGATGGCGGAACAAAATGTTAATAAAAATATTATGAAAAATTACTTAATGAATTGATTTTAAATTTTTCATGTGGTATAGAGGTCAACTATTAAAACTAGTCACTAATTCAAGATGACGGAACAAAATGGCCCAAAAAAATTTTGTAATTGGGAAAAATTCCTCTAGATATATATATATATATATATATATATATATATATATATATATATATATATATATATAATATATATATATATATATATATATATCTTCTGTTTTCGCGACATAACTTAAATACTACTCCGTCTGTCATTTTGACATTGACTTAAAATTTTACCTGAAAAATTAAGGGTCATATGAGGATGACCTGGTAATATTTTGGTAAAAATCCAATATGGCTAAACAATATTAAAAAAAAATTGTTAGAGTGGTGTATTATTTGGGGTTAGATCCAGAAAAAAAACAAGTATTTTTTTTTATTATCAACGTTTCTCAACTTAATTTGTGCATCCTCAGGACACATATACAGATCTTATGTCCTGCAGGAAATCCATAATATCAGTCTTTACCTACTCCGTAGGTCCGCAGATATTTCCTGGATATTAAGTTTCTAAATGGTTTTTGTTAACAAACCTCTTGTTGTTATGTTACAGTGGTCTATTATTTGGGGTTAGGGTCCAGTAAAAAAACAAATGTCTATTTTTAAGTAGTCGAGGTTTCGCAACTTTATTGTTGCATCCTCAGGACACATATAATTTCTATATCCTGGATGAACCCCATATTATCAGTCTTTACTTACTCCGTTCGTCCGCAGATATTTCCCACATATTATGTTTCCATGGTTTTCGTTAACGATCCTCTTGTGGTTATGTTAGGGTGATGTATTATTTGGGGTTAGGGTCCAGTAAAGAAACAAAAGGCTTTTTTAAATTGTCTACGTTTCGCAACTTTATTGTTGCATCCTCAGGACACATATAGATTCTATGTTCTGATAAAAACCCATATTATTAGTTTTTACCTACTACGTTGATCCGCAGATATTTTCCAGATATTAAGTTTCCAAATGGTTTTCTTAAACGATCCTCTTGTTTTTATGTTAAAGTGGTGTATTATTTGAGGTCAGGATCCAGTAAAAAGCCAACAAAAGTCTTTTTTTAAATTGTCGACGTTTCGCAACTTTATTGTTGCATTATCAGGATACATATATAGATTTATATATCCTGCATGAAACCCATATTCCCATATTATCAGTCTTTACCTACTCCGTTGCAGATATTTCCCACATATTAAGTTTCTAAATGGTTTTCAATAACGATCTTCTTGTTGTTAGAGTGGTGTATTATTTAGGGTTAGGAAATATCTGCAGACCAACGGAGTAGGTAAAGACTGATATATGGGTTGCATGCAGGATATAAAATCTGTGTCCTGAGGATGCAACTATAAACTTGCGAAACGTAGACAAAAAGGCTTTCGTTTTTTTACTGGATCCTAACCCCAGATAATACACCACTTTAACATAACAAGAGGATCGATAACGAAAACCAGTTAGAAATTTAATATCTGGGAAATATCTGCGGACCAGCGGAGTAGTAATATAGATTTCAATTTAAGGTGGCGAAGCAAAATGGCGGCCATATAAAACTTTTAAAAAATCAATGTAAAAAAATCTTGTTCAATTGATTTTGCAGAAAAATTAGATGTGAAAATTGCATAAACTGGTGCGAATTCAATTTGACGTAGCAAAATGGCGGTATGTGTCAATGTAAAAACTACTTATTAAATTTATTTTATTATGCCCAAAAGTCAAGTGTGGCATAGGTAGAAAGAAAATGGTAAAATATTGGTAGGAATCCAATATGATGAAACAAACAAAAAATGAAAAGACACTATATGTAACACATATATACTGTGACTATGTAGTGAACTAAATTGGGTCACATTTCACTATTCCTAACAAATGGAAAAAAATCATAACGAGGGAAGTTTCGGGTAAAGAAATTTACCGATTTTTTTATTATATGTATACGAGTATATTTATTTTTGATTATATTATAGCAAATCAAAATATACAATTACTACAAGAAAGCCTGATGAGTAACTTAAAAATATAGGAGAGATTTTGAAATGTTGTTTTGTACCTATCTTTTCTTCCTTAAAAAGTAGATTTATATAATTTTTTTTCTCATTTTCATTTTAAATCATATTCAGTTAAGTTCTTAAATACTAGAGAAGCTAAAAACATAGTAATACTTACTCAATGCATTGGATGCAACCTAACAGTGCTTAGTAAATAACTAATTAGAAGATATTTTCGTATTTTTTTAAAGAATATGTAGATTATCTCAACTGGCAATTGTCCGTGATGTATTAATTTTATGCCACATTATTCTTTTTTTCATTTTGCCCATTGTTTTCCAGTGTTTTGCCTTAACCATCATTCTTCGATATCCTAAAGATGTGTTTCGTAAATATCGAGCTTTCTGCTAATTTATTATTTTTAGGTTGAAAACCACCTTCCTAAAGTTTGTTTTTATACTTTCAGAAAATTTATTCCAAATAGTTTTCCTTAGAAACATGCAAATAATTAATGTTCGCTTATCCGTCTCGCTGCTGGGCGATGTGCGGATATGTATGGGGGAACCCAACACTCTCTAATTACGTCACTGTTAAAAATTCGTTCTTAGGAAAAATTGGTCTGTCAGACAAGGATAACAACAATATGGAATTTTGCATATTGCTCTTGATATTCTTATGGGCAAAAAAATCTATTATCCTAGAGCGCCCCGAAAACCGCGACCCGCCACTGCCTAGATTTGCTAGATAATTTTACATTTTTTCTTAGATATCTCTACTTCCAGTTTCTAATCAAATCATATAATGAATAATTGCGTTTTATTTATATTTTTACAGCTTACTTGATTTAAACCAATTAATTGAAAATTGTAGTTCGGCTGCGCTTGTAATATTTTTTTAATTAACACATATTAATTTTCATCCCAGTTTAATATTTACATGTGTTCCAAACTCGACGCCTCTGACTTATTATGGGAAAAGTGCAATTACCAATATGAATAATGGGTATTAAATGAATGTCACTAAGGTATATTTTAAATGTGAAAAAAACTTTTACAGCCGGTTGCACAAAATTTAATTGCTGTTTTGAATATTTAACCGAGCTTTCGGATTTGATAAGCTGCTTATAGAAATCCAGGAACTTGACATTCCGTTAAACATTCTAAACTTTAATTGAGCTTTCTGCATCCAGCCGTAAGACTTCAAAATGGCGGTTGTGACGTAATTCATGATTGATGGCTTAAATTTCAAGTCAATTGGATATCGCAATCGGATGAGGAATATTTCGAAAACTAGAGACCCTAAAACGCAAAGATCTGCAAGCATCTGGGAGGGCATCTCCTACGAGGGAAGTCAAATTATGACAAGTGAAATATGAAGGTTGTACTTTTACTTTTAACTAATTTATACAGTCTAAAGTTTATCTAGTTAATATCCCAAAGCATTCCCAAATATTTTGCTATAGTTCTTACTAAATAAAAGTACTGATAGTAGAGAGGGGTTTTTACTGTAATTATAGAATCATGTTCTGTACAGGGTGTCCCAAATTCGAGTCTCACCATTGTGATCTCGTAAACCATAAGAGATACAGATACGGTTAAACGGGCAAAGTTGCATATTTGAAAAACTTGAAATTTTTTTTCGTTCCTGAAATTTAAAAAAAAAACTGCGATTTTGAAAAAACGTTTATACATTTTTCATCCTTTATTTGAAGAAATAATCGAAAATCAATACGTACCACTATCTTGTTGCCACTTTTTCTCCTCTGTCACATGGCAATATCACATTTTATATACGACGTTTCGTCTGCGAACCTGCGTCATCGACTTTTTTACATACGGGTTTGGTTTTTTTTACCCTTTCTCAAATGGTCTAGTCTAATAATATGCTCAGGCCATACACTTGAATTACAATTTCAACGTTTCGAGACCAGAAATGCATCATCAATTTTCAAAATTAGAATTTTTTGGTCATTATTTCTATTAAATAATCCAAAAATTGATATACATTATTGGAACTAACAAGTATTTTGTCGTTAAAAAATAGTATCTCTTCATTCAAATTAATTCTGGCAAATATCAGATTCCAAAGGTTCATAGGGGGCCATGGACCAATTTAATCTTCATTGTTTTGTATTAATATGATTTAGTTTGACAATTCATGAACACCATTTTTACACAAAGTGTCGTTTTCTTATTTAGAAAAACGTTGCGGATTTATTATATTTGAAACCGAAATTCGAGAAGTTCTAGTGAGCGGTATAGGCAAGAGAAGCTTGAGAGGACTCAGCCACAGTACACGTATTTTGCCACTCTAGATAAACATTTAACTGAATACGGAAGTCTCACTAAACCAAGGAAAAAATACGGAATGCGTATGGAACCAGAAGAGAAACGAGATATTTAAATGCTGTAAGTTTTTGAATATTACAACAAACCGGCAAATTATTATTAGTATGCTTTCTTGTGTTTGCAGACGAACAAGGAAAATAACGCATGAGAATTTGGAGGACTCTGAATTCACATTCATATAAACCATACAAAATTTGTTTTAGTCAAATTTTGACAGTTGGAGATGCTGAAAAACAGCTCGAATTTTACAATTGTTTGCAAATTAGGATTAATGAACACGCTACTTTTTAAAGTATCACGGGCGGACGAATTTTTTTTTCTACATCTGGCTTATTCAATAGAAATAATGAGCAATACTGGTTTATAGATAATCCTAGACAAGAAAGAAGTAAGGCCTCAGAGGCGAGAATCTTTCAACGTGAGCGGATATGTGACATAATAAAATAGTCGGTCCAGGCAACTTAACTTCAGAGGTACATCGAATTAATAAGATATGATGTTTTAGATTTGTTATCAGACGTTTTAAGCCAGCAAGAGGGCGCTCCTCCCCATAACTGGCGAGGCGTCACAGAGTTACTAAAGGAAATATTTCCAAATAAATGGATAAATGATACGTTAACCCCCCAGTTATAAAAGCAAACGCGTAGTGGAAACATTATCAAACTTCCAGTAGAGCTCGAGCTGATCACTTGAAGTCCTCCAGATTGTATGGTATTAAAGTTTTTGGGTAAGAGATCCTAGGCAATCTGAACGAGGAGATTTCTAAGGGTGGGACTCCTCATCGACGCGAAGTCCTCAAGAGTACAGGGGCATTAAGCAGTAAACAAAGTAAAGTTAAAAAATAAAGTTAAAGTAAAGTGCATTTGTTTTTGAGATATAACTGTTGGATATACCTAATGAAGTTCTCGAGGACACTTGGAGTTGGGAAGAAGAGAGTTTGAAGAACTTGGTAATTTCATTTGGGTTTGTTCTGTCCCAGGTAGAGTTGGCTTTCTGAATAAGTAAAAAGAAATCACCACCGTCATTATCAGTTAGTTAGGCAGGTAATTCTTAGGGAATATTAAGTATAACTGGCGCCCTTCAACTTGTATTAATGAATAGTGATAGCGAGGGAATCATGGATGCAAGCACCAAAATAACTGTCCTAAAGAAACGAGGCCCTAATGAAATAACCGGAAAGTGGGGGTAAACGATGCCAGGTTTGATGCCGGAGCTTGCGGTGCGTTACCTCTAGAACTACTGCCTACAGGGTCACAGAAAGTCTCAACCCTGTCTCGAGAGATATGAGAATAAGGATCCCGATTGAGCACAGAGTAGCCGACTATCAAAACACTAAGGTCCGACCCTTAGAGGGTGAAGAAAGAGAGCTAGTTCTCTCGAGAGCAGACATGGTGCCCAAATCAAGGGGCTTGTCTCCTCAGGGAGGTGGTGATCCTTACAGCAGACATAGATCCGTAGTCCAGACCTTTGGACTTCCACTATAAAGGATTTCTACAGAATCAGCTATATTTCAAAGTATTAATATTTTGAGGCAAAACTTAGTAAGAGAGGTTATGGCAATCCGCGCAAGGATTATTCATCGCGCAAAAGTAAGGAGGCTAACCCAAAAATGCATTGAAGCAGAAGGATTACATTTCCAATATTTATTATAAGTTTTAGTCCTTTTTAGTAGAATGACTTATGGCTTGTTGTTCCAATGATAAGTTTTAAATGTATAATTTTGGGATAATATTTGTGTTTATCAAGCGAGTGAAAATTTACACCGTTATCCTTCCATAGCTTATCACAATACTTCAGTTAATTAAACATTTCTAATGAAGTATATCGTTCGAAGTTTACCTTTTCATGTTGCTTCATTAGTTTTATATAACTTTCCTTCATATATTTATCAGGAAAATTTCGAGGAAAATTCTAATTTTAGAGATGGATGATGAAGTTTTGGTCTCCAAACGTTGCGAAATTGTAATTAAGTGTAACCGATAAATCCAGGTCAGTATTTAAATACCCTAAGTTGATGGAGGAGGCTCGCAGACGAAACGTCGTATATAAAATATATTGCCGTGTGGTAGAGGAAAATAACTGGCAATGAGAAAGTGATATTGCTTTTCCATTATTTTTTCAAATAAAGGAAAAAAGATTAAAAAAGGTTTTTTCAAAATTTCAGTTTTTTTTTTCGAAATTTAGGGAACGAAAAACTTTTTGAGATTTTTCTTAATGCCATAATAATTGGCCCCCAATGGTGCAACTTTGCCCCAATTTAATCGACTCTGTATCTTTTTTATCGTTTACGAGATCCCAATGGTGAGGTTCGAATCTGGGACACCCTGTACAATAGTTCGTTAATTCTTTTTAATTTTCCAGATGAGGAGCGCTGTTTGGCTTTACTACATCATCAAACTAACCGATCTTTTGGACACAGTTTTCTTTGTACTTAGAAAGAAATATAATCAAGTGACTTTCCTGCACGTGTACCATCATACACTGATGCCAATTTGCTCATATGTAGGAGTTACATTTGTACCAGGTTAGTAAAATTATTTATTTTTGTTACACCGTGTTTGTGTATGTTTTGCCATCCAATTGGAGCCTTTCATGTAAATAATACAAAAAATCTTAAATACAAATTTTGTTTTGAAACTGCTATGATTTCTCAAACTTTCAATCGTCAAATATTATTATTTTTTGGAAGATTTCTAAAAACTAATAGTATTTGACGGTTCAAAGTTAGAGAATCGATAGCAGTTCCATGTTTTCAATGGAATGCTATGTTCCTGGATAAATTTGTAGTTTATTTCTCAATTCTCAATAAGAGAGTTTATATATTTTCATATATTAAATTTTTGAATTTTTGGGAAAATTTAATCTTATTATATGCTAAAATTTGCAATATCTAAAAGAAAACAATAAAGTTGTCCTGTGTAAATCCAATTTATAAATTAAAGTAGCCGTCCATAGTATCCTTTTTCATACTTACTTAAATGCCAATTTAACAAGTCCACGTAATAAAATATTTTTTTTGCTGATGTTTGCAAGAAAAAATTATTTATAATATTTTTTTGATTTAAAAAGTTGTAACAAGTATTATTTTGCTTATTGGTACTTGCCTCCTGAAGCAAGAAGATACACATTTTTTAGTGACATTTATTCTTAGGAGTAAAGGTCACGTAATATTCTTGTAATTTAATAAAATCAAACTGAAAATAGAGGATGGCCGTAAGTGATACAGATAGTTTTTTTCACCAACGAAAACTGCACAACCCCGAAATCACATGTTTTGAAATTTGGGACTTGGACTTGGGAAAAACTTCTTAAATATGATACTAGGGGTTTGTTGGCATAAACTAGATGACAAAGTTAGAAAAATTTAATCCCATTTGGAAAAAGTATAAATTTTGAGAGGAACTAATTACTAAACCACAAGTTCATAATTGTATATTTTAAATATTCTAGGCATTTAGCCTTCGTTGCTGGGAACAAATTACACATTTTTAGTAAAGGTAATTAATATCTCATTAGAATAACCTGGTCGTAAAGTAGATTATTTATTTCGGTACATAAGTATTAAGATACGTGTCAACTACCAATTATACATAATTAAGGAAACATCAGTCATATGATAGACTTCAAAAGAACTTAGCCTTCATGTTGTTATACTAATGTCATACAAAGTACAAAATAATTTAGTTTTAAAGTCTTAAACAAAAACTACCGGAATATATTTTTGCAACAATCTATCATGTCTTGTTAGTATATCAAAACGGCCACAAAACTTAGAATGCTGACAAATCGCTGCGAATTTGCTAGAAAGATCATTAAATCATGTAGCAAAGAGACCGCAGTGGCCTACTAGGAAATGTTGACATTAAATCTCCGATATCCAACAATGTTTCTGACTGCATTTTGTCAGCTAAGAAAACCTTTTTACAATATGAAACTGAGACATCTCCTCGTAGTAGTTGCTAACAAGATATGTTAGGATTTGGTCTAGGTGTGGTTTGTCTATAAGTTAGCACTCGCAGGTTTAAAAACTGGCCTATAATATTCTAAATGGTTTTATGATGGTAAATACATTTGTTTTCTAAAGTAATGATAAAACTTTGTTCCACAGCTAAATTGTTTTAAATCAAAAATAAACCCATGGATTATCCTAAGTCAAGCTTGTGACAAAGCTAGTTGATGATTTGCATGAAGCTTTTTTTGCAAAACAACAAAATAAAATAAAACATGAGTTCCTTAAATGTAGAGAATAAATGGAATAAAATTAAAAAGTCTGGATATTTCGGAAAGGCAAAATAAAAATTATTATTATTAAGTAAAAAATCGTGTCCATTATTCATGAAAAAGGAAAACCATTAACGTAGTAGTGTTTCTTCGTTGGCCGCATGAGAAATATTTCTTAACAGAGAGTCAGTTCAAGACGAAAAAGTAACAATAGCATAAAAGGGCAAGCCTTTGCTTCCGTGTTTAAAGTATACCCCGTTTTCCCAGTTCATGCTCTGCCTCTTAGAATGAAAAACGGTAAGTGCCTTTAGCAACACATGAATTTTTTTCCCATTTCGTTTTGTCGGGAACCAATTTCGGGTTCTTTAAAAGAATTGCAATTTGGGTTTTATGGTTTAACCACCGTAGGGTAGAGTTAAGTTTACCCCATTTAAATAAATTTCAGCGGTCTGTACTCCATCCTTTTGCTATTTTGTTGCAGTAAGTGGTTTATTATTATATTATTATTAATATGCCGCCGTCTTCGCAGACTCCGGGTACCATAGCTTATCACAATTTCTAGTCCTCAATTGTTTGCACATATGTTTTGTCTCACAACCAAAGTCCAAACGCAATAAATAGTTCAGGGTTTAAGCAGTTTTGCAACATTTTGATTTTTTTAATTTCCTTCATTGTTATAACCAAATGCTTTTTGTTTTAAAAAGACTGCGTTAAAACTGTATTGGCTTAGGTCTACCTTGCGAATAACAAGATGATTTTAAGATTTTTCTACCGTTTTGTTTGCTGGTTCGAATAATATTTTACAAAAGTAAAAAATTTAAAAATTTAATTTTATTTTAAAACCAAGTTTTTATTAACTTTTTTATTAAATTATTTCTTCACGCAAAAAATTCATTTCCTTTTTTTAAATTTTGATTTCGATAAAAATTATTTAATAATTTAAGTCGTAATTTCCAGAGCGCGCATATTTTTTAGGCCTATCTAAAATACAATTACCTACTTCGTTTGTATCTCCCCCCCCCTTAAATTCCAAATTTTCCAAAACTATTATAAGATATTTACCCTAATTTTGACTTCCCTTGTTCTCTAAATTTAAGAAACATTCGATCATGTCCATTATTAAAGCACACTTGGGATTTTAACACATAATATAATATTCAATCCAACTTCATTTAAGAAATTCTAATCTAAATGTAACTTTAAGCAGGCAAATAAAATGCAGTGATAAACCTTTCGATAGAACTTTTTAAGAATGTTATAAGTTTGGTTTTATGAAAGCTTGGTAGTTTTTTATAATCTTCTTAAAAGTTGGCTCTCTAGGTTATAAAAGGTTTTGTCACTGTTTTAATTAAGTTATTATGACAGAGAAGATATCGGAAGCTTTTATAACAACCCTCTATATTAAATAATTACGAAATTGTAGTGGCGGATTCATGGTTTAAAACTATTTTAAAAAAAATGTAATTACCCTATAAATTGAATAGATAGTCTTCAGTTTTGGGTCCACTATGAAGGTACTCGAGGAACGACAGTGACAAATGTTTGTTTTCTGGATGTTTCGGGGGAAAGTCTACCCCCGTCTTCAGCAAACAAACAATTTTCAGTGTCGTTCCTCGGGTACCTTCATAGTGGACCCAGAACTTAAGACTATTTAATTAATAAGGTAAATATACTTTATTTTTTTATTTTTTTTTAATTTTCTAAGGCGAAAAACCCAAAAAATAGTTTTAAAACCCCTATATCCCTTGATAAAACTAAAGTTGTTTCTAGGGCACTGTGAAAAGATTTGTTTATCGTCGCATTAAGTCGACGCATAAAAGAATACTGAGTAGCGGGAAGGGAAGCTCCACTAGGCTGTATCATTACCTACATTAAGCGATGTTTTCTGCGATTTACAAGATATCCATAATACTGAATTTTAGAATATGAAATTCCGCTACTTGCTATGCATTGATGCCTCAGATTGATGCAACATTCTACATTTTACAAATCGTTGCGCGGTGTGGTTGTGCGGTTCGTCGGTGCAATTTGCTGTGCAGCTACTCCGAATTGCCCGAATCACTAAAGAAGTATTCACGCTTTAGCAAACTACAGTTTGTTTATTCGCAAGTACCATTACGTTAACTATTTTATTTCACGTGTCTATTATATATTGTGTGGCCAGTCTTCAATTAAACCCTGCGTCAAATAGAGCAAACTAACGATGTTGTGTTAACTTAAAATTTTCCATGTTTATGAATTCCTTCAGATCATGTATTTAATTACTAAAAGGTAAATAAAATATTGCTTGAACAAATACACAAGTACCATTTCAGACATGCATGTATACAGGGACTATGCCATCTTCATTTTCTCTTTAAAATATAATTTAACTTTTGGCAGACATTATATAAATACGAAGGAATAGAGACAGAAGATAATGTAGGAGAAAGTACTGTGGTATAGCAGAAAGTGCAAAGAAATTGAAACGTTCTATAAGAAGCACGGTGTGTTTAACCTGTACAGTAGTAATAGTAGTAGTGGTACTTGGGGGAAGGTCTAGAGACCTGACTGGTAGGCCTATAAAATCCTTTCAGTCTACCCCAGATCCTCCTTCAACCACCATCCGCCACGAGGTTTCCATCCTTAAATCTACCTGTCCTTTTCATATAGGTCTGGATATCTTTCCAAGATTGTTCCTAAAACATTTTATTAGGCCCCTATTTGATTTTGTCATATAGGATCACACTAACATTTTACCATTTTAGTATTTGATTTTCGTGCAAAATTTTGAGTCAATTGGATAAGTAGTTTTTGTGACTGAATATTTACATATTACATTAGACCGTCATTTTGTTCCGCCATAATGGTTTTATACCAACATTTTACCAGTATTTTATTTTTATGCAAATTTTGGGGTTCATAGGATAAGCAGTTTTTTAATAATGATATTCTGCATTTTGTGAGGCCGCCATATTGGTTTCTTACCAAAGTTTTTTTCTAAAATGTTACCATTTTATCCCATTATGACTCTTGATTCTTGACCAACATTCGAATAGGATAAGAAGTTTTTGAGCTATGTCGCCTACAGACAGACTGACAGACCACCAGACCGATGGGAATGTTTCTCGGGGTCTGGCAAAAATCTGGGTGGGTGATTTTTTGCCAAGATTATACCAAAACTAGAGGAAAAGATAACCGGAACACAATTTGGTTTTAGAAGTGGACTTGGAATGATAGGGGCACTATTTGAAGTACAGGTAATGATGCAGTGTTGTCGTAATTTTAACTGCAATGTTTATTTTTTGAATTGATGAACAGAGTACTCGCATAATCTGTAACTTATGTTGGCATCAGAGAGCACAAAGAAACAAACACAAACAAGCAAAATAGAAATAAGAAAGGCATACGACAGGGCTTCATCTTATCATTGCTGCTTTTCAACTTGTATTCTGAGGAAATGTTTAACAAGGCACTTCTTAAGATACATCAAGGCATTAATATAAATTGAAGAATCGAAAACAACATCAGGTATTACGATACCTTGGTCATTGCAAGGCCGTCATCGAGGGTCCCCAGATTTGTTTATGCAAAGTTACAAATACCTGGCAACCGTTTGGACTAAAATAAATTAAATCCAACAAAAATATATAGTAATAGTAGAGATAAGATTCCTCACAACACTTATTGATGGAGTACAATTAGAAACACAAGCTACTCACCTTAGATCTACAGTTAATGAAGACTGAGATCTTGCAATGAAAATCAAAATAAGAATTGAATGCGCGCGTGTAATCTTCATACGTATGGAAAAAAACTGCAGCCATGCTCTGTCGTTGAATATGAGTATGTGATTGGGTTAATCCTACGTTACTCTGCTCTTGTATAGCTTAGAAAGCTGGCCTCTTACAAACGTAACATTAAATGGAGGGACACATTCCTCTAATGTGTTGTTATGTGTTATGTTGTTATATGTTGTGATGGACCATAAATATACTTTTTTGAGCTGTGATGAAACGTGTACTCGTTGTCTTAGTTTAAAAATTGTTTGTTGGATCACTTTGTCACATGAAAAAATATGGTTAATGGATGCTTTGAAATCTAAACAAAAATTAGATATTGTTTATATTAATTAAAATGTCCTCAGATGAGCTTGAAGAACACATAGTTAGTTGTCCCATGTTGTTCCAAAACAGAATAAATACTGTACATAAAATTAACTTTAAGATGGAACCATTTGGGGTACATTAAACGTTAGTAAATTTGTTTATTAAGAATAAAAATCATGATCTATCAATTGTAGAATTTTTAATTACACAGAGTGTTTGGGTATCTAGGTCTCTGACCAAAATTTAGTCGGTCTAGATTTCATTACAATACATCGTATAAGATGGCATTGCGTAGTATACCATCAGATATACACGTATACGTGTGTACGCGAAATGTTTAAATGCGCAATAAAAACATGTTCGATTCATGCAACGTGGCGTATGCTCACAACACAACAGAACATATAAGAGAAATATGTCCACAGAATTATAAGAATACAAGGGTTTGAGATGGGGGTGTAATGAAGGCTACTTCGAATCAGAGATTGAATTACTAATAGAGATGATATGAGAAGGAACAACACAAACTGATAAAAAAAGTAGAGAAAGCTGGAATATTTTGGTAACATTATGCGCCACCCAGAAGAATACGAAATATATAATCTAAAGAAAGATAAATAGAAGAAGAGCTCCCAACAAAAAAGAACTTCTTGGTTGAGCAATCATAGTTTAACTTTTCCGTCCAGCAGTAAATAAAATAAAAATTGCTAATATGGTAACTAACATGATTGCCAACGATCATTAATAGTGGCACGAGAAGATATATCATAGCATGTTTTGTTCTTCATATTGATTCTGAGATTTTAAGCAGAGTTTTAAAGCTCTCAAACGAACGAATTTACAACGATTTGTGAATTATGTAGATTGTTTATGTGCCATACATATGAATTCTAACGCATTAGCGAATCATACATGAAGCATATTATGAAAAGCAAATAAAAAAGCAAGTATTTAAAGTACTAAAATGGTTTCCGCCAAAGGCAGCTGTTTTTATAAACATAAAATTTTAAGAGTGGGAGATTAGAGATGGCAAATTAACAATATTTAAAAACCCACTTTATTGCATGAAAGACGCAAGGGTATATTATTGTTCAGTTTTAAGTAAGTATTATACTATATACTGCTACCATCTATCATCTCAGTGTCTAATCACCATTTAGTTTCATTCCTAAATATGTTTTAAAAAAGCTTTTCTATTAGGCGTTACTCTTCAGATTCACTAAAAAGGTTTAAGCGTTAACCAAAATTTAATTATGATGGCGGTTAAGTGGAAGTAGACGACAATATTCAAATATATCATTCCCAGTTTCACTAGTTATTCCACTAGTTTGTAAAAAATTAATACGAATTTTGATGGTGATTAACTTAGAAAGTAAAACGTTAAAAAAGATATTTGACGGATTCGAGATTAGTGCCCCAAAATCTTCTGTAGTGCTAAAAATGGTTCAAACCAGCTAGAGTAATCTTAAAGCCATATTTACAGCTAATATTATCAATTTTTTAAGAAAGACATGAATATTTTTTTATTTTTATTTTCTTTTCAGGTGGCCATGGTTCCCTTCTAGGTGTTTGCAATGCATTTGTCCATGTGGTGTTATACGCCTACTATTTCTTAGCCTCTCTGGGTCCAGAGGTACAAAAATACTTATGGTGGAAAAAACACGTTACAAAACTTCAACTAGTAAGTTGTCCAAGTTCTAAAATACATTTTTTGTACCATGTTATGCAATAAAATTGACTGTTTTATTTTCACCAAGGCTTGATGGTCGTTTTCCTCCAGTACATATTTCGCCGGCTCAGTTCTTGGCTCCCTTAAGCGATTTTAGTACTTCGCGTTTAGTAATGGTGGTTTTAATTATTTTAGTTCTCACCGGTAGTGGAGATTTTTTAATTAAGGTGATGTATCGTTAATTAAATGGTAAATTAAGTTTAATGTTAATACAGTTAAACTCATGTTTAACGTACGAGGTGGCATGGATTCTTCATCTTCGTGTTTTATGGAACTGGAAACACTAATTAGACCGTGATGAGAGAAACCCATGGGAGCGGAAATCAAAAACTGATAAAGCATGGTTTTTAATCCAATGCCACCCAGGAGTAAAATACATTAGAAAAGTACGCTATTATTAGTTATGGATCAGATTGAAACATTTGTTACGACGGATTTCAAAGCTCGACAAAAAACGCACATGGTCTATTACAGAGCACACGCAAGTAATGACCCTTTGGAAACAATACTGTCAATGTTTCTTTGACAATCGACCGACAGCCAAAAGAAACTGATTAAAAACCTGAGATTGTTAAACCCCAGAAAGAAGTAGCCATTAGAAAAATTAATACCTTTAATCTGTGACAAGCCAGTACTGACATAATGAATGATAAAAAAAAACAAGTAAGCAACATATTATGGATACCATTTATATCATATGTAACAAAATCTGAACATCAGTCTATATTCTGACGAATTTATTAGAAAGGTTCAAAAATACACTTTGCAAACTACAAAGTAATGGAACAAATTTCTGACGAGAACAAGGTTCCAATATAAAATACACTGATTTTTCATGAAAACGAGCAAGTAGTGCAGCGAAAATAAGAAAATGTATTTAAGACGTATAACATAGGTTTTATGGTCTGCCAAAATGCTTTTGCTCTGGTGAAATGTAACGCAATGTAGACAATAGTTACAGAAATTGATAGAGGCTAGTGTATTGGAGAAAAAAAACGTACACCAAACCTTCGATATGCATATTTGATATACGTAATTCTTACTAGACTGAAAACTGTTATATATATATATATATATATATATATATATATATATATATATATATATATATATATATATATATATATATATATATATATATATATATATGTACACATATATATATATATATATATATATATATATATATATATATATATATGTACACATATATATTAAGTAAACGACTTTGTCTAGGCCAAAAGTCTCACATATGACTATGAAAACATGTAAAATGTGACAGATATAACCAAAGGATCGCAAAAGAACCAGAAAAACAAAAATTATGAACATAAGTTTATTAAAAATCGATAAAAATCGATTTTCACACATCTTTATCAAAAGTTCTTGGCCGGAAAAGATATATGTATAATAGCAGAAATATATAATTTCTGCAGGTGCAAAACGGCCTAAAAGAAGAATTGCTTTCGATTATGTCACAGGGTACCCTCCTGCGATGCCTCTACCCTCATCAGGCAGGCTTGTACCCAGGGAGATCTGAAATAACAGATTGCTCGATATTCAGTTTTCTCGATTTTGTATACATATATATCGAGCAATCTGTTATTTCAGATCTCTCTGGGTACAAGCCTGCCTGATGAGGATAGAGGCCCAGAAATCATGATCTCAGGAGGGTACCCTGTGACATAATCGAAAGCAATTCTTCTTTTAGGCCGTTTTGCACCTGCAGAAATTATATATTTCTGCTATTATACGAACATAACTTTAATATTTCCGATTTTTCAAACGCGAATGGTAACAGCAAAATCGGAAGGTAAAAATAGCGGACACGTTCCGTAATCGATTTTTGCAATTGGACGGTAAAGAAATATATGTGGACGATGCACGTGTAGCGAGAATGACTAAGGAACTCATAGTGGATGATAATTCATCAGAGCAGAATCCGTGGTAGTATCTGTAAATCAGCGACAAGTCGCAAACAATTCGACGAAAGCTCTAGTGATGTTCCACTTAAGGTCTAAGATCATCAATCAGGCGAATAGCTTTTCTTCGGATAGAGTCAAGGATGTTAAGAATTAAAGAAGAGGCTGCTCCCCATATATGCGAGCAATGCTCAAGGTTAGGTTTAATTTGCGAAGTGTAGAGTATAAAGTTGGAAAAAAGTATTTTTGAGCTTGCAAAAGGAAACTTAATTTCATGGCGACTGCTGTGGCAATTGAGATGTGATCTTGCCAGCGAAGACCTTTCTGAAAAGTGCTACTAACTAACTAAAGGAATCTTTATCTTCAAGCATTTGATTATTCATTTGAATTATGTGTATTAGGAGATAATTTGTGAGATAGTAAATATAATTGTGGCTTATAGCGGCGTTAAACTGGACGACGTTCTTTGCTCCCCATTCAATAGTCTACTCCTATCATCAGCAATGTTATGAACAGGATTACTGGTAGAAGAAAGCAAAAGGGCAAGTAGAATAGGGTGGGTGCCAAACACTGAACCTTGTGCAACGTCTGCATTGACTTTATGAAAGTCAGATGAATCGCTAAGAACCACTACCGAAATACCTATTTTGGAAAAAACTATCAATCCAAGTACAATGTTTTGGAGGAAGAGCATAGTTTGTTAAAAAGGGTGACAAGCCAGACTTGATCAAATGCTTTGGATATGTCAACAGCAATAATTTCAGCTTTTCTGATGAATTCGATAGACTTGTTTCAGCTGTGGGTTACGAAGGTAAGAAGATTTGGTGTGGTCGTTTTCAAGGTAATTGAAAAGATTGAGTACTTATTGATTTACTTCTCCATTTTCTTACTCTAAGTCAGTAGTTAGAGGAAATAATTTTGGATACCGTTTTGGCAGCAGGCTGTATACGAGCAGATTTACAGCTTTTAAGAAAAATACCCCTGTCTAAGGACACTTGGAATAACCTAGTAAGGGTAAGAGCTACTGCAAGAGTGTACATTTTTAGAATCACATCAAGACAAGAGAACTGTTGGGTGTTAAATGTTTTAAGTATATGTCGTCCTTTTCGACCCTGAAAGTAATTTTGTTTATATGGTATGGTAAAGCTGGTATGGATGGAAGAATGAAGCGAGGAGGAGGGATTAAAATAGAATTAACGGGGAATTGTTTTGCAAAATGCTTTTCTTTTGCTTTAAATGTGGAGACTAATTCATCACGATAAATTAATGGCGGAACGATTTTTGATTTTGATTAATGTTTCTGTCAAGCTACCAAAAGCATTGGCTACCATTTCGACGTCGACAATTATGTAATTTTAATGAATTGATTTACTCGTACTTTGGAGATCTGTTCTAGTAGACCCTAACGATTCTTTTTTATGAACCTTAAAGTCTTCAAAAATAATGATTATAGAGAAAAAAAAATCAAAGGTTAGGAATTCCACTTTAGCAGAAATAAAGTCGCTAAATTCGTTGAAGGAATTGAGGATAGAACGATAGAGTCAACAAATAAATTTAGTGGAATTTCAAAGGGGTAGTTAATACCAGAGGGTATCGGATTTGTTAGATTCAAGATCAGGAAGCTTCGTATACGATAGATTACTAAAAACATAGGCGTAAACGCCATCGTTCAGGCGGAATGATGGAAGAAGTTATTCAACATGACTGTACTCATTTTCGTATTTTTTGTATGTACTGTAGACATTGATATGTAAAGAACTAGTATTATTAAGACTGCAATCAAAATTAAATTAAATTAAATAAAATTATACATTAGGAGATTAGCAAATTTAACAAAAATAAATCTCAACAGAATAATGCCCATTCACTACAAATCGAGTTCGGAAGATAGAGAAGAATTCCTATAATTAGTCGTTACCTTAAAACGAAAGAGGGATGCCTTTTAAAGATAAAAAGAACCGTTCAGAAGATTTAAGGTTCTAATACCACAGAAGGTACTGATAATTATATGAATAAGCCAATCATAGGGATGTCTGATCTAGCTGAAAATATGCTGAAAGACACATCTATGTATTCCTAAGCTACGCAATATATTAGATAGAAAGGTCACTTTAAATGTTTATAAATCTCATGCTGAATCTGTTTTGAATGATAACTATAACTATAAACCCTACTCTTCTGAACATCTATTTAGGGAATCAGGTCGATTCTGTAAAAATAATTTTTGAAATTTTGAAACTCTTTCACTTTCAAAAATATAACAATTTATGAGATATCAAAAGTGTAACAAAGGCGAACACTTTCTATTTTGATACTCTCCTTCCTTATATTTATATAGAGTTCCAGCTCTGGAGTCTTTACATTTACTGATTTACTTAAACAATATTATTAGATTATCTCCTAGTAGAAGTATATTTAAAAATTACATTACTCATAATATTGCGACTAGAGCTAACACAACAATCACAACTTGACCCTTTCGAATCTTCATCTCAATGTAAGAAAAAGATATTTCATACATTATGTGGCTCCCGAAATTTTAATTTTGCTAGCATTCCATACTAAACACAAACAGTGCGCATTATTTTTAATTATACTATAAATACAACTTAATTAAAATGTATTTTAATTTAATTTAATTTTAATTATTTTAGGTTCAGTTCCTTATCATCTTAGTTCATAACGTCCAAGTTATCCCTAGAGAGTGCTCCTATCCAAAGGTCTTTAACGTTCTCCTCTCGATCCAGGCAGGCTACTTTATATACCTCTTTGGTTCTTTTTATGTGAGAGCGTACATAGAGAAGAAACCGCAACTTACCATCATAAAGGATTCAGCGAAAGAAAAAGTCGAAGAAAATGGAAACACGATTGTTGCTAATGGAACAATTGCAAACGGGCACATTAGCAACGGAAAAGTCAACGGACATGTTGCTAATGGCATATTAACAAACAGAAAAAGTAGTGAGCATTTATCAAATGGTACTGTTAGTAACGGAAAAGCCAAAACTAATTAGTTATTATGACATCATAATATAGACATTAATAATTAATCAATTTAGATGAAGCAAAATACTATGCATTCCAAAACTGATTCGGCTAAGTGATACGTTAGCAAAGTTTTGGATGTTAGTAAATTTTGAGTTGCTCAATATTTACTGCTGTGATAGTTTATTCTGTGGAATAAAAATTTAGGTCACAAAGGACGTTTTCCACTTTTGTTACCATTTCTAGAATCGATTAAAATTAAGTAGTTGTTTGTGTACTTAATTTGCTGGTCAGTATTTAGTTACTTATGTCGTCAAATATTATACTAAAATGGATTAGTGTAATATGCTGCTTTAGTAAAAAACTACTGCAATTTAAAATGTAAATATTAATTTAGAAAGAAAAAATTTTTGGCTAAAGAGCTAAATACTGATTTCCTCTTAATTTTTTTCCTCATTTGTTTTTGTTAAACTAGTTTGAAATCATAGTGGATGATTCTAGGGATAGAATCGATAATGGAATAACCTACTTAAAAAAAATAAAAAAAATCTCACTAAGTGTACTTTAAAATGCCATTCATAATGTTTGCTTATTTCTTCTTTTGAATATACAGCGTGCGTGGACTTAGGTAACATATAAACAACTTTTTTATTAGTGATTTTAGGCGAAACGTTATCCAGTAGAGTGGCGTTAATATGAACACAAAAAGTTGCAGGTTTGTTCATATTATATGCAAGATATTCACACAATCGAGAAGGAAATTGAAAATGAACAAGTGATCTTTTTAATTTTACATTTACATGTACATTTATATGCTCTTCTATTATTTTATATTTCTCGTAAAGAGTTAAACACGTCTTTTTATTTTTGGCCATTTCGAAAAACAATGCACTACACTACTCTCGAGATACACACTCATATTGAACATTTATCACACATTTTTATTATTTACACGTTTTTGCAAGTCTAAACAAATCAAATTTTAGATTTCTGAAGCACAGTTTACATTACTGAAGGTGTGTGCTGTTTACACTATGGAGTATAAATATAAATATTTTGCAGTTCATGTTATCGAGAGTTCATATTAAACAACTACTACTGCAGTACATAAAATGTTTTGCTCATCTAAAAAATAAGATTGATTTAAAAAGGAGTTTCATTTGATATTCAGGTTACGAAATTAATACAGAAATAAAAGTTTGCACACCAAAAAATTATGAAATTACAATTTTTGAAACAGCTAAATTAAAAACCCTGCAAATATAAGTCAAAAAGCTATTAGAAGTTTTTTGATAATATACGTAGTCTTGGAAAATCAATGGTGAATATGTAAAAATTACTTATTATTAATTTCCTCAAAAACCAAGTCTACTATCAAAAAACCTTAATAGGCTGTTTAATCTTCGACTTATTGACCAATAAATTACGTAAAAACTTCACCCCATACAAAAAAATTTAAATGACTTTTTATCTCATAGTTTTATGCTCTCTAGTTTGGCTATCTTAAAAAAAATAATTTCCCAGTTTTATTATTTAATCTACTTGCTTTTGCGTGTTTTTTGCGCAACTTGTAAATTATTTGGCAATTTTTTGCAGCCAAACTTAATTTTTTAATAAGCAAAACTTTTTATGAAGAATAACTTGTTTGAGTTTTTTTTGTGAATACCAACACACATCAAAGGTTTTTCTGAACTCATATAGTGATATGACTTGGTGTTAGGCCGAACATTGCTTCTTTTTCCAGAATTTTCTCTAGACCAGCGTTATAATTTTCTCAAAGAGGTCATTAATTTCTTATATAATTAAACATATGGCCAAAATGAAGGCATTCTTTAGATACAGTTATTCCAAAATTTTAAGCGGATAATTTAAGGTTCAAATATGGAGATTTAGATTTTCTGTTTAGTCCATAAAAACTAAATTGATGAAACCTAAATAGGAAGAAAATTTTTTGAGGACTTCAGTATTTGTGTTGTGTTAAAGCTATATATTTTGGATATGAAAAAAGTTTGATGATATTGCGTTATTAGAAAACATGTATATATTTTTTATTTCAATGAATAAACTTATTTGTCTCCAACAACCGATTGACTATGAAATAGTAATAGACAAATTAATCGTTATACGGTTTCGTGTTTAATGCAGATTATTACTTAAGGGAATATCAAAACTAAAAAAAGATTAAGCACATTTTATTCAATGTTTTTATTAAGAAGCTTTGTATGAAAATTACACAATTCATGCGTAAGTCTTGGCTTCATTTAAAATATTAATGTGCATCAGTTAAATATAATACATGCGGAAAAACAATTATATACCATGTAACTGACTGACACCCCTCTTTTTAAAAATATCACTTAAATTAATAATAAACGTAATCGCAAAGTTTGCAAATAATTGCAATAGCAAGATTTTTTTAAATTCATTTATGTATTTGGGAATATATTTGATAAATATTTTGCATTATATTAATTTTACATTATTCAAATATCTATCATATAAACAAAGGCCTTGTGCTAAAAGTAGTATACAAGTGCATAACAGTTTTGTGTTTAATTTTTTTAAATTGTTATTCTAAATAAATGATATATGAATTAATAAAAATATTATTTTTCTAAAACATAATATATAATGTCAAATCCAATATACTTTTCTGTTTTTTCTATTATCTTTATTTTAAAATGATAAGATATTTTATGATTTTTCAATTATAATGAATTTAAAAATGTACCAAACAAAATTTTTAAATTTTAAACTAAAAAATAAGTTAGTATACATACTTTTTTCTTTTAATTATTATATAAAATCTCTATATGTACCAAACATTGATTGTTAGGTCCTGAAAATATAACATTAGAACTAAAACTATGAAACGCAACTATCAATAAAGACACATAGGGGCGTCACTAAGGATGGGGGGCAACGTAGTAGCTGGCTAAATTGTGGTTGAGTTGGCTGTCAGTTGGTAAATTACGATACACATTTAGCAACCGGAATTATTGTAATAAAAATTAAGGCATGAGTTTTTTGGTTCTAGTTGGTTGTTGTTACCAATTTAAAAGAACGGTCCTTTTTTTCCATTCAGTTGGATTTTCCTTTCGTGTCTCCCCTTAACAACAAGATTCTAAGATTGCCCCCCAAGATACACATGAAAAACCCGCTTATGTATTTTAATCTAGCCGGGAACTATTTAATTATTTTCAATGAACATGGACTGTATGACGATTATTAAGTATTAGAACATATGTTGGCAATTTAAATATTGTTAAATGTATTGTTTTAACGCTAATTTTTTTGTAAATAAATAGCTATAATTATATTAATTATATTATAGGAATAAGACCAAGCTATTAATACTGAAGTATCAGGTATTAAGCACAAGTCAATTAAACATTGAATATTTGTATGATCATATTGCTAGAATCATTTGGCTAATTTTCTTATCATTACATAAAAATGAAATATTTTATACTTGATTATATATAGCAACTAGATAATATACTTTATTTAAGTTTTCTAAACAAGTTAATTAAAGCAGTTGCAAAGTATGAAACAAAATACGATTACATATGTTATGTGAAATGTTAACTGCTTGATACCTGCGCAACAAGATGTTAAATCAAAATGCAAAATGTCTAAACCTCATAGGTATATGAACTCATTATTAACTGAAAGTTCAAGATTTTCAGCATATTCACACATATCGTTTAAAATATTTATGACTAAATAGATATATATCCAATAAATAGGTGCGATATGTTGAAACTGATTTTTTTGAGAAAAAATCGACAATAAAAATATATTTTTTAAGTGTTTATTTTAGTGTTTATTTTTTATTTGTCGTTGAGTTGTCACTTTATGAAAAAAAAACCTTATTTGTTTGAAAAATGTAGGTTTTTTAAGTCTTAGTATTAGAATTCTATTTATATTGCATGGGGTTCCAATTTAACTAACATATGCATCACATTTTTCGAAAAATAATAAACATTTGGTAGCCCTTATCTTGCCAGACAAAAATATATTTTTTTTATTAATTATATTCTACTGACTTAAAAATGTTATTGAAAAATTGTCAATATGTAGATTTGGAATAAAGTTTTTACGAATTTGAATAAAATAATTAAAATCAAATTTGTTTTATTTTATCAATAATGTGCTATCATCATCCTGCTCAGCAGTAGCCTCAAAATTTTTAAATAACAACTATATTAATAAAATGTATGCAAATTGCGGTAACTACATCAATAAATTGAAGGAAGTAAGTACAGATTTAAATATGAGTAAAAATAAGACTCAGAAAAAAAATAATTTTCATTAACATATTAGAAAATATAATATCGAACACTTTTCGCCAATTTATGTCAAGCGACAAAAGCAGACTTTACAGAAGCAGGTTTCATTGCCTAATGTTATCCTGCAATTTTTTAACAATAACTCTTGATAATAGTTTAAAACATATATTATATATAACAACCCAACCCAACTTTAAATTTGTATAACAATATAACGCAACAAACTCTCCTCCTAGCTTACGGTAAATTGGCGAAAAGGGCTCGATATTATCAGATTTGTTGCCTTAGATAATAAACATAAGTTTTAACATTTGCGGAACCCTGAAACAAGAGAGTGAAGTACCTAATCAAAATAATAGATAGGATATTTCTTGGACAAAAAAACTAAATTGTACATTACGATTTTTAAATTTTACTTTATTACCTAAATAACAAAAAACGTACAAATGCACTGCGAAATATATCATAAGAGAACAGAAAAAAAAAACACTTAAATATTACACAAATATTTAGGTAAATGATATTTGTCTAGATCTTGATTCTACAAAATCGTTAGCGATTTGACAAGAAGTAATGAGGTCTAGTACATCGCATTCAATGTCTGAGGGGGCAGACAAAGTTCAGTTGTTGTGTAAACCAACGGAGAAATTCACCTTTTCAAATTCAAATTTAAAATAAATGTCTGCATTTTCTCAGATGCGGATTGTGCAATGCGGTCAGAAAGGGATCGAGTCCGATTTTTTAGAATCCCTGCAGCTCTTAAAAAACGAGATTATTTAAATTCTTTATCAGAACAAGGGCAGCAAGGATAGATAACATCTTTAAAACGACCATTGTAGCTTCTAGTTATTAGAAAATTTGATATTTACTTTCATCTTGTCTATCGTGATCATCGACCATAAGGGTGTATGGATCAAAATTGTCTTATCTTGAGTTTTTCGACACTACGACTGTTCATATCGTTATTAAGTAATTGATAATTCTGTCTACGAGATATTTTTACAACAAGAATACTGGAGGAAAATCTCAAGAAAGGTCACTAAGTGTACCAATATGTTCAGCTTGAACCGGTGTTGTTTTGCTTGGCCATCAAACAACTGTCAAAGTCACCTGACCTAAAATAGTCAACTAGTTGATGTTAAGTGACCTCTTCAGGCTTCTGGTTAGTAGTCTGTATTAAATAGTTTTAAATATGCTCTAAAACAGCAAATAAGCTTACACCGTTAGCTACTTGGGTTTCTAGTATTTTTGTTTCATAAAAAGTGGAACTATATAAAAAAGCGCGGTACAACAGAGCATCGCAATACACAGATGTATATATATATATATATATATTATATATATATATATATATATATATATATATATATATATATATATATATATATAAATATATATATATATATATATATATATATATATATATATATATATAAATATATATACATACGCCGAGCTTTCGGAAATTTATTGTTTCCTTTTTCAAGGCTACAATACAAAACAGAACTTTACAATATTGCACCAGCTCTCTAAATTAAGCTTTAACGTTTTTTTATATAAAATATCTATATAAAGATATCAAGGAAGAGAGATGAAAGATTTTAACATTTCTGGTTGACTGAAAAATGTCTTTTTTTGAATTATTACTTTCATTTTCTATTTTCTGTGCCTACATTTTACTTAACTACTTAATTTAATTACTAATTCTGTGTTTTATTTGTGGTAAATTATGCTTGTTAAAATATTAGGATTCGACATTTATGTTAATTAGTTTATGAAAATTAATTTAAATTTAATTAATACTCTAGGACTTACGTGCAAGGTGAGTTTTTTACTATATCTAGCTTCTATGTGAAACATTCCAATTTTTTTTCTTTTTCATTTTTGTGTTATATAGGACTACATATTGGAATATTTACAAAAAAATATAAGTATTCTACACGTTTACGATTTAGATTGATCGCATTTAATGAAGACGACCGAGTGTATTATCAGTGGAATTTCTTTCTGTGTTTTTTACAAACTAGGTGAATAAACAAAAATTGATACAAAGATCTGACAGAGTAAGCATATTTAACAAATAATAGTATCTCTTTCTGGCGCTAAATTTGAACTTGTGTTCTTTATTATAATTATGTTATAAACTAGAGTTAACTAATTTTAGCTTAATTTAGAGAGCTGGTGCAATATAAAGTTCTGTTTTGTAGCCTTGAAAAAGTTCTGTTTTGTATTGTAGCCGCTACAGAAAAAAATTGAAACTTTTGTATATATATATATATATATATATATATATATATATATATATATATATACATATGTATAAATATATATCTGTGTATACTAGGTGGGCCAATCAAAACGAATTAAGGCCGATATTTCAGAGTTTTGCGCAGGTGAGCTCCAACCCCAAAAATTTTAAAAGGGAATAGGGGTCCCCTAGTAGCTTATTTTAAAGGTATTTCAATTTTCTTTTTAATGCATCTTAGTTTTTCAAATTTGATGCAGCCGTTTTCGAGAAAATAAGGGAAGAACAATGAAAAGAAAAAAATACGATTGTTATTGCTCGATGAAGAAAATATTAAAAACCGTAGAAAAAATCTTTTATGCATATTTTTAACTGTATCACCCCGGCAGAGGTGAGCTCCAAACCCTTATATTAAATGAGGTTAAACTTCATATGACAACTCATTTTAACGGTCATCAAAATCTCTTTTCAACAGATACAACATAAAAAAATCGGTAAATTTCCTTTACCCGGAACTTCCCTCGTTATGGATTATTACTTTTATTGAGAAGAGTGAAAAATGACCCAAGTTAGTTCAGTACATAGTCACAGTATATACGTGTAACATATACTATCTCTTCATTTTTATTGGGCGCCATTTTATTCCATCATATTGGATTCCTACCAATAAGTTGATCATTTCCTTTCTACCTATGTCACACTCGACTTTTGGGCATAATTTAAAATAAATTCAATAAGTATCCCATATTCACATTTAATTTTTCTGCATAATTTAAAATCAATTGGACATTTTTTTACGTTCATTTAAAAAAAATATTTGGCCGTCATTTTGCTTCGCCATCTTATATTGAAACTCATATTATTGGTTTTTATGTATTTCGTTGGTCCGCACATATCCGAGATATTAAGTTTCTGAATGGTTTTCATAAACGATCTTCTTGTTGTTATGTTAGAGTGGTGTATTATTTGGGGTTAGAATCCAATAAAAAAAAACAAAATCCCCTTTTTTAAATTGCCCATCTTTTGCCAATTTACTGTTGCATCCTCAGGGCACATAGATTTTATATCCTTCGTGAAACCCATATTAGTCTTTATCTACTTCATTAGTCCACAGATATTTCCTAACACCAAATAATACACCACTCTAACATAACAATAGGAAGAACGTTAAAGAAAACCGTAGGTAAAGACTGATAATGTTGGTGTCATGTAAGATATAAAATGTACGTGTCCTACATTTTACATCCTGAATGAAACCCATATTAGTCTTTACCTGCTTCATTGGTGCGCAGGTATTTCCTAACCCCAAATAATACACCACTCTAACATAACAACGAGAAGATCGTTAACAAAGACCGTTTAGAAATTTAGTATCTGGGAAATATACGCGAACCAACGGTGTAGGTAAAGACTGATGATGTGGATATCATGTAGGATATAAATGTATGTGTCCTGAGGATGCAACAATAAAGTTGCGAAACGTCGATTATTTTACTGGATCCTAACTCTAAATAATGCACTACTCTAACATAAAAACAAGAGGATCGTTAACAAAAACCATTTAGAAACCTAATATCTGCGGACCAAAGTAGTAGATAAAAATTAACAATATGGGTTTCATGCAGGATATACAATCTATATATATATATATATATATATATATATATATATATATATATATATATATATATATATATATATATATATAACAATAGAGTAGCGAAACGTCGAGAATTTAAAAAAAGACATTTGTTTTTTCTGAATCCGGTCCCAAATAATACACCACTCAACATAAAAACAAGAGGATCGTTAATGAAAAGCATTTAGAAACTTAATATCTAGGAAATATCTGCGGTCCAACATGGTAGGTAAAGACTAAAAATATGTTATTCATGTAGGATATAGAGTCTATATTTATCCCGACGATGCAATAAAGTTTTAAAACGTCGAAAATTAAAAAAAAGTCTTGTTTTTTTGTAACTCCAAATAATACCCCACTCTAATATAAAAACAGGAGGATGGTTGACGAAAACCATTTAGAAACGTAATATCTGGGAAATATCTGTAGAGAAACGGAATATGTAAAGACTGATAATATGTGTTTCATGCTGGATATAGAATCTATATATGTGTCCTGAAAATACAACGATAAAGTTGCGAAACGTCGACTATTTAAAAATAATCTTTTTTGTTTTTTACTGGATCCTAACCCCAAATTATACACCACTCTAACATAGCAACAAAAGGATTGTTAACGAAAACCATTTAGAAACTTAATATCTGGGTAACATATATGTGTACTGAGGATGCAACAATTCAGTTGCGAAACGTCGACAATCTAAAAAAATACTTGTTTTTTTTACTAGATCATCACCCCAAATAATACACCACTCTACCGAACATTTTTTAATATTGTTCCTCCGTATTGGATTTTTACCAAAACGTTATCAGGCCATCCTCATATGACCCTTAATTTTTTGTTAAAATTTGAAGTTAAACAGGTAAGTAGTACTTAAGCTATGTCGCGAACTAACACACATACCGACAGACACACCTACGGAATTGATAAAACATGTTTTTGGCATCTAGGGACGCTAAAACGTGAAGATATGTAAATCCTGAGAGATTTTCTTCACGATTACAAAAATTTTATTTGGCCGCAGTTTTGTTCCGCCATCTTGAATTAGTAACACAGTTTTACTAGTTGAGCCCTATACCACAATTAGTTATGGCACACAATTTGAAATCAATCCATTAAGTAGTTTTTTTGGCTGAATTTTTAAATATTTTATTATACCGTCATCTTGTTCCGCCATGTTGTGTTCGTATCAAAATTTTACCAGTTGATTCCAATATATTACTTTATGTTTCTGCAAAATTTGAGATAAATTGGATGAGCAGTTTTTTAATAATATATTTTTTTTAAACTTATAGCACTAGGCCGCCATTTTGTATCAACGCATTGGATTTTTACCAAAATGTTACCAGGTCACCCCCACATGACCCTTAATTTTTGACCAAAATTTGAAGTAAATCGGATAAGTAGTCTTTAAGCTATGCTGCGAACTGGCAGAGAGACATACAGACAGACATACAGAGAGACATACAGGCAGACAGACAAACAGACCGATAGACGAACCGGCGGAATTGATAAAACATGTTTTTAGGCATCTAGCGACGCTAAAACGTAAAGATATGTAAAACCTGAGAGTTACCCTCTCTTATTTTTTCACGATAACAAAAATTTTAAGTATCTTAAATTAGTACCACGATTTTACTAGTCGCTATACCACAGTTAGTTATGGCACACAATTTGAAATCAAACCATTAAGCGGTTTTTTCAGGCTGAATTTTTAAATATTTTATTATTCCACCATTTTGTTCCGCCATCTTGGATTCGTACCAACATTGTACCACTTGATTCCAATACAGTACTTGATGTTTCTCTAAAATTTGAGATAAATTGGATGAGTAGTTTTTTAATAATAATTTTTTTTAACATTTCACTAGGCCGCCATTTTGTTTCGCCATATTGGATTTTTACCAAAATATTACCACGTCATCCTCATATGACCCTTAATTTTTGACAGAAATTTGAAGTCAATCGGACAAGTAGTTTTTTAGCTACGCCGCGAAAAGACTGACAGACAGACAGATAGACAGACAGACAGGCAGAACGACAGAATTGAGAAAACATGTTTTTCGTCATCTAGGGACCCTAAAACGTGAAGATCTGAAAAAATCTCTGAGAGTGATTTTTCCACGATTACAAATAATCTTTATCCCATTTTACTGATTAACAGAATTTTAAATGATTACAAAATTAAACAGACAAATACTGATAGAGGTGATGTAAGATACTTTAAATTTCCATATATCAGTAGTTTTTCAGAAAAAATAAAAAAAACGTAACTGCAAGTTAGCTTTCTGTGATATTAAATCAGTAAGTTGCTTATTCACACTAAAACCGTCAAAGAACATCTGTCTAACCGTATATATAAAATACCATGTTTAGACTGCAACAAATTCTAGGTGGGGACTACTAAACAATATTTAAAAAACCGCTTATATCAACATCAATATATGATTGTAGGAAAAGAAATCGAGAAAAAACCGAAAAAGCAGCCTAAGCCATCATCATTATTTTCAGACTCTCCATAATGGTTTCGGTATTATATAGGGAAAAAAATTATTTTAAAACAAACCTTAGTGAAATGATTTTTATTTCATTAAATACTACAGTTAACCATAAAACAGATACCCAAGGCTTAAATATCTAGTATACCAATTTAATTATTTCTTTTAAAACAAATAAGTAAAAATAAAATAAAAAAAAATCATCCATTTAAGACGTTCGTAGTAGCAAAGGTTATTTGTTTAATTTTTATAGAACCTAAATAGGGAAATCATATTATAATTGTGTATGCGAACTGATAAGATCCCTTCAATTCTTTGCCATCTTAGTATCAGTCAACACTTGATTGTGAATTGGTATATGTATGTGTTTTACTATGTCTTTGTTTCATAGATATATTTTAATCGTTTTATGTGTTTTGCCATTATGATGCACTACTAGCGTAAATTTTCAATATTCCTGACAGAATCTGCTTTCTCGTTGAAATCGGTAAGTGGAAATGTATAGAGGGAAAAAGAACAAAGGAGAAAAGGCGTGAAGAAATTGGATTACACTGATTTTTCCTTTTTTCTTTTTTGGTTTTACCGATTTTGTGACGAGTGGTTTGTAATTGTTATATTTTATTTTAATATTTAAGTTGTACTGTGATAGCGCTTCACATTTGTTTTTATGATTTTTTTTCTTTAACCTAAACCATCCTAATTAATCAATTTTTAGTATGTCTTAAGAACGTATATAGTCACTGTTGTTATTGTCGTTCCTTATATGCTGCCGCCTGAAAGGAAATACAGCATTTTTATAATTATTATTTTTAATTTCTTTTCCAGCCTTGATAAAGACTTAATAAAGGTCGAAACGTCGGCATTTTCTAAATAAAAGTAGGTTTCATTTGTGAACCCACAAAAACAACTTACGACGTTAAATAATATTTTTTTTAACATTTCACTAGGCCGCCATTTTGTTTCGCCATTTTTGATATTTACCAGAATATTACCAGGTCATTCACACATGACTCTTAATTTCTGATAAAAATTTTAAGTCAGTCGGGTAAGTATTCTTTAGGCTATGACTCGAACTGACAGACAGATTGGACGACGGACCTGAGAGTGATTTTTTGACGATTACAAACATTTTATTTAGCTGCCTTTTTGTTTGGCCACCTTCGGCGCTAGTACTTGCAAATTTGCGAGATTATGAGTGAGTCAATAATAATTAATCCAAATTTAGTGTTAAACATTTGTTTTCCCGATGGTTAGTTTTTTTCTAAATGGTACTGTTAATCGTCACAATTGTCGATATTCGTCTCACGAAAATCCACATCTATTCCATAAGGTTCACACTCAACAACTCTGTTATCAAATATAATTGTTAGTACAAATTGAATTAAACATTTTATCTCTCCAATTCTGCGACCACTTAATCTCGAAGAACAGCAAACTGAAACAATGATGGTATCTTCTTCTTGAATATATACTTATTTTAACTACCAGGTGGTTTATTTAAATAAAAGATTTTGTTTTTAAAAACAACTTTTAACATCAATCTATTAACAAAGGTAAAGGAAGTGAAATACTGTACAAAAATAACACTTAAAATTAATAACAAAAAAAAGTATTTAAATCTAAAAAAATGACGGAATTATCTTAAAATCCCCAACCTTAGTACAAAAGAAAAGAAAAATCTTTAAATAACCCGTAAATTTAACTCTTGTAAACAAGTTACTTCCAAAATAGAAGGAAAATAAAATATCTTTGAAAATCCCTCACCTCTAATATCCCGCTGTATAGGTAAAGCCCCATAAACTACCACAAAAGAAGATTTTAAAATCAACTATAAGAAACAAAACTCTGACACAGACTGACTTTTAGTCTTCCAGTAAAATACAAAGTTAGCTCAGCTATTATTAGATCCACCCCTTAGACCAATCCCCTCTTTGATTTTATTAGTCAGGACGAAACGAATAAAGCTGTGAATGGTGAAGCTTACTCTATACCTTAAGTTCGAAACTTTGTCTTAGATATATATATATATATATATATATATATATATATATATATATATATATATATATATATATATGCCTATACTAACTTATCCACATTATGGGTCCGAAAAGTCATGGCAAAAAACAGGCACAGAAAAACCCTTTCAGTTAATCTTTTCTGTAGGGAAAATTATGCCAGGAAAACATGGCTGTTCGGTAATGTTCCTATTACAAAGTACTCTATTGTATTTTTAACATAGAAAATTGACCATTCATTATCATTGCGTCTAACCAAATAAAATGTTTCATTTAATATTTGCATCAAGTTAAATTAAACGCACCAAAGAAAGATTCCCATGAGACAGACATTGTTTAGGTTTTAAAATTCTGGAAACTAATCTTAGACAAGTCCACTTATAATTCATTTGAAATAATCAAGCCTTTTTAAGCGTTAACGTGAGAACCAACAGTTTTAATAAAATATGGTTTGAATTAAATTAAAAATATATACTCTATACCGTTGTTATAGTCTATTCTGTTACATCTCCCAGGAAATCTAAATGGAGAAATGTATCTGCAATTATTAGAAGGCGCTATCTACCCTGCATTGACAGGAACGCTTGAAAATAATAACAATTACAATGCCAATGAGTTGACATTTCAACAAGATGCACCTCCTCATTATAACCTTGCTGTTCGTGAATATTTAAATCGAACGAATCCTGGTAGATGGATCGGCCGAAGAGAAGCAATAGAGTGGCCTGCAAGATCACCTGACTTAACCCCTTAGATTTTTTTCTATAGCGTCACGTAAAAAGTACGATTTATAAAACTGAGCCAGAGTCATTAAATGATTTACGTCAGCGGATCATTGATGAATGACGTACCATGACACCAGAAATGTTTCATAATATCCGGGGCGCATTTTCGAATGTTACAGACGCGTCCGTCGCTCGTCAATTTTCGTAAAACACGATTATAAATAAGCTATGTTACCGACGAGTCGTTGGAACTTGTCTGTAACATTTCACTTTTGCTTTGACGCGATATGAGATAATAATTCATAATGTCCTTTTAAATTTTTTCTCGTGTGTTTCTCGTGTGCATTTTTATTAAAATCGGCGCTTAAAGCAGAATGTATAATCACAGATTACTCAAACTAGTAATCTATTTGAATCCTTTTTTTTTTCCTTTTTCATGCAATTATACATACTTTTACCATTTTTGTAACTACAAACAATTAACTAACTTGCAGAATGATAACATTGATAACCTTCTTTTGATTTTTGATGCTATGCATTTATATTTGAGTGTTTTCTAATGATTCCTGTTTCGGCTTATGAACTAAAATTTAATGCTTATATGCAACCCATTTTTTGTACACAAATTAAAACAAGGCATTGTTATTGGATGCATATTTGATTTTATTATCTAAGTACGCCCGAATCGCTGGATAAAACTGCGCTGGATCTTCCTCTAAATTGTTCATAATTTCTCTGGTGTGGTTTTCCCTAAATTGTTCATAATTCTAATTTTAGAGCTTCTAGCTCTTCACTAGAAGGCATTTGTGTGTTTTCGGACTGATTCTCGTTCATAGAATTTTCAGCAATATCGACCTCACTTCGATTGTTGCCTAATGGTTCTACAACGTTGGAATTATTACCGATATGCAATAATGGCAAAAATAAATTGGAATCTGGCTTCTTTCCTGTAGCAATTTCATATAATTGACTTTTAGTCATCACAGATAAAGTATTAATACTGTTTAATATGCCATATCTTTTAACAACAAATGCCTGATGCTTGCAGTATTTTCCGTTATAGCCTACTGGACAAGTGCATTTACAGATTGACATATCAACATAATAAAATATCTGAGCATCTTTCGAACTTTGAATTTTGTATTCAATTCAAATATTGGAACAGCTTAAAGTATCGATTGTAAACAGTCTTAGATTCTCTTTTAAGCAGTAGGTCAAGAATGCGTTGCTTATAATACATCTCAAGACTTGTAACTATGAAGTCTGCTAACTGAGGTAAGTTAAAAGCTTTGGTGCGTTCTAGTGGAATGTCTTTGAGGAGGCGAAACATCACCTCGCTGTAATTATTTGTATCTGTTCCCCTTAGAATTAAATTTTTTCTATACAAAAGGCACCAACTCTCAATTTTAGACATCATATTATTAACGTAATTTTTATATTTGTTATGAACACAATGGGTATCAAATTCTTTTGTTGCCTTTGCGAGTTGATCATCGCTTTTGGAATATAAAATATCACGAAATAGTTTATAGTAAGTCTGGGTTTTATCTTTGGGTACGCCATTCTTTGTCATTGTTAACCATCGCCAACAAGCTTTAAGACAATGAAATGTGCACAAGAGCAATTTAGAATTTGGCCAATTTTTTTGTAACACATTTCTTTCACTAAGATTTTTCACTAAGTTGGTTGAATTTTCACAGGGAAAATTTCGATTAGTGCGCTCACAACCGCACTAAATATATCAGCTTTTTGACTACTGCTCAAAATACATCCGATTGGTATTCCACCCGCTGCTGATTGTGTTAGGAAAAAATATACTTTATGGTCTTGAGTGTCACAGTTTCCTGTGGCATCCACGAAAATAACTTCAGAAGCTTGAGGTAGGGTAAGAGCTCTTTGCATTATTGGTGTACATAAGTACACTGCACAATTTTTACCACTAGTTACAATTTTGGATTTGATTCCATTACTGTGTTCATGCTGTGAAAGTAAATCTTGTAATTTTTGCATCATATCTTCCCCACTTCTCTCTCCATAGTGGGGAAATAATGTCGGTCATACACACCATTTTAAGTGAGCAAAATGTATGGTAGGCTGAAGCTGCGGTGTGTCCACGTTCAAATAACTTTAATAACGAAGTTTTTGCTTCTGGACCAATAGGTCGCTCTCTGAGAGCTTCTGCTACATCAAGACGATGATTGTGTTCATTTATAAATTTCACAATACAAGGCCATTCCTCGTCTACAGGATTTTTGGATCTTGAGTTAGCGATATATCGTTGAATGGTAATATTCAATTTTGCTGGACAGTCTATATTTTTAGATTTTTTCTCTCTTTTATTCAAAGTTGTTTTTCGCCTATGACTATTAAAATGGCAATGATATAACCGCTTGAAGAGATTCCTTGGAGCATCAGATGATATCTTGAAGGTTTTTGTTATACGCCATGTTTCTTTAGTTGAGCTTTGCAAAATTTGTAGCCATTTCTAAAAAAATACATTATTCAATGCAAAACTCTTAACCGGATATTGACGGGATCTGGCACGATTATTTATTATGAATATACAATGACTGGTGTCTCTCTCTCTCTGTCTCTTATGGTTGTTGAGATATTAATAATTTTAAAGAAAATTTCTGCAAAAATGGTACTTAGAAAAGTATTAATATCTCGGAGGACGTGCTAAATTAAAAAGTGTAATTTTAGTTTTAACTAGAAAATACTTATCGCTTTACAAATATGTTGTCGAATTCTAAAAATATTATACAGGGTATCTTCAAAAAAATATTGAATGCGAAGGATAGAAAATATGCAAAAACTCTCCTTTCTTAAATAGAATGGGTATGTTTTTATTATTGAATTTAAAAGCACGTCAAATTTCCAATATTTTGATATATCACATTCCTATACCCATCTAGAGTTGTTTTGGTGTTATTACAACTTATTTAAAAAAAAATCATATAATATTTTAATTTGATAAATAATAATATCGAGAATAAGCGAGATTCAGTCAAGTTTGTATGTGTTATTTTATCCTCTTATCAACGCTCAAAATCCCTGCTACTTTAGAACAAGGAAAGCGTTTGATTAATTTTAAAATTTAAATATTAATATAATTTTTTTTTGTTAAATTGTTATAATAGGTACCAAAACAAATTTTGATGGGTATACGAATGTGATATATCAAAAGGTCGAAAATTTTACCTGCTTTTAAAGTATAATTTTTGCAGAAATTTTTTCTAAAATTATTAATATCTCAACAACCATAAGAGACAGAGATAGGATATATGCTATACAAATCTACTTTTATTAAAGTAAGGATTCGAAAAAAAAATATTAAAAGTTGGGTGTTCCATTTAAAATAGTGAAAATGTTGCCAAATTTGCATAGAAGTGGCAATACTGCATTAACCAAAATATTTTAAAAACATAGATCTTTTACTCGTAGGGCACGTTGCCAAATTTCAGATCAATCAGTTTTGCCGTTCTCCATATAATTTTAATAGTCCATCCACTTTGAATCACTCTGTATATACCAAAAAATCACATAATATTGAGTTGCAAATGTAAATTTTACGAGTATAAATCGGAGGCTAAGATCCAGAAGGTTCTGCGTTCTCGATCACGAGCGAGATATTCTTGAAATTGGAGGAGACTAGCTTCACACATACGAGTATAATAATACGATCACTAATTAATACAACTCACCTCAATTTCATCTCCTGTTTTCAACTGCATTTTAATTATATTTCTTTCCATGATTTTGTATTCATAATTTTGAGGTAAACGATTTAAAAATGTATCATCCATGTTGCTTTCTCAACTGTACAATGGTAAATAAACTATTAAATCAAGGTCGGATATACTACTTATGACGCTGCTGAATTTAGTCGCAAATGTTACAGACCAGTCCGCCTAAATCGTCTGTAACTTTGCAAGCCCTCTTCGGGTAACACGGAAATTGCGGACGCGTCTGTAACATTCGAAAATGCATCCGGGGCCATTTTGAACAAAATGTCTATTATTGTATGGATATAGGAAGCCAACACTTTCAGCAGGTATTAGCATGAACAGTGAATAAAATTTACATCTTGTATCTCATTTTTCTTCATAAACCCGACCCATATCCATATATATCGTAAAGCTAAGCACAAAAAGAATTGTTTTTTTCCAGTAAACAATGTCATTACATCAAATTAACGTGCAGATCCATACAAGTTTACAGTTTTATCAGTGTTGATTTATTAACTACTTAACAACCTACTTAATTTTTAAAAAATCTAGACCTTGAAAAGAGAATTTAATGACTTTTTAATGAAGTATCACTTGACCTTTAATTCCATTTAATATTTTAAGGGTTGCAGCTTACCCGTGCGGAAGGTTAAAGACAGAGTTGAAAATAAGCGAAAAAAACTTTTTTCTCGATACAAAAATCAACGGATCTCAACATTTTTTCACCGAGCACTGATTTTTTCAAAAATAAGAAGCGTTGAAAAGATAACTTGATACCCTTTAAAAGAAGCTATCACTCGACCCCCATTCCCATTTAAGTTTTTGAGGTTAGAGCTCAACCCCGCGGGAGAGTGGAAGTTACAAGGTTGGTAATATGGGCAAAATCGACGGGTCCGAGCGATTTTTTTTAACACATACAGTATGTGAAATATCGGCTTTTTTCCGTTTTGATTGGCCCACCAAACCATATAAGGTATCTATACTAAATAATTTTGAGTTGATCACTTTTTGGGAAGAGACGCCATGTTTGCCTATCCGAACAAAATGAGATAATTTTGAGTATGAGCCCTAAAGTGTTATGAATGGATAGCTAAAAGTATCCCTAAGAACATATCAAATCAAATGTATTAAAAATAATTAAGTTACATACCCGTTTATGGGATATCGTGAATAAATAAAAATCTTTACGAAATTAACATCGGTAATAGCTAACGGGATGTCCAGGAATTATACAGTAAATGAAGTGAATTTCAAACAACTTTTCGTCGAAATTCTTTTCTAAAATGGCAAATCAAATAAGCTTGGCCGACTAAAGTGTAAAAAAATTGAAGAATAACTATTCCTCGAAAATTTTAATTTTAGTTCATTTGTCCTGTTACGGAAGAAAATGCATCATTTTTGTTGTTGTTGCGTTCAGTAAATATCTACAAAGTTCATCATTGCCGCTTTCTTTTGGGAAGCGTTACCTATATTATAATCATAATCATCACACCAAACTTTATGTTTGGAAGCATTACCTATATTATAATCTTTGAAAGAAATCCCGCTCACCGTTTTCTGTTTTATTTATTTATTTTAAATACAATATCTAACAGGCTAGCCAACTACAGTATAGGGAAAAAGATATACATACCAAACATAACATGCAACATAAAATATATAACAACAATAACAGTACAACACATAATAACAAAATTTACACTTTTGGGGCAAGAAAAAGTAACGGTTAAAATCAGAATATAAATTAAAAAAGGGGTTTAACAATAAAAATTAAAAAAGAAGTTAAACAAACATCCTAATCTGTGCTGAATGCTGCAGTGTGTAATGTCAATACTATTTTCAAATATATTGTAGTTTTTTGAAATCTGGTATACTGGAGAAGATATAAGGATGTTTGTTCGAGCTCAAGTGTCTTGCTTTTAATCTAGGCACTCTAAATCTAATACAATCGAGCAGACGGATCCAATTATTCTTATTGTTTAATAATTTATATAAAAATATAACTGAGTTGCATGATCGTCTAGCCGCTAACTCAGTAAGGCCGAACCTAACAAGCAAATCTTCATGAAAACATCCAACAGCCGGCCACATACCGTCCAATATAAAGCATGCGGTTTTAGGGAATTTACTCTAAGTTCTTTCAAGGCTAGAAATAGCGTAGTCAAAACGAGATCTTACAAAGGTCGAGTAACAAGAAAGCAGTGTAGCAGGCTGTTGAAACTCCCTCGAATTACGCAAAATAAAGCCCATTCCTTTTGATGCATTTATCACTGCGTCTTCAATATGGTTAATAAATGTCATGTTTGAATCGAAAATTACTCCAAGTTCCTTAATCACAGTAGATCTTGCTAGCACAACATTATCATGTATCCACGGAACTGTACATACTGATAACTATTTGATATATGGATTTTATTAGTTGAACCCACGATTCTGAAATATCAAATTCTAAGAGTTTCTTTAGTAAAATTCCATGAACAAGCCTGTCGGAAGTTTTAGAAAAATCTGTGTAGATCACACCTACCTGACTTTGTTTGTCAAGCTTCTGAGAGATGTATTAGGTAGCACACGCAAGGTTAGTAACTGTTGATTTACCGGGCATAAAACCTTGCTGTTCATCAGACATCATCCCGAGGTGTGCGCAGTCATATATTTATACGAGACCATCTCAAATAGCTTACTGAACAATAGCCACTGGTCTATAGTAATCTACCTCGCTGTGCTCGCCCTTCTTAAAAACCGGACAAATACGTGGCGCTTTCCAGGAATCTGGAAATGACGTTGAAATCACCGCGTTAAATATCGTAGTTAGTGGTTTAAAAAATACGAATGCAGGAACAAGATCAAAAGCCATAGTCATATTAGGCTTTAACTTACGTCCAGCAATTTTAATGTCTTGTTCCGTAATAGAGGTTAAAATACAGGGAGTATATTGTTAGAGTCCTAGATTATCCGTCAGTAAGCTATCCGAAATCAAAGACGCGCCACCATCCTGAAAAACCAGAGAAAAAAAATCTGCAAAACTATCGGCAATCGTTTGCGGATCTTGTATTACGCCGTTATTATATGTTAAAGTTTGTGGAAATACTGATATTTTTTACATGTAAATAAGACCAGGATCTATTGGGATTAGTTCATGTTTAATCTCAGATCTAACTTCAATAAACTGTTCTCGAAATAGCAGATTTTCCGTTTTCTTCAATTTGTTTTTAACTTATTCTTTGTTTTTATTTTATAAATTATGTTAGAGTTAAACCAAGGCGTATACAACTTAGATGGCTGCCTCTTGCCTAGAACATGCAATTCAAACAGGTTTAGTATTTTTTCTGTGAATACTTTCACCATCAAATTTACATCATGAACACAAGCATCCAAAAAGGACCCATCCTCCGTAGATATATCTGCATAAAAAGCACAGAAGTTAGCTTTTTGAAGTTTGTAGTTTATCGACTGCTGAGAAAGAATATTCATTTGTCAAAGCAGGATGGAAGCAATCTTGAGGAAGTACGGCATCGATATTTACCTTACAACAGTTATTAAACAAAATCAAATCAAGCACGCGACTCTGAAAATTAGTGACATTGTTATAGTTTTTAAGATTAAAGAAATTACAAAACTTCGAAACAGAAATAAAATTGGACATAGAAACATCATTCCTGACGCAGTAAGCATATTCCGGAATATTAAAATCACCTACACACAAAAAATCTCAGCCATAAATACAATATAATTCAGACACTGCATGAAAAAATGTTTCATACATGTCGTTAGTACAGAACGGCGGTATATAGCATACCATAACAAATTTTACATGATGCCTAATATTTACTTTTACCAATAAATCATCAATATTTCTTATGACATTAAAAAGCAATGAAATGACGCGCGAGCAATACACCGCCGGCTCGCTTCACCAGTTGCGGTAAAGTTTCAATCTGTACGAAATACAGTAAATCTATTAACATCAAATAATTTACTGCTCACTATATCAGCACGCAACCATGGTTCGGTAAAAATATATCCGATAAACTTTCACCCAATGTTGAAACAGCATCAAAAAGTTCTTTGGTTTTAGTGCCCAAGCCCCGTACATTTTGATAATACCAGGTGGATGTATCCGTGGACTTTTTGTGCGACGCATGATCTGTCCGCATTTTGGTATTCTTTGTGGCATTAAAATTGTTACAATAGACGCATTTAAGAGTTTGGGAATTACAATCTTTCGCAGGGTGGGACTTTGAACATCTAGGATAAATGGGGCTTTCTAGTATGTATTGCTTTACCAAATGATGAAAGCCAAAACAGTGGAAACAACGTCTCAGCTTAATTTCATCATACACATTAACATCGTAAACGAAGTCATTAAACTAGAAGCAAATGCAGGGTTTGATGTTGACTTTCGAGAATATTTTGAACGACGTCCTAAAATTACCAAATGTTCGATTTCGGTGCAAGTCACAATTGAATTAAACACCGTGAGCAAAATTTTAAAATGTATTTAAATTACTAAAATATAGTTTAAACATTAAATTTGATTACCGAACGTTTTTAAAGTCTTGTATAATAGTATTTCTGAGAGCGATTCATTTAAACAAAAATTATTACTAACGTCAAGAGCTCAAAAATATGTCTCTCAGACTGCAAAAAAGACGAAAAGGATATTAGAGTTCTTGTTCTTTTGACTAGTTATGAATGAAGACTTTCTGTGGCCCTGTAATGAAGCAGCTTTGAACCGAAAGTGAGGGGCTGCCAACGGCGTCTGTGCTCAGAGTAAGCGGCTCAACTTAAAAAACCAGCTTGGCATTTAAATGCTAATTACCTACCACAACATGAAATGTCGATTTACAAAGCAAGGGTACCCCATGCAAATAGAGCTTTCAGCTCAGAATCTTGCATTGTCACTTTGCTTTATGGACAGAAAGTGTAGTGCAAGAGAAACGAATGGTCCGAGAAGATCTTCTGGATAGCCACCTATAACGTTCGAAGTCTGAAAGTCCAAGGATATACGGAGACTGGCAGAGGAGTTGAAGCATATAAAATAGGATATTTTGGGACTGTGCGAGACCAGACTAAAAGGAAAAGTGGCCACATCCCTGAAATTAGGACACTTACTATGTACGAAAAATACCTAAACCAATGAAAATCAAGGGAGGATTGTAATATTGATAAACAGACGTTTAAAACATGATGTGAGAAGAATGCAAGTTATATCGAATCGGGTTAAATTCAAGTATACGCCCCAACGAGTACATCTAAAGATCAAAAAGTTAGACAACTAAAAGAGAGCGTAACAACAGCTAAATTGAACGAAAATGCCAAATTTGTAATTGGTAATTATGGGATGCTTTATGGTTTAATTAGACCAAAATGCTAATTATGATATTTCGACCCTAGGAAAATTTGAACTGGGCTTTAGAAATATCAGAGGTGAAACTTTAGTCAACTTTTGTAGAAATAAGAATCTGTTTTGCATGAATACTTTCTATCAAAAATCTTCTAAGATAAGATGGGCCTGGAGAAGCCGAAACGGTACTGTAAAAAAATGAGACAGATTATTTCATCTTCACCTTCGAAGACGGCTTTAAAACTTTAGACTGATACAACATTGGGTTCAACATACTGACACTAAAGCAGAAGCGCTGAAGACTACGTTAGAGAAATTACATAAAAAATCATTGCAAAATGGGCTTGAACAAAACAAAAATGATGAGTAATAATAAGATATTAGGATAATGATAAAAACTAAACAGTCGAGGACGTAATCGAAAATGTATACCTTGGCCATAAAATTAGGAAAAGAAAATCAGGCTTCCGAAATTCCAAGGACAATAGGTTTAGGCCAGGCGGCGTTTGGCCAACTAGTGTTCATAGTTAAGACCCATGAAATTCCTATAGATATTAAAAGAAAAGTCTACGAAGAATACGTACTACCGGTTCTCACGTATAGATTGGAAAGAATGTCGATATCCTAAACAACAGTTAACAGACTCCAAGCCACGCAGCGAGCAATGGAGGGAGCTATGGTCAACATACAGACTGTTAAGAAAAAAATTATGTCCCCCAATTGTTTTAACGATTGGAAAAACTTTTTTATTTGTGGGTTTATCTATTTATAAAAATGCTTGCTTTTCTTAAAGCTCTCAAAAAATACTCTCCTGGGTCTTCGGTTTCAGGTCCTCGATCCAATCACGGGTCGAATATATATATGAAATTGGGGTTTATAAAAAACCGCGCATGCGTCTCTGTTCTGTAACATCGTTCATATTTACAGGATGCCTGGGTCTTAAGTGTTAAGGCTAGTTGGTTGGCATTGGCTTCACCCCTTTTGTGCGCAACTTGAAAGCGTTCAGAAAGTTTACTTGCTTTTGGGTTCTTGAACTGTCTTGTGTTATTTGTCGTGTAATTATTGTTTTCCATATATTAGAAAGGTTTAATGCATCATCTCTCTTTTTTAAATTTCTTGTTCCTGTAGTATTCGATGTTGGCAACTTGTTTACAGCGATCAAATTCAATTTTATGTCTCGTCTAAACCTGGCGTTAGAATAGCGCAGATGTTGTTTGTTTATTTCTAAAGGATAATTTATGTTCTTCAAGTCGGGCTGATATTCTTCTGTTTGTTTGTCCGATATATGTTTGATTGCAGGTTCCGCACACTATCCTGTAAAGTATAAACGCCTTGATTCTCTTACTTAGTTTTGTCTTTTGGATTTTTGAGAAAAGTTCGTATTGTTAGATGTGGTTTATAAGCCGTCGGAATATTGTGCTTGCGGAGGAGTTCTAACAATTCTGTCGGTTGGTGCCTTTTACATAGGGCAATACGTCCTTCAGTACATTGACAGTGGCCTCTTGTTTCCGTTATTCTGTCTTGCTATTATATGACCTTTTTAATTGTGTTTTATATTTATTTTGTTTTAAAGCTAAAGTCATTTCGTTTAACTCTTGTTGTCTATTATTATTGTCACTGAAGCGAATCGACCTAGAAATTAATGTGTGGGCTACTGCTTATATTTGTGAACGGTGGTGGGGTGACTCGGTGTTTAAGTATCTATTAGTATGTGTTGGTTTCCTGTATACTGTGTGCACTAGAGCACCTTGATTAGTTTTGACTAAACTAGAAATAAGACACAAAGTCTCGGTCTCAGTCAAAAAGAGTATAATGCGGTTACACGTGTTTCGCCTTTTCAGGCATCATCAGACCTACAATTAATACAACAATCAAAAACTATCACTATAAATATACAAAATTCAAACAGACCTTCGACAATAACTAAAATCACAAGAACAAATCAAACAACTATAACGTCACATGTTAAAATACACACTGAGATGAGGTTAAGAAACTAAGGTATTGACACGCGCAGATAAAAGTTGAATCAAATAAAAAACAAAAAAATATATAAATAAAAAATATAAAAAAAAAGGTTATTGATATACCCAGGAATTGAACCCGAGCCTCCGGCGTGACACACCGAGATACTGACCACCACTCTACCAGCAGGTCCAATGAAATGTTTATACATTATCTTCCTGCCAATTAATATTAGTGCCAACATTATTAAAAATTAGTTGAGGTTCGAAATTGAAGACATCATTAACACACTGGGCTTCTTTTAGCCCTTGTAATTTCCATCTTCTCTAACAAATCCAGTTTTTTACTCTTTGGACACTCGTGTACTATCTTTACATTGTTTGGTATAGAAAAATTGTGTCCAGTTGTTAGCAAGTGCTTAGCAAAAGCCGACTTTGTCTCAGTGATATCAGTGTTTTTATATTTATCGAAAAGGCTACAATGTTCCCGGACCCTAGTGGAAATCCTTCTCCCTGATTGTCCGATATATACAGCAGAACAATCTCCATAGCCCAATGAGTACACCCCTGATTTTGAGAGATGTTCAGTCTTATCTTTGGTCATTACTAGATGTCTCTTAAGTGATTTCACTGTTTTAAAAGCAATTGAGACATCTAAATGTTTGAAAAACTTCGCCACCTGCATTGAAATATTACCAAAAAATGTTAAACCTTTGAAGCATTTTTTAAGTGTTGGTTTAGAGTGAATAATATTAAAGGAAAGTTTGTATTTATTGAAAAACTTAAAATAAAGTCTATTGATGGAGTGGACAGGAAAACCGTTGTTGAAAGCAATTTGTTTTATAATCTGCAATTCCTGATTGAAAGCTTCCCTGGAAAGAGGTATTTTGAACAACCGATAGAAAAATGAGTTGAAGGCTGCAAACTTGTGTGAGTGAGGAGAAATGGAACTAAATTGAATAACGTTATCTGTAGACGATAGTTTTCTGTATATTTCAAATTCTATTTTGGTATTGTTCCTGATTAACATTAAATCTAAGAAAGGTAATCTACCCTCATTCTCCATCTCTAGAGTAAAATCTATTTTGTTATGAACTATGAAGGGAGTTAACAAAATTCAAAAAATCGGTCAACTCCTGATTGTTTCCTTTCCACACGATACATATATCATCTACGTACCTCTTGTAAGCTAATAGATGGTTGGCAAAATGACTTTTCATAATCTTTGCCTCCAAATCACTCATTAAAATCTCACTAAGAAAAGGGGAAAGGCAGGAACCCATCGCTAGACCCGTTAACTGTCTAAAAAATAAGCCATTAAATTTGAAAAAAAAATTGGTTCAGTACGGTGGAGAGCAGAGAAACGAGATTCTCCTTTACTAGTGCTGGTAGGGCAGTTTTGTCTAATAAACTCGTTACCAATTTAATGCATTCGTTGGGGGGTATGCTGGGGAACAAATTTTTTACATCTAAGGAAATTAATATTGCATCATGCGGAATGTCAACATTTTTGAGGTACTGCGCCAAATCTACCGAACTTTTTGTGGAGTAAGTATTCTGAAAACCCGTAACCTCTCTCAAAACTTTATTTAGCCACGAAGACAAACGGTAACAGGGTGAGTCAACAAAGGACACCACGGGTCTGACAGGGTTTGCCTCCTTATGTACCTTAGGTAAACCGTAGAGCAAAGGCGTTCTAGGATTCATAGGATACAAATTATATTTCGAGGTTTTAAAATATTCCAAAGTTACCAACGTTTGATCAAGAACACCTTTAACCTTCACAAAGAATGAATTTGTGGGGTCCCTATTGATACTCTGGAACTCACCAGAGTCCAGGAAGTCTACAACCTTCTGCACGTAATCAGCTCTTTTCATAACCACCAAACAAGAGCCTTTATCTGCTTTGGTGACGATCAGGTCGTGAAATTTTATTTTATTCTTCAATGAATCAAGATCAGTTTTTCTAAAATTTTTTGTTAGAGAAGCCGGAATTTAAAAAATTAATAAGTTTTGCTCTTAGAATATTCTTGTTAGCTATGTCAGTACTCTGAATAATGTTCTCAGCTTCAACCGCAAGTGTCTCTTTTGTTCTCAAATCTATATCGTGCGATAGATTGTATTTTAGGTTGTGGTTTAATAATTTTTCTTCTTGTGATGTAAAACAACATCTGTTAAGTTTAAAAAACGTGCATGAAAATTTAGATGGGGATTTGCAAGATTTTGCCTATATTCGTTAATATTATTTGACTGTAAAAAGGATCTTTGATTGCATTTAAGTTTATGAATTTTCTTACCCAGTCTGCGAAAAGTGGCACTACCAAACGATTCAACGTCATCTCTAAACATCGAATCCAGAACAACAAACTAAAATTATACATGGATGTTAAAGTAAAAAACAAGTACTTCAGTCGAGAGTTAGCCGAATTTAAATTACTATAGTGACTCTTAACCTCTTCCTTCAACCATACGATTCTTGCATTTTTCAATGCGGCTTCGGAGGATCTGGTGTGACCATTACATCTAATGTTGACGAATCTTAGAGTCAACTTGAAAAATAAACATTGTTGGAGAAACCAAATTTTAAGCAGCAAATTCTTCCGCAAAATTAAGTTTTTCCGGTAAAGTTGGACGAGCTTCGCCTGACTGGCATTTTCAAACTGTAAGAAATCGTCCATATTCTCTAAGAGACCAAGTTTCAAATGACTAAACTAGAAATAAGACACAAAGTCTCGGTCTCAGTCAAAAAGAGTATAATGCGGTTACACGTGTTTCGCCTTTTCAGGCATCATCGGACCTACAATTAATATAACAATCAAAAACTATCACTATAAATATACAAAATTCAAACAGACCTTCGACATTAACTAAAATCACAAGAACAAATCAAACAACTATAACGTCACATGTTAAAATACACACTGAGATGAGGTTAAGAAACTAAGGTATTGACACGCGCAGATAAAAGTTGAATCAGATAAAAGACAAAAAAATATATAAATAAAAAATATAAAAAAAAGGTTATTGATATACCCAGGAATTGAACCCGAGCCTCCGGCGTGACACATCGAGATACTGACCACCACTCTACCAGCAGGTCCAATGAAAAGTTTATACATTATCTTCCTGCCGATTAATATTAGTGCCAAAATTATTAAAAATTAGTTGAGGTTCGAAATTGAAGACATCATTAACAGAATGTAAAACTGGGCTTCTTTTAGCCCTTGTAATTTCCATCTTCTCTAACAAATCCAGTTTTTTACTCTTTGGACACTCGTGTAGTATCTTTATATTGTTTGGTATAGAAAAATTGTGTCCAGTTGTTAGCAAGTGGTTAGCAAAAGCCGACTTTGTCTCAGTGATATCAGTGTTTGGGCTGTGGAGATTGTTCTGCTGTATATATCGGACAATCAGGGAGAAGGATTTCCACTAGGGTCCGGGAACATTTTAGCCTTTTCGATAAATATAAAACCACTGATATCACTGAGACAAGTCGGCTTTTGCTAACCACTTGCTAACAACTGGTCACCATTTTTCTATACCAAACAATGTAAAGATACTACACGAGTGTCCAAAGAGTAAAAAACTGGATTTGTTAGAGAAGATGGAAATTACAAGGGCTAAAAGAAGCCCAGTTTTACATTGTGTTAATGATGTCTTCAATTTCGAACCTCAACTAATTTTTAATAATCTTGGCACTAATATTAATCGGCAGGAAGATAATGTATAAACATTTCATTGGACCTGCTGGTAGAGTGGTGGTCAGTATCTCGGTGTGTCACGCCGGAGGCTCGGGTTCAATTCCTGGGTATATCAATAACCTTGTTTTATATTTTTTATTTATATATTTTTTTGTCTTTTATTTGATTCAACTTTTATCTGCGCGTGTCAATTCCTTAGTTTCTTAACCTCATCTCAGTGTGTATTTTAACATGTGACGTTATAGTTGTTTGATTTGTTCTTGTGATTTTAGTTAATGTCGAAGGTCTGTTTGAATTTTGTATATTTATAGTGATAGTTTTTGATTGTTATATTAATTGTAGGTCTGATGATGCCTGAAAAGGCGAAACACGTGTAACCGCATTATACTCTTTTTGTCTGAGACCGAGACTTTGTGTCTTATTTCTAGTTTAGTCATTTGAAACTTGGTCTCTTAGAGAATATGGACGCTTTCTTACAGTTTGATTAGTTTTTGTGACGAGTACAACTAGAAAAGGCAGGTTATTCTCTTCAAGTTCCAATGTAAATTGAATTCGGTGATGGTTTGAGTTTAAGTGATATAAGAATTTTAATAGACCAAAAGGCCATACAACGAAAATGTCAAAATATCGGACCCATAGTTTTGGCTTAAGACTTGTACTCTTTGCCACCGCTGGTGATAGAGACGAATCCATTGCAGTGCCTTCTGTTTGCCTGTATATTTATCCTTTATATATGAAATAAGCAATTTTCAGACAATGCTGGGAAAATTACATGATGTGATTTGGGAGGTCTTCGTTGTAAAACTTCTTCTACTAGTATGCTAGGGTACAAGCATTTGATATCGAAACTGACTAGGTCGTGTGATGAGAGTTTCGCATATAAGATTCAGCTTTATCTATTATTGGCTGAAGAATGCTGGCTAGATATTTCTTTAGTTTATGTCACTATCACTAGAATCAAACGACCTACTAGTCAGTTTGGACGTCAAATCCTTGTACCCTAGCATACCAGGAAAACAAGGCCTCGTGCAAAAGGATGGACGACTGCGGAACTTGATATAGAAATCCAACAGCAGCGGGCCACATGAAAATCGCCTCGGTAATGCGATCCTGTCAACGAGGGCGATTCTTCCAGATAGTCGTCTTAGGCTTTTTGAAATAGAAATTCAAGCAAGGGACAATGCAAGGAGAATAGGACACCACATTAAACTGATGTTCAATCGTGGTATATAGACGGGTCGTGGATGGCCAGTTCCGCGTCAGCCGCTGCCGGAATATATCGGTCGGACAATGCTGTCTCAGAGGCCTTTCCGCTGGGAGAACATGCAACTGGTCTTTGATATAATGCAGGTTGCAACAAAGTTGGAAGTTAGGCTCGGAGCGGAGAATGAAATACGCATTCACTCAGACAGTCAGACGTCCCTTCTAGTCCAGGAATGTAGAGATGCACTATGTGAGCTAGCAACGACAAAGGTAGTGAGATTAAAATGGGTCCCTGGGCATAGTGGTGTCGAAGGCAACGAGAAAACGGATGAGTTCGCCAGAAGCGGATCGACGCTCCAATTATCGGGCCCCTCTGCCTGGGTATAAAGAAACAATACTGCTCGCAGGCCCTGAATAGATGGGTCTGAGAAAAAACAAAGGGGAATTGGCCAAGGACGAACTACTATAGAGACGCAAAAGAAATGCTACCTAGCCCATGCTAAGGCAACTTGGTTAGTGTCAAGGAGTCGACATGTGATAGGGGAACTAATTGGCATTTTAACAGGACACCGTATATTAAACAGGCACATGTACCAGCTGGGGTTAGCGGACTAACCTTGTTGTTCTAACTGTGGGGCAAAGGAGGAGAATCCCTATCATCTTGTTGGCACGTGTGAAAGATGGCAAGACTACGCTGGAATACTTTAGGCGTTGAGTTCTTCTCTAAGGAAGAATTACATCATCTCGGCTGGGGCAAGATGCTCTACTTCATTAGAAGGACTTCGTGGAGAAGTGGAGTGAGGTGGGTGGGGGCCAGAGTTAGCGAAACGGGCTTTTTAGGCGGTTACAACATAGCATGCGGAACCTGCAATCAACTATACATCGGAGAAACAAACAGAATAATATAAATTATCTATCAGAAATAAAACATCTGCACCCAGTGGCGTAGCTACAACCCCGCCAGACCCCACGGTGCGGTGAGGTCCACGAGGTCAGGTGTCCAGCGATAATTGCAAATAAGCTCAAGGGGATTATGAGAGCATGGATGATCTTTTTTTTAGTCACCATATATTTTCCGGCTATATTTTGGGGGCTTCATTTATTGAGAAGTAAAGAACCTTTTTTTGTCGTCAGTTATTTTTCTGTTTTGAGAGGGGGCCTTTTACCCAAAAACCGCAGAGGAGGGGGCAGAATTTGCAGCCAGTGAAACTGAAAAGCTAAAGTTTAAACAAGAGAGATTATGTATTGAACCTTTCTAATACTAGCAAAACAATAATTACACGACAAACAGCACCAGCTTCCAAGTTGGGCACAAAGAGGGAGGAGCCAACCAACCAGCCTTACCACCTAGGACCCCGGCAGTTTATAAATAAAAACGGAACAATGAAACCTCTCAGTTCATCGCTCGACCCCAGTGAGTAACATTGAAAATGCCAAGTGAGATTTTGGCGAAACGTTTGCAAGATTCCAACAGTATTCCCGGAATAACACAATCTTACTACTCCATCCGTGAAAAATGCAGAACATGTCCCAGACAGGGATCATATTCTTGTTATGACATTGATGTACGTGGAATCAGAATGTACTATCATTTAATGCTCTCAACGAAAGCCACGAGTCAGAGGGTAATTTAATGCGGGTCGTGGTATTAGCTAGCAGAATAGTTGTTCTTGCGATTCCATTCTCTGCCTTTGCCCTACACGAGGCTCGCTTGTCAATGGCGGTGTAATGAGCTCTAATAAGACCGAAATCGTGGTCGTCGTTTGACGAAAACGGATCATTGTTTTTTTTATCTTTTTAATAGTGTTAGTAGATCCAGTTTGACTCATGCACATCTCGCTGTTTTTCTGTAACCGCAATAAAAGACATTTTTATATATAATAAATACGTTTATTTTAAAATTAACTAAATGGAATAACATAACTCTTTTACCTAAAACAGTAACGAATTTCATCTGTCCTTATCCTAAATAAGTCTATTTTACAAAACGATTCAACATTTTTCTGTAAGATCTAGTAGGCGTATAAAAAAGTTATAGAAAAGAATTTAGTTACCATTAACTGTAATAATGAAAAGCAAAAAAGAAATTGCCAATGTACTAGCCATCTAAAAAGTGTTTTGAAAAAATTATAATTTTTCTACTGCGATGAAAAATATTTATAAATAAAAATTATGCGTCTATATTAAAACATATTTCGCACTTCTTTTTAATTAAATAAGCTTTGAAACAACTAAATGATAAATTCCTCTAGATCTTTATATCCTAAACATCACTCAATAAGAAACTTTAGTGGAGCTACGAATTATTCATTATTAAACAATGTAAAATTTTAAACGCAATTATTTTGGCTTCCTTTTATCTACTTACCTGTTTTCTTAACATTAAATTGTGAGCATCATTTATACTAAAATCTAATTGTGGTGCAAGTTAAGTAATGCTCGTAATGTATAAATGTTAAATTCTGTGTTAATACCTAATTAACAAAGTGTTTCAGAAAAAGTGGAGAACTCTGAATGCTGAGGTACAATAAGAATAATAAAAGTTACAATACTGACCAGGTTTTCCGAATCACCTTGCACGTGCTCAATTTCCCCTCCTACATCATCTGGTCATAGTTAACCCACTGTCGTCGTAATAGGATATAAGAAGCTATTATCTTAGTTACTAAGTCAAATTGTCAAATTTTGGCATGGGAATATACACAGAGAAGTAAATTTCTAGAATACCCAATGTTTGGCAATGCTTACTAGGTGGCCCTGACCATCTAAAGGTCCGTCACTTGTGTATGGGGTTTTATAGATTACTACAAATAACTGATCTAACTATAAGGAAGTAGGGTTAACTTTTGTTTTGTACTTAATATTAACAGAAATACTAGAAATGCCAATTATAGAATTGATCCTGTGATAAGTAGTGCCAAATTAAAATTATTTTCAACGTTTCGCACTCAGTTCACTTGACTGAACGAAGTATGTTCAAGAATTTTCACTATACAAGACCAAAATGCTACAAGATCATTGTTAATTGAAAATATATCAAGTTGTCTCGTGTAATTGAAGGTAATGAGCCACTAACCTAAGGACAATTATTTGTTAACTTTCTTGTCTACATTCTTAACTTATTAAGTTCTGACAAAACGACATAATTAAAATAACTGAGCCGATCATTTCATTTGTAAAGAGAAAAACCGCTAAATGTAACAAGATAACAATCTGTTTGCTTTATTTTAGAGATTTTTAAACTCATCAGGAAGATTGAAAATATGGTATCTGCACAAATAATAAGGAATTTAAAAATCATTAAATAAATTGCAGGATGATGTAAAAAGAGAAATAAAGTTCTCGTGATGTCTTTCTTTTATACGATAGTGATACTTTGTACAGTTGAAACTAACAAAAGTTGGTTTAGCGCTATTTCTACGTCTACAACTTTCTTCTAAACATACCACTAAGTAATTGTTAAATATGAGAAGCCATCTGTCGACCATTTACCCTTTAATTTTTGTTGAGAATGTCTGGATTTATTACTTTTTTTTTCTAAAATGTTACCACTTTCCGACGTTTTTTAGCTTAATAGGTATCTCTTCATAATTGAAGAGAACATTTATGTTTAAATAATAGCTATAACTGAAGAGGAAAGAGTGTTTAACTTTAATTTAAAAAACAACTTTTGAGTTTAACAATTACGTAATTTGATTGAAATTACGAATGCACAAGAAACAACCCCATTAATAATTCAAAATGGAAATTGTGAACTCACGTGTGAATATCTCTCTATCTCTTTTGCAGCCGATATTTCCAGATTAAAGCTATTAAAACCGGAGTTAATTGAGGATTCCAGGGATAGTGTCTTCAAATTATTCTGTTTTTCTAAACTTTGATCAGTCGAAATATCATATAACCCAAAGTTTTAACAATTACCTTCTAAAATCGTTTTCATGTACAGTTGTACATAATAAATACTGAATGAGTACTTAACACTAAAATCTCACAGTAATATTGGCAAAAATTCTAAAGCTCTCATAGTACCAAAAAATTGGTAGTCAATCATCATACTATAACTAAGTCAGTATTTTCAATAAATAAAAGTCATTTTCAAGAAAGCTTTTCACTCCCGCTGCTCTCCAAATAGTCCACCAATTAGCCTAAACACGTTCGCGTCAGGTACTTTACCTTTGAGAGCAAAACCAGCCAAGGCATCTGAAAGGTCATCAACTTTCGCCTGTTCTTCACTCTTTGGTTTCGTGTTAACCTTTTTTCCTTTAGTTTCCTCTAAAAGTTCCTTAAATATTTCATCTGCTTCCGATCGTTCTTCTTCGGGATTTTTAGTTGGATAAGACGTTTCCACGTTAATTTCCTGTTCTAACTCTTTAAAAACGTCTTCCTGGATATCGCCAGAGCGAATTTCCCTTTTGATTATTGCTTTCGACTTAGCTTCTTCGGGTGTTGGTAAAAGCTCGTAAGTGCTGGTCTCAATTTTACTTACTTTCGTTGGCTTTGGAGTACTCAATAAATTTATAAGTTCTACGTCTTGTCCCATTAAATTATCTGTAGTAATTTCTTCAGTCTTTGTACTAACACCAATCATTTCAACATCTTTCGGTATTGAGACAGAATCACTTTCTGAGATTTCCACACTACCTAACTCAATGCTATTCTCTTTACCAGATGTGTGGGTCATGTCGTTGCTCTCTGATGGTAGGCCGACTTTTTCTTCTTTTAAAAAGCTTTCAATACTAGCGTTTTCATTTGATATCATCGAATAATGATTGGTTTTTGGAGTAGTTTGTTCTCCACTGTCAATTTCGAGACTCTCAACTAATTTAGTGTTGTTAATTTTTACAGAAGTAACGTTTGCTATTGCGTTAACTTCAGATATATTATTTTCTTTTTCTTCTTCTATACGTTCATTCGATGCAACTTCTAAATCTACGGCTTCGTTCAATATGATATCATCGATTTTGTCTTCGGTCAGATTGCCCCAGTTTTCTTTTATTTCATCCTGAATTAGATTAGGGTCTTTTACCTCATTACTAACTGCTTCTGATATTACACTATGTATGGTTACGATACTAGGTGACTGCGTAGATGGTTTTATATTTTCAAATTCATCGCCTAAAATTTTTACTTCTGCAATTAGCTGAGCTCCTTCTTCCAACAACTTTTGTTCGCTTATTTCTATAGGTCTTTTAACGTATGAATACTCTGTCGTTATTTCTTCTGCAACATCTAAATTACTTTCAGCAACTTCTTTCAGTATACCAAAATTATGTGTCCCATTTAATTTAATATCCATATTTGGTGACATAGTTATATCATCGGAAATGTCTGTTCGATTTTCATCTTCATCGATTGGAGATCTTTGACTTAACAACTCCTCTGGTAATGTGGCCGCTTTGAAATCTACTAGGGATTCGTTTTTCTTATGATCTTCATTCGATTTTAACCATTCACCGTGAACTGTTTGATTTTTTGTCTTATTGGTCAGGAAGTCAAACACATCAGGAAGAATTTTAATTTCCATTGTAGTGGAGTTGTCATTTTCAAGTTCAACTTCGAACTTCTGAGAAGCATCGCCCACGGCAGGCATTATGTCTGGGATTGGCGGATAAGCTGGGTTTTGTTCTACAATGGGCTCAGTGTTTTTTGACTGACTCTCTGTTTTAATTTCTGTCACAGGTACAATAGTCGTTGATTTATTAATATCGTCTTTAATTTCACTTGAGCTGGGAGAAAGAGTAGTATATGGTACCACCGCAAATTCGGTACCCTGAGTTTGGTCATCGACCCGTCGAGGTTCTTCAATACTACTTACTAAAGTTGTTAAAACTTCCTTCTGAGTTACAGGTGTCTGTGTAGAAGTCGTAGTTATTGTCTTATCTTTTCTTTTTACCAGACTTAAGATATGAGTACTTTCAGCTGGTCTTAATTCCAAATCATTAGTTTCTCCAGTACCAGTCCGATTTTCAACTTCTTTGGTTAAATTGGTGGATTCAGTTATGTTTTCCATATTGGTATTGTTGGAAAGACTTTGGCTATCCTGTTCTTCGATTTTGCGGTTGACGCTTTTAATGCCATGAATATCGCTTTCAGGTCCAATTTTAACTTCATGAACCTCTAGACTTTCCTCTACACCTCCTCTTTGGAGACCCTCCGCTCCAATTATGGTAATTATGCTATCCAAAGTAGTGGTGTCTTTCTCAGGTATTAAGTCGCCTTTCTTCAGAAACAAAAGTTTGTCCCCTATACGCAAAACAGGTGGGGGATGTTGAAAAACTTCTGACACCTACAACAAAAAAATGTATTAGAGAAAACATATAAATCAAAAAAATTACGATTTTTTGCGTTATTTTTATTCTGGATTTTCTCACAGTATTATGTATAACATTTTTGTACAAATGACTTTAAATTAACCATAAAATTATTTAATTTTCAGCTATGCTTTTAATTCAGGGTTTGTCTTATTGCATTAAATGCTTGATGTTTTCATGAATTGTTTTTGTTTGACAAAAATAGTGATTTAATGCCATTTCTTTTTTAGCTCATTTTTATTTTGACTTGCTTAAAAGCGTATGACTCCTGTTCCAGCTCATTAATAGAAGTCACTTGTGTGTCATAATTTAATATCCCTGTTTAACTTAACAGATACACTATCCTACTTTCTAATACTAAAAATAAATCTACAATCTCTAACAGTAAACCAATTATTCTGTACCATTTATAATCCTGTGTAAGTTATACATATTAGATTTTCCTAATTGAAAATAAAGTAAATAAGAGATCAACATAGTTTGTTCAGGGAGTTTTTGTTTGGGTATAGGATTTTTAAATGCTGAAATAGACCAAGATCAAGTATAACTGCAGATTCATAGTTTTTTCGTCATAAGGTATATCCCGCAAAAAATCGTCACATAAATGAGTTTTTCTATATTAACTTTATTGAGGTTCTCAAAGAGCATAAACAGGATTTGAAGGCGTTTGCTTATAGATTGTGGGATCTAGAAAATTCATACTATTTTATACATAATTATTTAAGTCAGACCTTAGTTTATTTAATGCTATCTGTGCATTATTCGTTATAAAATAATAATTAATCTTAATTATTATCCGCGCACCCATGCTTATTCCAGAACCTAACTTTTTAATCAAACCCTTGCAATAAAAATAAAAGGGAAGATAAAACAGAACCTTCTGGCATTCCAGATAATATGGGGATTTATATATATAACGAAAGCCAGGAGTCAACAGACTAATTCAATGCCGGTCATGGTATTAGTCAGCGGAGCTGGCTAATCTAGCCTGAGGAGCTCTAAAAAGAGCGAAATCGCGATCGTTTGACGATAATGCATCATAGTATACTTGTTATGACCTTGGTGTAGGTGGAATAAAAAAAATTATATATACTATAATAAATTATATATACATCATATATATATATATATATATATATATATATATATATATATATATATATATGTATATACACATACATATATATATATATATATATATATATATATATATATATATATATATATATATATATATATATATATATATATATATATATATATATTTATGTGTTTTCATTCCGGGTGTACATCCGTTCACTACGGTCATTCTGAAAAGAACAGTTTTGCTGACGTTTCGCCAAAATCACATTTCGCATTTTTGAAGCCTTCTTGCGTCCGAATAGGGACTGAAGTGTTGGTGACTGCGACGTTTCCTTTTATACACCCAGAATAGTTATATCTGAGAGGCCGTTGGTCTTTACTTATATTTTCCGGATGGTGCTGTTGTTGCGCTAATTGCGCTTGATTTTTTGTAATTTTGAATTTATCGATATCGGATACTGTTGATTGTTTTAATGATTCGTCTCTTTTATTCAAATCACATTGTTTTTCCACTTTCTATAGTTTCTCGGATTGTTCTGGACTGGATAATGTTCTTTATTGGCAATCTCCCTACATCCATCGAAATTCGTTATGTGGCCGGTTTCCTGATGATGTAGGAATAGAGCTGAACTTGTTTGTTTGTTTCTGGTGCTGAGTTTATGCTCTTCTGCTCCTGCTGATATTCGCCTGTTAGTTTGCCCCACGTACATCTTTTCACACGGAATGCTGTATACTTCGTGGTTTTCCAGTTTGATTTTATCTTTTGGGTTTCCAAGTAGTTTACCTATAGTTTCTTGTGGCTTGTGTATTATTTGTATGTTATGTCTCTAAGAATTCTTCCGATTCTGTCTGTTGTGCTTTTTACATACGGTAACACTACTTGTTGCCTTTCCGGTTCATAATTTTTGTCTATCATTGTTCGGGTATTGTATTAATAGCTTTCTCTATAGTGCGATTTGTGTAGCCATTTTTCTTTAAAGCGCTAGATATTATATTAAGTTCGTTTTGTCTCGTCTGTTTTTCACAGCTTGAATTTATGCTGGGTGATGATGTGATCTTGCATTTAAATATCTGTCTGTATGTGTTGGTTTTCTATACACGGTGTATTCGAAATGTCCGTTATGCAATTTTGTGACCAGAACATCTTAAAATGGAAGTGTGTTCCACCTATTTATGACGTTCTTGTCATATAATAAATATGTCATCCACATAACAAATACATAATTTGGACTTTAAATTTGTTTTTTTCAAGAGCTTATTTCTCGAAGTATATCATAAATAAATTCGCGAATACTGGTGATAGCAAGGACCCCATTAGAGAACCATCTATTTGTTTATACATTTGCCCGCTGATTGAAAAATAAAAGTTTTTAAGGCAATGCTCTGAGAGTTGTCTTATATGTGCCTGGAAATCCTTGTTCATAGCAATCCTGTTCAATGCTTCGTCGATGGGAATACTGGAATACAACGATTTGACACCTAGGCTTGCTATGATATCATCTTTTTCAACCACGATGTCTCCTATAATTTGAGTGAAATGCTCCGGGTTTTTTACAAATGAATCAGTTTTTTTAACAGCTGTAACATCACTTACAATAGGTCTGATGTGCGCTCCTGGTTTGTGTATTTTTGGTAAACCATGGGAAATCTGACGATTTTTTTGTTGAATTTCGGGGTTTATTGGTGAACTCTTTATTTTATTTTTAGTTGTTTTTTCTAGGTACGTAGTCGGGCCCCAAATGTGACTTTGGCGAAATTTCAGCAAAACTGTTTTTTCGGAACGATCTTAGTGAACGTGAAAGACTAAGAATCAACATATATATATATATATATATATATATATATATATATATATATATATATATATATATATATATATATATATATATATATATATATATATATATATATATATATATATATATATATATATATATATATATATATATATATATATATATATATATATATATATATATATATATATAAGTATTTATATATATGTATTAAATAAAAGATTAAGTTCTTCTTGGGTTACACTTTTAACCTCTTTTAGTCAAATGCCAAACTTGTATCATGCTGTGTGTAATATTTGTTTTTACAATTTGTTAAAAGTATTTAATATGAAAATAAATATGTCACAGCATTCCTAAGCTAAGCTAACACATCACACGTTATTTTTAACATATATACAACCTTCACAACCTAACCGTACCTAATTTAACCGAACTTAACCTTACATTATGTTACTGCTGATAATAATATGTTTTAGTTAAAGCCTCGACTTTTAGCAAATTCTATTTGCCATGAATAATTATGCTAGTGAGATAACTTTCGATATGTTTGTTCCCAAATATTAAAATTACGAAACTTAACATATATTAAGGGACACAACGTCTACAAGTATAGTACTTGACTAAAATAGGCAAAGAGGGTGATTAAAGGGGTTCAGTTGTTAAAGCATTTAGCTAGACAATTCTGTCTGACGGCAATACGTGACATGACTAGGTATTTTAGGGTATGACGGATATGACTGTTTGACGCCGCCGATATATATATATATATATATATATATATATATATATATATATATATATATATATATATATATATATATATATATATATATATATATATATATATATATATATATATATATATATATATATATATATATATATATATATATATATATATATATATATATATATATATATATATATATATATATATATATATATATATATATATATATATATATATATATATATATATATATATATAATATATATATATATATATATATATATATATATATATATATATATATATATATATATATATATATATATATATATATATATATATATATATTCATTTTTTATCACATGTCCAAAAAATATTTCTGTAACATTTATTGAGCATGACAGTCATTCTGTTTTTCAGGCCATAAATTATTTTCCTTTGCATAAACCATTTTTTTGGCGATAAATTATTTTTTAAGGACGTTTGATAGAACTGGCAGAATACATATCATTTTTAAATTTGTGATATATTTGGATACATTTTGGAAGAAACTGAACTTCGCCAGGTAGATAGAAAAGGTGTTATACGAGGAAGTAAAGATGATAAATAGACTTTGACCCAAAACGGTTCCTATAGCACAACATGTGCTGCCTTTCGATGATGAAATGAATATGAGGGAAATCCTGGGTATTTTGGTGAGAAATAATCTAATCTGGCCAACCCGTTATCCGGAGCTTTTCTCGTTATCAATTCTTCACCATATCAAGTAACCTTAATTATACATACTGTGTTCTATTATACTTTGTCTATTAAAAGGAAGATTTTATTTCGGGGAAGTACTGAGTAGAGGCCATTTTTATAAATACCTAAAATAATATTGTATATAACTTTCTAGAATAAACAGCTTATCTAATACATACTTCGCTCGATTCAGGTTCCGTGTCAACATTCAGGTCATTCGATGTATTCTCACTCGTTGGCAAGGCTTCTTCAATTAGTAATGTTCCTTGGGGTTCGGAAATATAAATCTTTGGTGGTGCCGTTATTGGTATCTCTTTCCTTTCGGGAATTATTTCTTGAATAGTTATTCTAAAAAGAATCCAAATCAATTATTGTTTAGATGAAAAAGTAAATATTAAGAAAGAAATAGCACGACTGGGTATTTTGTCTAGTAAGATATTATTCCAGTAGAAAAAGTTAATTTATTTCCTAAGCCATTGATATTAGTTAAAAATAGCGTAATGGAAAAAAAATTATAAGGTTTTGCCACTTGACATTTAAGCTTCTCAATGAGTGTACTTTCAAAATCAAAACAGTTCCCAAGAGGTAAGTGGGAGCTTCATCCCTTAAACTCACCCCCAATGTGCAATTTGGCAATTTTTTGCGATTTTCTCGAATACCGTATGTCTCACAAAAAAAAACTATACTAACGAAAAATGTTTGCCATACAATTCTGCATAGGAAAGGTTTTATTACCTAAACTGTTTAGAATAGGGGTTTTCGAGAAATCCGGTGTTAAATCTGGGGGTGAGTTAACGAACACGGTATAATCACGTATTTTAGGTATGATTTCGGAACTCCGTAATTTCATTAGGGTTGAATTATAGTAAAGAAGTGTTTTATAAAAAGTTTTACAGCTTTTACAAGTTCTATAAAAAGTTTTACACCACTGATGTAGAGTTAGACGTCCTAATCGTCTAAATTAAAATAGATGCATAAAAACCTAAACCGCAAATGCTATGGTAACAAAGTTACAGATGTATTTGACAGATACGCCGAAAACAGCAACAGCACAAAAAGTGTCGAACGTCAGACACGAATGTTAAAATGCTTAACGCCTGATATTTTTTTTTTTTTTGATAAAAACGCAGCATTAGTTTAGTGACAACATATTTTTTTAACAAATCCTAATAATGAGGAGCGACTTATTTCACAGCTTGCTGATCATCTGCACAACCAAAATGAAGGCACATGTATAGAAGTAGATAATGTCACGTCGAAATTGTTGCTACTGCTATTAGCAAATGTCAGGAAAACGAACAAGTCGGAGTGGTTGACCTCCTTGTTTTAATTATTGCACTTGTCCCAGCAGACAGAGATATCATATTTCAAAAAGAGACTCAAGGTAATGGTAAAAAGCGGCTATACGGTTTGAAGAACTTGCAGTCATTTAATATTGTCCGCAATTGTAAAAAGTCTATTTTATTTATTCATGCTATTAGTGGCTGCGATACCACGTCAGGATTTTTTGAAATGGGCAAACAGCAATTTGTACAACTATTTAATTGGAAAAAGGACCGTGATAGTGTAACCCAGATTTTTAACATCAATTAATTTCTAAAGAAATTGAGTAAGCTGGGGAAAGATTTATATTGATGCTCTATACGGCTAAACTATTAGACGGCAGTCAAAGTGAGCAAAGAATTAATTATATTAATACATTTGTTGCTCAAGCGGACAGTACCGTTATTCTTTCAAAATTAGCTCTCACGTCGGTAGCACTACAACAGTATTCCCGTCGTAGCTACCTTCAAGTGCAAATATGGCGCGGACAACATTTGCAGCCGGAGCTATGGGGCGGGAAAAAAAAACATGATGCTTTGTCACTGTATAGAACACGGCGCCCCAGCTTCTATTTTAAAATTAATAACCTGTTGTTGTAAAGAAGGTTGTAGAAAGAGGTGCAGCTGTACTAAGACAGGCTACGTTGTACAACTATGGGCAGAAATTGCCGTGCCGCTACCTGTACCAATACATATTTTACAGATATTGTACATATTACAGAAGACAATTTGTAAATTTATTTAGGTTTAGTGGATTAGGTCTCTAGGAGAAACCACTTAAAAAATGCGCCGATAACTCTACCTTAGTGGTGGTGTGGAAACGGGTGCTTTTTATTAGTAATAAAACATTTTTCACTCCTAGCCGGAGAACCGATCATTATTGGCGATTTTAGAAACATAAAAAGTAACTTTTCCCTCCCTAGGTAGTAAAAATTCATTGCTATCCCAAGGTAGATATCTTAAATTTTTTCTGTCAGTGTAACTTGCCCTTGTTCATTATATAATACACGCAAAATAAAACTGTCAGATAATTTAAATATGACATCACCTGTCACTTTGGAAAACTTAATACAAACAAAATAATGGTAGATACCTATTTATTTTTACAAGCGTAGTGAAAAAAAATGTATAAAACACGGTAGCGAACATCTTTGATAACTTAAACGCATTGTATCCCCCCATACGTTCGGGATGCTTGGTCAATAAAGGAGGTCTTTTCTACCTTAACTAATAATATACCATTATAAAACCCTTCTTCCATAATCCAACATTAATGAAATCACATCGTACCAAAATCATACTTAAGATATACATAAGATACGTGATACGTGTTCGTTAACTCAACTTTAACACCTGATTTCTCGAAAACCCCTGTTCTAAACAGTATGGGTAATAGAACTTTTTTTTTGCAGAATTGTATGGCGGACATTTATCGTCAGTTTAGTTTTTGCTGCAGGTTTTGGAGAAAAACACAAAAAAATGCCAAATTGGACGTTGGGGGTAAGTTTAAGGGATGAAGCTCCCACTTGCTGCTTGGGAACTCTTTTGATTTTGAAAGTACACCCCTAGACATTCAATTACCAAGTGGCAAAACTTTACAATTTGTTTTTCTATTTATGCTAATATGAATGGACTATACTGATTTAAATAATTTTGATATCATCTTTATTCTCGAAAACCGTTGTTCAAAACAGAATTTAATATTTTATGCATCCATTAATGACCCGAAAAGTAATCTAACGGCTACACGCGAAAGAGAACACAGATCTCACTCTCAGATCAGCAGCTCATATAATTAACTGGGTACGAGTCTAAAATAAAAACCAGCCTTTGTGTATCGATTTCCCTTGAGGTTCAATGCAGGGTTTGTAAGTGTCTAGGGTTACCATTGCAATAAAAATGATAAGCTGCTAGCAGTACGTAGTAGTTATTGTAAGGATACTATAAGAGTCGTCGCCGCACTAGCTCGTTCTCTATAATGATATTGTGAAGTGCGAATGCATGTCTCTCGATATTTGAAGATTGTCGACGAAAACTCTGACTCCTCGTCCTGTAATATAGGACCACCACAGGTATCCACAATATAAAGTATACTAAACTTAGGCCTCATGACTTCGTGGTTTGTCCAAACATAAAAAATGGTAAATTGGCCTTTACCCGGAACTCCCCTCGTTTTTCTCAACACACAGATAATGCAGATTGCATATATATATAGCTATTTACTAATAACTGTATGCATAATATACATGACGAAAAGGAAATGATGGCAAATATTTTAAAAGATAAAAGTAAAAGTAATTTACAATAAAAAAGCGTTATATATTAAGGAATCAACACTCAAGAGCTATTTAGGCGTTACAGACATTTTAAAATATACATTTTTTTGGAATGGCGAAAACAATGCAATTATTATCGTTGAATTCTGCACAAATAGTCGTTTAGTGTGCTAGTTACTCATTGTTTTAATATTTTAACTCTACACCCCGATTTTCCGACTTAAAATGAAAATCTGGAAAAACACCATAACCCGTTGATTTTTCATTTGAGGGGGAACTATTTTTCAGCTTTTTTCATCCCCGTAGCTTCAACCCCCTAGCTGGGGAGAACAACCATCGAAATTTGAATAGGGGAGAAGGGCCGTGCCATATTTCTTTTTAAAGGTCTAATCGAGTTCTTTATGACCCTATAATTTGGCCTCATTATTTTCAATTACAACGAAATGACAGCTTGTTAAAATTTGTTAGAAATTTGACTTCGTTTTTTACGTTTTTAAGAAAAAAATCGAAGAGCTCTCGGACTCGAGGGGGAACAACTTGTCTGCTTTCTTCATACCTGTAACATCAATCCCCTAACGGAGGGAAGCAAAACCCCCAATTTCGAATAGGGGTGAGGGGTGTTGCGATACTTCATTTTGAAAGTATCATCGAACTCTGACCCTAAAATTTCTCGTTAAAATTTTAATCGATACCGAAATGAACACAAAAATAGTAAAAGAGGCAATGTGGAAAAATGTCTATTTAATAATTAACAAAAATACTACTTACTTTGTGATCAGTTTAATAAATAATGTACAAGCAGTAAAATAAGTTGTGCTCAAAACGTTCCCGTGCATTACGCAACATAAATCTTAGATTTCAGATGACCTTATAGAAAAAGTCCATAGGGTTCAGATCAGATGACCTGGGCGGTCACTCAGTATGTCTCCTTCTTCGAATCCAGTATTGAGGAAAATCTTCATCTAAAAATTGTCGCACAAGTTGTACGAAATGACGTGGTCCGCCATCTTGTTGAAAACTGATCGTCTGATAGTCTTCTTTATTCTCCAACATTTGCGGCGGAGGGCTGCATAAATAGCATTCTCTAATAATCGTATCGTAAAAGGATGGAACTTATGTTGTTTTAGGATTCCCCTGGTTTTTGTGCCTAATATACCAGATACGTCGAACACTTTCTTAGTACTAAGGATCGGATCCATTGCTACATGACCAAAAACAGCCACTTCCCTCGCTTCGTCTCTTTCATGCACCCTCCTTTCATTTCCGACTGAACCAGTAGCGTCAGGTTTGGCAATAAGTTGCAAAACGTAAACAGCGGATACATTTTTTCAGGATGGCGTTCATTAAATAAAGCCGCTCTTACTAGCCAGAGTCGTTATTTCTAAAAGACATTTTTATAATTTCCACCCTTTCCTCCACGGAATACGCCATTTTAATTCTACTCAAAATTATCAATCGATTTGACACAGTTGTAACTTTCTTAAAAATTCACGATGAACTGAGGTAAATCGAATTGACCCACCCGTATAAAGATATTGCCATATAACGATATGCATATATAAACTACGTCATCCGAGTATGTGGGAATTCATTACGAGAAAAAAAAAACGCCCGAGCAAAGTCCAGGAGCTAATTTACCGATCTTTTTTTATTCCTTTTTTTTTTAAATACGTATTTTGCATATATTTTTTACCCTTCTTGCTATATTTGTCTTTACCCACAACTTCCCTCGTACAGAAGAAGGTGATCTAAGACTAAGCTAATATTGGAGCAAATTATAAGGTAGGATGGAAGGGCCAGGTAGTTTAGAGCGAAAATGTACCATATATGTGGACGCGACCGGATTTCCGGGTGTGTGTAGTTTTTGTTTTCCGTGATAAAAAAAGTAAAAAATACGCGGGTTCAACAATTTTTATGAACTGGATTTTCCAGTTTGAAGTGTCGTTATAAAACCTAACAAATTCTGTTTTTTTTTCTTGGTAAATTTTATTTTAAAAGAGATCGGAGATACTCCGATATCTACCTAACTAACTAATTTTTTTTCAAGCTCTTGGTTTTAGACCAAAACATCTTCAGTAGAAGTATGCCGTTTTTTCATGAAGATTATAGGTAAGTCAGTATTTTTTTCATTTTGTTGTTTTCCAAAACAGTATCTATAATTTAAGAAAAATGTTAAGGTACATTTTATTTTAACTTAAAAGAAAAACAATAGGTTTTTTATGAAAGAAAAGGCATATTTCAAAGTCAGACGTCATATTTCATATTTGGCCTATCACACTGAAAATACACATATCGTTTATATGCAGTAACAAAATTAGGAATTTAAATAAGCTGCGATATCCTCTTATCGATTTTGTATCTGAACCTGACATTACTATCGGATTCCAAATAATTTCAAATACTACTACTAAATTATAATACATAGATAGATATATTTTAAGAAATTATGAGATTTTAAAAATGTAATGTAAAATAATTTTAAAGCATTTTCATTTTGATCGCATACTTAAAATTATCATGAACCGCTACCCCAACACTAAATTATTTTATTTATTTGGTTTCTCACCTAGGATGTTCTTCACTTTTTACTATTTCTTCAAACGATGGCGACGCCGTTGCTAAATCACTTGTATCTGGAACCTTGTTACTGTCTTCTGGAATATTGTTTATAGTTGGCAAACTTGGTACGTCAGTAGAGTTAAACTGCCATAATTCAAGAACTATAGGCTTTAGGGTATTTGGTGGTGACTCGGTGATGACTACTGAAGATCTATCAACTGGATCTGCAAAATCATAATGTTTAATTGAAATAACTATAATATTCAGGTTTTTTTATTAGTGGATAATTTGTTGCGAATGTTAAATGTTTTTTTCCGCAAAAGTGCTAAAATGAACTTGCAAAAGAAATATTGTATATAAACTGAACAATAATAGATTTGCGGAGAATCATGTGTGTAATATAAAGTAAATAAAACATAATAAGCCAAAATGTGTTGAAATAATTTTTTTTCTAAATAAAATAAAATAAACTTGATACAAATAATGTTAAATTTTTAATTAACTGTAGACAAAATTTAGAATATCATATGTATGGTTGATTCTCTCATTTATTTAATCTATCAAATTTTCCCAGTAAGTATATGTTTTTGATATTTATCAAATATTATAAACAACTTGACCACGCAATTAGATTCATATGTTGAATGGCTTTTCTATAAAATGAAATGAATTTCTTCAGTCGCGAAGTGGTACTCACAATGATATTCAATTAACACATTATGTTTCAGCCCTTGAAGTAAAATAGCCGTGTAATGGTTTCAGTTTATTGAATGAGCGCACCTTTCTTGACAATATGACCTATTTGGTGGTTAAAAAACCCATAAAACAAGATAAGTTTGTGGACCCCGTTTAACCAGATACCCTGAACGTGCATACACCGTAATCGTAAGTTGTGTGACAAAAAGTAGAGGATTATTGATCATGAGTTTGACCATCCCTTAGTTTTTCTCATTTCTAAGGCCAAGACGCACATTTTTGTACTTAATGCGGTAGATTTTGCTTAGATATAAACAATAATATACTGGATGCACGGGATGTACCAAAAAAATATATCTAATTAAAATTGTCTTTTTTTTAAACTCTGTACGTTCACTAACATATTTTAACACACTGATTAAGTGTCAACTTAATTTATGTTATACGTGTCCTATATCTATTTTTAGTAGTTTTCGAGATTTTTGCCAATGAACATTTTTACTTTTTAACTGGCTATAAACTTTAAATGGTTTGAGTCAAAACAATACGCCTTGCACCTTTCCATTTTAATTAATCTGTTTAATGACAGATACTCTAATTTCCTTTAACAGAACATGGTACATTTTGGGTTTTCGGTTAAATTGGAATTAAATACTTCTAGCCTTTATTTTGGTGTTATTAGATTATGAAAATGTAAGATAGAAAAGTGAAACTGTATTGCTCCAGTTTAAACCGTTTTAATCTTACAGCTAATTTAAAAGTGGGAAAGTAAAATATACGTTATTTTCATGGCTTTTGTTGATGACAGTAATGTCACATAACAAAGTTAATAGAACCCGTTATGTCTAGAATTGATCAAACTAATAAAATATGCAATAATATACAAAGTGTCCTATTTCAGAAAACTCTACCTGACGAGGCCTTTAAAAAGAACAGTTACTAGAATCACTGAAACCTGACGACGATGAAAATTTTAACTTTTTCGAGTATGAAGTTTTAGAGTTAGAGGGGAAAAAATGAACTAAAGAGTCTCTTATAGATGTCGTTTTTGAATAAAAAAAATAGTTCACAATCTTTTCACAATCCTTTCTATATTTGCCAGTCAGTAAATATAGACTCAATAGGTAACAATTTTTTTGTCTAATATTTTTATCAATTTATAAAATCATACATTATTTTCTGCAATTTGGCAAAACAAATGATCATCCTTCAAAAATCAGAAATAAAAATAATAATAATAATAATAAAAGAACGGATAAAATCTAGTTAAAATGTATGTGTTTATTGTTATTGACATCACAAAGGCTATACACTTAATTAATAAGTATTGGACAATCGATAAGGGTTTTAAAATTATTTGATGATGATATTTAAAAGACAAAACGTCGTATCCCAAGAAGCTCATGTTTCCCTAATAAAGCTTTTAAAAAAATCACGAAAAAAATAGAATCGAAAAAGCAAAAATTTGGATGTTATCGGAAGTATATAAAATTCATTAAATGCCTGAAGAAAAATTGACCAGACATCGATACCGAGACTAGAGTAGTTTCGCTCTTGGTCTCGGTAAGGCGAAACCCTAACTGTCAACAACATTCTATTTCTTCTTCTATATGTTAAATGAATTATCCTGAAAGTATAACAAAATCCAAAGCAAAAGTCTAATTGTTTGTTTTTCCCTTCTTCTATTTGTTTTTCACATTTTGCATAAAAATAAAATTATAAAATCCTGGAAACTAAAGTATTATTGCCAGTCTTCACATTACCTTTAAGTACCTAAGATTAAAAAAGGTAGCAGATATCTTGTTTACATGCTGGACATACATAATATCTACGTGAAATAAATTTTAAATTTAAATATTTCAAAAACGACTGTAAAACCGTATGTTGTACAAAATTAATCTAGAACTTCTCGTAAAATCCAAAAAACCATGCCAACTAATTTGAAATAAGTGAGAAAACCGATCTTTTATACTATATTTTTTTATTCGATGGTCAGTAGTTTCGTTGATAATATTTATGAATGATCCATACAAATGCACAAACTTTCATATTTAACATTTTTTTTATCTTTAAAAAGAAAGACTTTATAAGGTCTGTTCACTTTTATGTGGATCACCCTATACAGGAATTTAACTCACCAATAGGAGGACAATGGTCATATCTAGGACAGCAAGTTCCAGGAACTCTTTTGGCTTCACAATCGTTACGGATGTAGCACGAAACTTCAGCGCATTGAACTTCTCCTCCTCGACAGTAGCAAACCTTGCATTCACCTCCAGGATTCGTCTCTAATTTTTCTCCGTTGGCATAAATCTTGCCATTGTGTTCACATTCTAAAACAAAATTTTTATCAAAAAAAAAATTGTAAAATAGCCTCCACCCAGAACTTTCCTGGTTCCATCACTTACAGGTAACACTGTTTACATAAATATATAATTATTAGATAATAATTTCATACATATCCAGTAAACTGTAATTAATTTAATTTTCTTTTAATTATTACTAAGCAACTATATGGGTTCATAAAATGTGTTATCTGTGTGTAGTGGAATTCTATACGAGGGAAGTTGTGTGTAAAGGCGTATTTATGGATTATTTTTTATTTGTTTTTAAATTATTTTCATTATTGTTATTCATTTTTCACAACTTTATTTACATACTACAAATAAATTGGCATTCATTATTTTCTACAGGCTGGCGGAAAAGGGATGTGTTTTTCGAGATCTGGAGAACCTTAAACGCAAAGATCTGCTAAAATCTCGAAGGGTGTATTTTTCACCATTTCCATTGAGAACATTCATAGACCCAAAGAATTTTAATTTTCTGCCACTGCTGGTAAAATATTTTTAACTACTGTTACTAAAATTGCTTTTGAACGATTCAATAGCAGAGTCACATAGAGTGTCAAATACTTTATTATGATGGTCTAAGAATAATAATTAATTTTTCTGGAACTTTGCGGTTGCGACAGAGGTAAAACAGTAATACATTAGTAGCACAGAAAAATCTAATAAATTCTTTATGTCATGGTCTGAAAGACTACTTGCGTTAGATTTCTCCGTGCAACTAGCTTTAAACGTGCCAAGTTACCTATCGACGAATTTTTATAGTATTCTGGTCACAGTCCGAATAATACTAATAGGTCAAAAATGTAAAGGCTCTGAAAGCTGTGCAATTTTGGGAATAGGTGTTACGTTAGCACTATGTAAAATTTGGGAAACTCATTGATTGACAATAATCTCATAACGATTTTTGATGTTATTACCAACTACTTTATGGCAATATGCACCAACGTTTGTTTAATAAATTAACAGTGTATTACCATGTAAACGTAAATGGCCTATATGAAGGTCTATAAAGACTGATAAATTTAACTGACCCCAAACGTTAGTAAATACGGCCGTTAGTGTCAACAAGGGCAAACCTAAAGCTTTGAGCGTTCAATATATTTTTGAATAATTTATTGTTATACAAATTATTCACAAAATCAACATTTCTTGGTATAATTTGAAGAGATCTGTTAAAAAAGGAGTTGTATAATTGATCGGCTTCAGAAATATCAGAAAATACTAAACAAGTGTTAAATCAGCATAGGCATTAAGACGGTGGCGGCAATGCTTTATTTTACTTACAAATTTGAATTTGCACAAGTGATACTGCAGTATGTACCCTTGTTTTAAATTAAATGTTCAAATAAACTCTCCAAGAGCTGCGGATTTCTTTCGTCCTATTAAAATTATTATGCACAGCAAACTAGTCTTGGTCACAGTGCATTTCAGTGGCCATATCCCAAAGAAAAAGTCGATGAAGATACCGGAAATGGGGGATGTATGGAACGTTGTTTTCATATTTTACTGAATAAGTTCTTTACGTTGTGTTATTTTTGAGTAAAGTAGGGGTTAGTATATTATAAAATAAATTTACAGGGTCTGTAGGACTTTTTTTAGGTTTTTCATCGTTCTATATAACCCCCCCCTCGGAATTATAACAGCGACAAGATTTTCACAGAAAACACGCACACATTTTAATGTCATCGATATATAACCTACCTTAACCCTTTGTGGAACATTCACTTGACATTTAAAGGGCTAAAATAGGTTATAATAACAAAACGATCCAGTTAAAATAAAACATAACAAACAAATGAACGGAAACTTTTATTTCGTTTAAGAAAAATATAGAACTTCTCAAATAAAATAAGGAAATACTTTCTGTATAACTTAAAAAAAAACGACTTCTATCCAAGAAAAGGCACTTGAGGTTAGAAAATTTCACCTAAAAAAGTATAAATTCTTCGTAAAACACTTGATTTTTTAGACGAAATTTTACTTCAGATGATATTTTGTCCCTAATAACAAGGCAGACGAACTTATTTTTGTAACTTTTGAAATTACGTATATAATTAACAATAATATTTTTGGCATCATCAATTATCACAATTGTACTAACAAATGGTTTAAAGAATTTTTTTTGGCCTTAGCATTATATATAAATTCACATATAATAAAATCACCAATGTTAGTATCACATATTTGTTTAACAGGTCATTTAAAACTTATAGTCTTATTATTATCATCAGTTTCAAATCGTATCGAACTTCTGTTCCCACTTTCTGACTCAATTTCAGGCTCATCGTCTTCTGCTTGCTCACTTTCGCTAGTGTCCTGATATTACGTTCTCGGCTGATTATTTTGGTTTTCGATATCTGTCAAAGATACAGATTTCTCAAATGGGACATTTATTTTTATTACAATTGTTTACTTATCCCAGTTATATTTGCTTACATTATCTCTTCGAAAGAATCAGTTAATGCACTTGGTTTAAATCCTGACGTCCTCTGGGGATTAGTTTATTCAGAACTTTTGCTCTGCTTATAAGAATAGTTCCAAAGGCCGCAAAACCAGATTCAACAGTATTTGACAAATTCGGAGACAATGTTTCTAATAAAAGTTACTGTAGAAGTGAAGGAAAGACGGTTTTTGGTAAAACTCCTCTGTTCCGCCGTTTCCAATCAGTAAGGATTTCACACCATGCTATTTTCACAGGACAAAACACTGCTACATCTAAGGGCTGACAAATCCATGTGCTGTTGGGTGGCACATAAAAATTACACAAAAATCTTTAAATATTTCATTGTCAAACCATCTACTTTGGAGGGGTTGTATTGGGTGTCATCCGGCCCACCTTGGACGCATTCAAGGTAAACCTGCTTTGCGTTATAGACGACATATAATGGCAAAAGTTGACTGAACTTACTGCCAACATTACAAACGTTGGACATTTTGAACTATCTATGACTCGTAGAGCGTGTTTATTTCATCTCTTTATAAATACCTTTTGCTTGCCAGGGTCATCCCTTAAATTGGTTTCGTCATAGTTCAATATGTTTTCGGGTAGAAATCCATCCAGGGTATTTTGTAGTTCAAACTATATATTATAATACTAATAAACAATTTCAGAGGTAATATGGCTCAAGATCGTTTTAGGTTTTCAGAATTTCTTTCAAATTATTCTATATCTAATTCTGTACACAGGTATCCATAAGTTGCTGCTGTCATCATTGCGTAGACAACACTTCTTTCTTCAATTACATTTAAAACTGGTGATTTGTTTAGTTTATGTTCACCTTTGTATTTATTGTAGAGGCTACTTTTTGCAGCCTTTCCAAATGAAACGCCCTCCCCTATTCTCGCTTTCATGCTATCGGCACTATAATTTTGCTAATAGGCCGTTCCAAGGACATGTTTGTGTCTTCTTGGCATTGTTCCAAATAAACCTGAACACAGACTTTTTCGTAAAAATAATCATTTCTCACTGAAAATTCAAATTTTAAACAATAAACAAAGGTAATAGTGTTGCTGAGATTATGTTCTAAAATAAAAGCTATTAGACCCCCCTCCCCCAACTTTTAAGTGTTTAAATTAAAAAATTGCTGAAAAACTTAAAATCACGTTTTCGCCTACATTCAGCTGCCCACCACAAGACCAGAGAACAATATAGAAATGCACCTATATAAACAAAATTGTACTGCTGATTGACAGATGTCAAACCGGGCACACAACTAAAAACATATACGCCGGAGTCTTCCGAATCGCTTCGTCGAAGGCAGACCTCTGTATTTTTAACATAAGTGGTTCAACGTATTCGGTTTAGCTTTATTTCAGGGGGAAGTGGGAGACTCAACCACTCAGAGTGGAAACTAACGACCCCGCTAGAAATGGGAGCAGACGCTATGAACGTGTCAGGCCTAGTTGTTCCTGCATTCTATCCCGTTCTTCTGCCGCAGTTCTACATAGAATATTAGCGTAATGGCCGCTATGTAGCGGGAGTGGGAGGGGTAAGGTGATAACTTGAAAGAAAAGGTCATTTCGTGAGACCAGTAGTATTCCCAAGGGGCAACAAGTGGAAGCCAAGATGCATTTCAAAAATTAAAAAGTTATTTGAAAGATTCGGGGTGTTCCGGGCGCTTAGAACTCACCATCCGGACATCCTACCTATTGGGCTGGAGAATGACGCTAAAAGCAAAAAAGTGGCAGCCGACTCCATATTAAAAAAAAAATAGAGAAAGAACATATACGCCTCGTTCCATATAACCCCTGATGTTCCATATATCCCCAATTTACGGTGTAACCGAATTAGTTGGGTAAAATTAATTTTGATATTTGCAACATTAAAATATTTAGATACCTAACTTAAGAAATATTGAAGTGAATATGGAAAAATATACCATATTATCTAAGTTGGCACCACAATATGTGCTGAACTGCACTCGTTTCTGCAAACATTATTCAGCAAGTCAGAAAGGAACTAGAGATAATTAAAACGAAAATTGGCTGACTGATCACGTCCAATCGCGACTCTCAACTGTTGTAATCTGAAACGGGAAAACACAGCTTCACTTGACACGCTTTTCATTAAATCATGAAACAAATGAAGTGCGGCTTAGGGAATTCGAAATTGCACTACATTAAAGGCCATCATCAATCGGAATGAGCTCCTGTCGAACACAATGAATTTTGTTTTGTTTGCGTGCGATATTTGTTTTTGTGATGGCATTATGTGCTATTGTTGGCTTATACACTGGAAACCTCATATTTGCATCAGATGCATAGTAACATGTCAAACAATTTTCTTATCTATTGTATAACGTGTATGTAACGTACTGCACTTGACTCTAGCGTATTCTATGCAACGGCTAAATTACGGACCCAGTTTTTTAGTTATATACATCACAGAGTTAATTATCTTTTGAGCGTTTGATAATATTGTACTCGATTTCATGATTTTTGAAGAATAACTTTTTTGTCGTTTGGACAGACCAAGAGAGCTTGTGCAAGTATTCGCGAAACTATGAAAGTACTCTTTTCGATTTCGAAGAAAAATTCTGTATTAATTAATGTTTTATTAAAACTTAATATAAAAAAAGGTCATCGTTTTTGGTAATTTCAGTATAATTTACACTACAATCATAAAATTTAGCTAACAGAAACTAATACTGTATGGAAGTGTGAAAAAAAAGAATATAATTTCTGGTTTCTACAGAATCTACAGTAAACAAATTTAAATACATTTTGTAGCTACATTGTTTACTACTTTGTAGCCACAAAGTTTTTTTTTAAAACCGCATAACAATTCATGAATGTTTTTTTTTAAAGCGCGAAGACTTTTAACTACAAATAGTTGCTCTACAGGACAAAAATCCCAACTATAGGGCAAAAACACACAAATATGCGACAATCATTAAAAATAAAAAAACTATCATATACAGTGCATCTAAAAAAAAAAAAAACTACGTGGATTAGAAAAAGGAGAGAAAAAGAAATTCAGAATCAGTGTTTTATTTCCTATTTGAAGTACGACAAAATACACGAATCAATTTGATCATATTTTTCGAAATTCTGTGAAGAGGTGAAAACTTTAAGATATTTTTACGTGGGGTTGGTAGATCAAATGTGTTATCTAAATGACTGTTAAGACGTGGTACATATCAGTTAAATTATTAGCTAGCTTATACAGTTGCATCAATTCAAAATATTCGCGTCGCTATGTAAAAGATACAAACCCACTTAATAATACACCATGCGAAAATCCCCAAGGAGGATAGATACCATCATTATTAAATCTTAGAAATTTCAAGAATTTTCTTTGCACAAATAATATGTGTATTATAGCCAACTGACGAAACAGTGACACAGAATTCGATTACTCCTAAACTACGGAAGGTGTGTGTCTTCGCATGCCATTCTGGTGATTTAGGTTATATTAACAGCCTAGGATAAAACACGATGTTGCATTTACAAGGATTATTTTTAACACCACAGTTCCACCAGAAGTAGATCCATATTTTTCAGATTTGAAACCTTTGACTACAACATATTGATAACGGTCAGAGAGGTATAAAATGAAAAATCTTTTGGTCAAAAATCAAGGTTCATAAGGCGATGAAATGGTAACACCTTGGCACGAATCCAAGGTGGCGAAATAAAGTGGGGGCCTGGTAAAATGTTATAATATTATTACTAAAAAACTACTTACCCAATTTACCTGACATTTTGCATAAAAATCAAGTATTACTTATTAGATTGATTTCAAATGTTGTTCAAGAATTAAACGTGATGGAGAGATAAACTGGTAACATTTTACTACGAATTCAAGGTGGCGGAACAAAATAGCGGCCAAATAACATGTTTGTTATTGTGAAAAAATCTCCTCCAAGGTTTTACATAGCTTCAAATTTTAGCATTTCTAGATGCCAAAAAACATGTTTTGTCAATTCCCCCGGTCTGTTTGTCGGTCTATCTGTCTGTCAAATTTGGGCATAGCTAAAAAACTGCTTACGAGATTTACTTCAAATTTATATCAAAAATTAATGGGGATGACCTAGTATCATTTTTGGTAAATATCCAATATGGCGGAACAAAATGCCGGCTAGATGAAATGTTAAAAAAATTATCACCAAGAAACTAATTATCCAAATTACCTCAAATTTGGCACAAAAATCAAATATTACATAGAAATTAACTGGTAATATTTTGGTATGAAACCAAAAATTGCGGCCTCATAAAATAGTTAAAAAATCAGCCTGAAAAAACTACTTATTAGATTAATCTGAAAAGTGTGCAAGCATTAAGTGTGGTATAGAGATAAACTAGTAAAATTATGGTACGAATTTAAAATGGCTGAACGAAATGGAGTCCAAAAAAATGTTTAAAAAACCAATGTAAATAATTTTCTCATTCAATTGACGTGACAAATATTGCACAAAAATTAAGTGTGATATAGAAATAAGTTGGTACGAATTCAACGTGGCGAAAAAAATGGCGGTCTTCAAAAAATAGTGTAAAAACTACTTATTCAATCAAATGGCGCCCAATAAAAATATTTGGAAAGAGGGTATATGTGTTACTAAGTGACTATGTGTCACATTTCACTATTCCTAAGAAAAAGATTCATAAAACAATGTCTGTATGGTTACGTCTGTGTGCGAGTGTAAGTGCCACTGGGAGTGCGAGTGGGATAGCAAGTTTAAGTGCAGGTGCGTTTGAGAGCCCGAGAACGTGTGGGACAGCAAGTGAGACTACAAGTGTGGGTGGCAGTTTGATTAGGATTGCAAGTGGGAGTAAATGTAAGTGAAAACGAATTGGAAATGAGCATATTTTCAGACGATGTAAATATACCAATTAATAAATTTAGCTCTTGTGAAATATAATTTGCAATATAACAATGTTGATAGAATAAATTATAGCACGAAATCAAGCGAATAAAAATACTTTATTAATTTTAACAGTAGTATTTAATATGTGCATTAAACATTAGAAAAAATCAAATTTGAAATAAAATTTCTTAACTCGTTCCGTGAAGAGCTCAAATTTAGAAATCTGCCCCTTAGAACAAAAGAATGTTTAAAGCTTTTTTAATGCATTTCCAGTATTTAGTTATATTCCAAACTTCATGTTTTTCTACATGTATGGGTTTGTGTAAAGTGTAAAAACCGTCTGCGACAAGTACCAGGTAACTCCATTTTTATGCAAAAAATACTTCAACGGTTTCCGTTATTTTTTTATGGAGTATTTACATTTTCCATTTATGTTTTTGTATTAACGTGAATATGTATAGTTAATTTTACACACACAGGGTGTTTCAAAGAAACATACGCCATCGCTTAATGGGATATTCCTTGGCATACAATAAACCAGAAATGTTATACGTATTTACGTTTGCCCACAACGCTTGGTTTCATTTGCTTGCAGGGTGTTAAAGGATTTTTTTTGGTATAGTAACAAAATTTATAGAAATACATTTTTTTAAGATATAGTCTTGTGGGGAATAAACAAGTAAGATTATGCTATTTTTTAGTGTTGTCATTTCATTTTTGACAATTTGATATATGACACAAAAAAGACCCTAAAAGTTCAAGTCAAAAAGTGGATTCATGTACCAGCTATTTTAAATTCAATTTTAATTGATTACATATTTTTTGAATATCTAATAGAGGAATATTTAAACCTAAAGACAATCATAATTATTACGAATGTTAAATATAATAATAACTTGACATGAGTAACCCCGGAACTTCATCTTTGATACTTGTTTTTATCAAAGTTCGGCATTATTTAAAATGGGACACTGTTGGATTTATCGACTTGAACTAAATTTTTTTTTTGTGTAAAATTAATCAGGGATTAAGTGCCATACTTCAGGAGTCGAAAATGTTAATACCAAAAAAGTTATCGCCGAATAACGGGGAAAAAATACATAATCTTACTCGTTGTAAACCATTGGTGGACAATACTGACAAGATATCATATAAAAATATACGTCTGCACAGGTTATACCGAGTTTCATTCCAATATAATAATCCAATTTGAATATGCAGGGAAAAACAAATAAAAATAAATCTTTAACATCCAGTAGAAAGTAATGCCTAAAGAAATGACTTTGTTGGTAACATATTCCATAAACGGAACACTCTAGGAATCGTGTCTTCCTGGCTAAAAAGTATAAAGAATGATAAAATTCATCAGAACAGAATCCGTGGTAGTATCTGTAAAATACAGACAAATTGCCTACAATTCGACGATGCTATAGTAATGCAAGCTTCCTTGTGATGTTTGAATCATCAATCAGGCGAAAGCTCTAGACAAAGCCAAGAATGCTAAAGTTGAAGCAGGGGTGCAATAACTTGAATGGCGTTAACCTGGAAAGGTTACTACTATTTTAATGAGATCTTCAGTTAGGGATCGATCATTGTAGATACTCCCTGCCTGCGGTAAGCACTAACCGGTCTATTTTCATGACAGCGAATGCTTTAAACTATTTTAAACCCATATTTCGAAAAATCTGGTCTTTGGTTTAGGAAAAGTAGACCTTTTAGCGCTTTGGGAGTAGAGGAAGAGTAGGTGGGGTATAACTGGCGTTCGGTTTGTAGGTCCCTTAAGACGCCGTGACGGGCTCTACAACTTAAGGTGGGTTCCGAAACACGGTACGATAAAGATAACACACGGTATTTATTATAAAAAAAAGTACTCAAAGCGAAACATCAAGGAACGAAAACCAAGAATACAAACTAAAAACTAAAACAACATAGAATTCTACTGCATCAACATTTCTAAGAATTCGAAACGTCATCACTACTACATTCTGATGAATATGATACGTTTAAATTTATGATAACCGGGAAAATATCTGAAGACTCCAAACAACGATGTCTTTCCCAGGCTGAGTGTATAAGATTAATCATATGGATGCAATAATGAGTTCCATGAGAAAAATGAGAACTATTAAATAAAATATTGTTAATTTAAGACATTATTTTTTCGACTGCTTCATGCCATAAGCTTAAGACTGCATTGGCAGTAACTCGATTAACTGAACATATTCTCAATTTGCACTTCGACCATACCATTTCTATGGGATTAAATTGGCAATGGTAACAACCCCTGTTACCAGTCTCTCTTCTTTGTAAAGTACCCAATAAGCTTTGATGTTACTGTCAATTATTTTATTATATTGGCACATTCATAGACATTGACATCAACTGACATAATTGTCAAAACAATACCACATAACAAATGTGGTGATATACCATTCTTATCTATTTTTATGGGGTTTGGGGAATAATTAAGCGAAAAAAAGAGAACATTTCCGTGAATATCATCTCCAACCAAGTATGAATTTTGTTGATAATAAAGCTGAACAGAAACCACCATTTTCCGAATTTGCATTACTAAAATTTGAGACTTACGAGGAATATCTGGACTCAATTTACAATGACCTGGACAAATGTTACTTACAGGAGAGAGATATGTGTCGTAAGGTAAGATTTTGGGACGCATCATAAGCAAGAAGTAAAATTTTTCATGTTTCATTGTATTTAATAATTTCTATGCTTAAAAGGTAAAGGACATAGTTAAAATGGTCAAATGAGACATATTTTTGGATTTATTAAATGAGTGGTTTAGGGAGCAGATACCTCTTATAATAAAAACAAAACAGTTATATTAGCAAGATAGAACATCTTGAAAATATATTGTTTTTTTTTTATTTTTCTGAAACTGATAAACATATTAGGATAAAATATTATAAGTATTAATTAAAACTAAGGAAGCTCAGGTGTTATACAAATTATATATTTTATATAATTATATTTTAACTTTACACATAAAAATATATCCCTGTAGCTCTTGCGTATTTAAGAACCTTCTGCTATTATTAGATATTATTCGTAAAAATAATAATTATTGCCCGAAGTGAGACACAACAATGAATAAACTCCCTTTACACGCAATTTTATAATTCCTTAACACCTTTTAGATCGCTGAATTAGGCTACAGAAGATACCAAACCTACAACAGAAATGAATTTATGAGCAAACGAAAAAAAGTGTCCATCTATCTATCACCGATACCGCCGAATAGGTTGGCCAGTGCCAAGTTTAGATATGGTGACCCTGCACAGACGGCTTTAGCGATCAGGGAAAGAGCCAACCGAACGGGGATAATGAATACGATTATTTTTATGAAGTATGTATTGAACTTAAACATAAAAATATCACGGGGGGTTGAGCTATCATAGACGTAGTCTAAGTCCGCAAGACAGTCCCACTCCAAAACTTTTAAAAAGGCCGGTTCAAACTCATTATCGCCCAGCCCGGCAAAATTTGTTCAAGTGTAATTGGTGCGCTTTTTTTACAACAAACCTAACCCAAAATACCTTAAAGAAAATAAATGAAACATGAAGTTCTTGTAAATTTATAATTAACTCTTTTAATTAACTCGATCGCACTTGTGTTCGGATACACGGAAAACTTTTTTAAACTGTCTTGATGGGTAGAGTTACAGTGTTCTCCCAGACGCACAGTGGTGAGATCTTATGTAACTATCTGGCCATAACTGTTAGTATTTTGACTTAATGGTGTTTCATTAAGAAAGCGTCTGACGGCGAAAAATTTAACTCCCATTTTTAGGTCAAATATCGATGTTTTAGGTCAAGAAGTCCTTAATAAATAAAAATATCTTGTTTGTCCGTCTGCGAATGAAGGTGTGGGTGGGTGCACGTGCGCAATGTGCACGTATATGGGTAAACTTGTTTTATGAATATAATAGCTCGAAAACTATTAATGTGATTACGAGTCTGATGAAATTTGTCGGGAAGATTACCTATGTGGAAAGAAGAAACTGATTAGTATTTTAGAAAAATCAAAAATGAGGAAACAAAATGGCGGCTCTACATATAGAACATAAAAACGGCCATAATCTCAAAACTTTTATTTCGACCTTAACAAAAATTGGTAGAGGCACTACCCAACTAAAGTGAAAATTTAATAACAATTTTTTAAAGATCCAATATGGCGGAAGAAGATCACGGCCGTTTATATTTAAACATTGTGAACAAACATACTTTTATATTACATATGTAAAATCATCACTTGAGGAGAAATATTACTTGTGGAACTTATTTTATAGTGAAAATAGTAATCAAGTTGATTTCCTTCTTATTAGATAAGACACTAAATATTAGAATCTAAGAAGGATTCCCTCAAGTACTATTAATATGAATAATATGGGTAGCAGATGTGATTAATATAAAATAAAATGTTAGTTAATAAACGACAAATTTTTCATACAGGAAAAAGCCTAAATAATAAATCTACTCTCATTGACTTAAAAAGACAAGTTTATTGATTAAGCAGAATTTCATCACGGTTGCCTCTTCTTTTTTCACTTCTGATCTTAACTTTCTAACCAAAAGGCCTTATAACTCTGAGAGTGTCAAATCACATGTTTTTTCCGATTTAGGTAACTTCCCTCTTTTACTTCTTTCCAAACTTCCTTCAAGATCTTTTATAGGTCTTCCGCCAGTAGGATGTGATACTCTTAAGATATTCACAATTTCTTTAAATATCATCTAGCCTGTCAACTAATTTTCAATTTCAAAACTCTTGCTTACTAGTAGCAATAAACCTATCAAAAAGATACTTTCGACTTGTCGCAACCATATTTTTAACACGAAATTACGCACAACAATACTACTTTGACAATAATCACAACAATATGGCGCCTTATAACGATTTTTTTTTGACGTCAGGCACCGCCTACTTAAAAAATTGTTATTGCGAGTAAACGGGCAACTTTGGGCAGCCAGATTTTTTTTCTTTCGAATAAGCATAAAATAGCCTTACATTTAGGCGTTAGCGCAAAACTTCCTCAGACTTCGCTAGTGTTTTTTTTCGTTAGTGAACTTAAAGCACTGAAGATTAGTGCAAAAACAAACACTTTAATGACTTACAATATTTTAAATAAAATGTCATTACTTTATATTATCTCTAAAGAAGTGCAATGGTTAATTTTACATGAAATTAAAAAAAAGTTACTGTCTGGAACCTACTTTCATAAAATTTTCAAAAATATCGGTCCAATTATTTCGATTTCATGAGACAATTCCGGATTCCTTTTTTCCTAAATTGGCTTTATATATACAACATAATTACACTTTATTTTCGGGTTAGAGCGTTTTTTGAACAGTAGATATTACAACTTTGAATAAAGAATATCTGTAAAGAGTTTTACTTAAACAATATTTTGGATGTTTATGCCATAAGTGGGCCTCTACGACCAGACTCCAGTTTTCCAGTTCCAGTTTTAGCTAAGGCACTCCTGTGAACTTATGTATCAAGAATTCGAAGATAAATTTACTGTTGTGCATTTCTGTTAATCCTTTGCATCTACATCTTGCATTTCTTTTGGAAACACAAAAGCTCCTTCATATTAGTCTATTCTTTCGTACAAGAAGATTTGAAACCCTCTTTACTCGTCTAGTACTCTGTACTACACTTGGCTTTAGATTTAGCTTGCGAATTTTAGATTTATACGAAGAGTCAACTCTAGTCAATATGTTGTACCCAGTGCCGGTAATTTTTCATAGTAATGCCAACTAATTTTTGATATAAATCTAAATACGTAAATAATCTATAAAGATGCATGTTCAATGTTATATTTTACAACAATTTGAACAGTTAGTTTTATTTTTTGCTGCGGAACTACTTTTGTTAGAAAATACAGTGCTTCCTAATTAGATTTTCGTACAATTTAGGTTTTTCCTGAAAAAAACGTCAATGTTTCATAATTATTATTAAAATTGCTAACCACATTACAAATAAAAATGTTACTTTGATTGTAAGTTTCGAAAATGTGGTACTTAAAAAATCTTTAGGGGCTCTATCTCAGAAAAGGCCTATTTTCGGACCAATGTTTTTGTACATAGCAATTTTTTGCAAAAATAGTGATTACAATTATATATTACTATTTTAATAATACCCTAATGCACAAAGTAATTTTAAGTTGAAATTCTGGATAAGAATAACGTGTTTTAGTAGTTGGTTTTTTAGAATATATATTATATCGATATATCGATGGTTAATTCCTAACTAAATAAAAAAAAATATTTTATTAAATAACAAATTCAAAACATAAGCCCGAGTGAGAGCCCAGGTATCAACACAACAATAAAAAACATTCTAAATTAAAACAAACCACTAAACCGTTCTCACAAAGGGATTGCGATAAAACAACTAGCTAATAATTCCTTTGTATAATAGCGGGGGCAAAAGGGTTAAACCGAGCTATACTCTGTGTAGCCCCAGCAATCAAGAAAATCACCGAAAATAACTGCTTGTTTTAGTTTTTTTGTTGCAATCATTCGAATAAACTATAGCATCTTTGGTATACTATTTCAAACAACTAAACCTTTTAGGAATTAATTTATATATATTTTGCCTTTTTAAATGTACCGTAAAAAAATAAGCGAATAACTACTTGTAGAGTTATTCATGTCTATAATATTATCGTTGTCGCATTGTTTTCTCAGGCTTTCAATTTCCGCATCATTAACGTCTCTTTCCGCAGCAAATTCCATAGCATTTAGTTCATATATTCGATCCAAATCTAATTTTAAATAATCCTCTTCAAGATAAAAACCAATTAAACTTGCTTCTTTGTTAGCATCATACTATCTCTTCCTGAGGTATACTGAAATCACGATCTCTCGGTTTGTTTGGCTTCTGTGGAAACACAAAATTGCCTATCATTTACCAATTATAGTATCTATAGTATGAACTCGAGACATTTTATATAGAAGATCTTTAATAATATTAATTATTAACGAACTTTAATAATAAGTTTATGATGGTCGAATTGATTTCGCGGCTCGAAACAGCTTTTCACATGGCTGACTGCTCATATTAACCCACATTCAAGACTTATGTTTGAATGTTATGATATTATGAGCAAGGAGCTCTATACAGTTATAACAACTGGTCGATATAAAGTTGTCTTTTAATGCCACACTTTTAATTTTTTGTTTTAACGTTCTTTACGCTCTTAAAAAAAACTAAATTCTGAGTATCCTTTCATATAGAGTAATAATGTTTATTTCCTTATTGCCCAAAATAAAAAAGATAATATATAAATTATAATATTTAAGTATATTCTAGTCCAATCTGAATTAAGAATGGTTTTTAGAATTTTGAGAACTTTTCAATACATAATTTTTCTACCGATTTACATCCAAAATCTTAAGATGTTTATCTTTCGAGATTGTGTATATAATGTCAACAATGTGTTGTAAAGTTCTTAAAATCTGTTTTCAAAAATCTTAGTTAAGATTTGAATACAATCTTGAAAACAGCGCAGATATGTGTTTCATCCGTATCCATTTGGAACTATTTATAGACAGAGCCTCCTGTAGTATGATCTTTTTAATTGCGAGAAGTACTCAAACCTGATTCAAGTCTCACGGCTTTGCCTTGCCAAATATCATCACTAGAAGAACATCCCAGCATATACCAAATGTCGCATCTTCTTCTTTTAATCGTTGCCATCTTTCTATAATATATAGTTTTCCCTGGCAACCTGTTATTCAAACGAGACACAAATCCAACGATTTTATTGGATATCGTGTCGTATTCTACTCTCTAGTCTAGTCCTCTATCCTTTAGTCCCGTCTTCAAACATTCAAATAACATTGGGTATATTATTCTTGATGTCATCTTCTAAATCATTTGCGAACTCTGTTAAAAAATCTTTGTAATGTGAAAACATTTTCACGGTTCAGGATCCCTAGGTGCACTAAAATATGTTTTCTCAATTTTTTCGGTCTGTCAGTCGGCCTGCCGTCGTTCTGTCTGTTCGCGGCCTAGCTAAAAAACTACTTATCCAATCGACCTATGATAAAGAACGACTTTTAAAATGTATATAAATAAAACACGATGTTACCTATTTTCAGCTATACATTGCCAAATGGTCAGGAAATATCAGGATACCTAGACTATGCTCACAGCCTTTTAAAAAAGGACTGGACAAAGTTTTTTAGGCAAAATATACCGATGTATCCAGACCGCCACGATCTGGGCTTTTATGACTGGAAGAAGAATGTCGCCAAGATTAATAATTCCTTATACTTAAAAACTACGATGACACCGCAACATGGTAAGAGGATCCACAAGAAAGTTAGAACACTTAGAACTACAATTAGTAAAGGTAAAGCACCATGTTTTTGTTAAATATCTTAAACGGCATTTTATTCTGTTTACAGGACTCGTATTCCAACATAAATTCGATAGAATGATAATAATACCGGATCCCTTTGCAGCAAGTCCGGGCCAATATTCGAATAGAATACGCATAAGGAGCAAAATGTACAACAGTTTTGTTCTTATAGATCATGTTTTAAGAAGCAGGAAGTAAAACTCTAGTAATATTATGAGCAAATGATTCTCATATCTACATTTTTTTATGTACATATATTTTAATCCTAGGTTGAATACAAGCTTTAATTAAATTAAAAGTTAAATGCATGCATTTTACTGCATTGTAGTGTGTTGCCTGTAGTTATTTATAGTTATGTATGATCTTTAAAATAGTTCTAGTGAAATAGGTGCTAGGTTTAGTCACCGTTCCTAAGTCCTCTCCTTTTGTATTATTTTTAGATTTCAGACATCTCGGTTTCATTTTGCCTACTAACAACGCTCAACTGACCTTAATGTATTTTAAAATTTGAAAGGAAAAGCAATGAATTATATTTTCAGATTTCTTTTCTAATTTTAATTAGAGTGCTACCATAGATGTGCACCCTTAATTTATCTAAACTTCAATCTAAGAGCGAGATGCCTGTCACCTTCTTTAATCAATATAAATTAAACTTGAATCGAAAAAAATAAAGCCTTTACTATAGGAGATATTTATCAAAAATGTATCCCCCTTTTCCCTGAAATTTAGCAATTTTTCTGTGGCTTCCCCAGCAGATCCCATTACACTAATTGGGATATTTTTTTTTAAATTAAAGTTCTTTACCCAGAGACATCTTATCACTACTTACTATTCATTTTTATTATATTTTTTACATGGAAAAACAAACATTAAACAAATTACTGAAAGCAGCCCGTGCTGCTTGAAGAAAGCCGAAGCTGAATTGCCGCCTATGTGAAAGAAAATAAAGTAAGGTGAAATTTCTTTATCCCTTGATTTTGCATTTAAGGGGTTTGTTAGAAATATAGAAGCGATGTAAAATTATCATGTTTAGATTGGATTATCACTATCAGGCATTTCGTAGTGTTTTTTTAGTTTTATCGCACTGTTGTTATTGGATTATTATTACATATTGATATTTGGTATATCTATTTAAATATTTAAAGGTCGAAATCTGCACTAACATAATGCCATCAAGAATGTTTACTATGTGCTTAAGAAGTAAGAATATACACCCCGTAAATTATTGGGATTTGGGGCCACATTATATTTTATAGTTTGCAGATGCATTTTTAAGATTATAGTTTTGACGGGGTCTCACTCGCTTCAGGTTTAAGACTAATATAATAACTCAGGAGAAACTTAGGATCAATACGTTTTTTAAATAGTTTTATTAGCGAACCATATTTAGGTTCGTTTTTTATTTTTTTTTATCCACACAAACAGTATCTTTATATGTAGTAAGATGGAAAAACAAATTTTCTTTTATTGCTTTCCCTTTTGTAACGATTCAAAGTGCCCATTTAGGTAGATTTTTGGTGCTTATATCTACAAACTGGTTTAGACTTTGATTTTAATGAGTGATTTTTACCAGGAGGTGTTGAATTGCTTTTAGTTTCGGAACTACTTAGTTCAAACTATCGTTCGGACCTCAAAACCAAAAAAGTCTATCGCTTAAAAAAATAAAAGAATATTTTAAAGCCTTAAGAAAATGACAATGTAATTGCCATTTGTTTCTATTTCCTTTATACTACTAAGTATTTAATAATAAAATAAATGGAGCATGTACAAGTCATATCTTAAAACTAATTACAACTTTTGCTACAGTTTGAAGTGGGAAAAAGTTGTTTTTAGAATATTTCAAACATATATAACAGTTAAAATTGATTGCAAATTATGGCCCCTACTTAATAATATTTTCATTAGCTGTTTTCCCCTATCGTTGATTTCAGAAACAGTTTACTTTTTTTCATGTTAGAGATAAAGATGGGATGGCATTCCAAAACCAAGGCTCTAATGATTAGGAGCAAAAAAAACGAATTCTATATTCTTAATGTAATTAAAACTACCTGTTTTTATTTAAAAGAACAAATAATGCAGTTTGTCGAGTTTGCTATCCTTTGAAAATTATTTTTGAAACACATTTCTAAATTCTGCCTTACTGGGTCGCTCATTTTCTGTAATACTGCTGATTCATCATTGATACATATTCGGTGTACAAAAACCTTGGCCTTGGGGTATCCGGAGAGAGAAAAACACAACACAAACTTTCGAACAATGCAGGAGTCAATTGTGGACGGTTTTTATGCCACGCCATGTGCATTACCCGGACTAAAAGAGTAAGCTTATTGCAGAAACAACCTTAGTCCAGGACAGAAACAACCTTAGTCAAGGACTCAGTTTATCTGCACTCAATGTTCGTAGAAAAACTTTATAATAAAATATTGGAATGTCTACAGTTTTCCAATAAACAAAATGCCCAACTGTTTTCAAGTAGAAAAAATGAAATATGAAAAAATACTCTTTTTAAAAATCTCGACGAAAAACAACTTTTACTTGAGACATTTTTTCTTCGTCAAATAAGACTTTGAAAAGTGAGTGTTTTAGAGTTATTCCGATACCCTCTTAAGATAATATTTTCATATATTTATTTAAATGTAATAAAAGAAATTTATATCTCTTAAACGGACATGTATGGTAGAAATTTAATAGTCTTTTACTTTATAGTTAATCAAATCATATATCGCAAATCTTTTATACTAAGAAAATATAATTAAGTATCTGTATCCAAAAAGACAAGACGCTTTAACAATAGTATTAATGAAATATATATATATATATATATATATATATATATATATATATATATATATATATATATATATATATATATATATATATTTTTTTTTTTTAAATCGGATATAATATTACTCACCACATTGATAGTCAGGGCAGCATTTATTTGGCCTGTGGATCGCTTTGCATCCAGGTTTCTTGGCGCACTGAACTGTCTCGCACTGAACTCCAGGTGGTTGGCAACGGCATTTAAGACAGGGCTGCTCTGCAGGCACTGCTTCATCTGCTCCATAGACCACGTCTCCAACAATACAGACTGAAAAAGTTATTTCTCTTAACTTACTTTTTCCTAATCGAAATTCGATTTTAAGAAAAGTTATATTAACCTTAAATTAGTATGATAGCACCAATATAATTTAACCAGACTTGAAATAGGGTAATCAAGATAGCGATTCGCATAATATCCTGATATACCAAATCATCTCAACTGATAAAACTAAGTAAAAAAATATAATAAGATATTATAAATAGATTATTAAAAAACACTCAGAATTGATCATAGAATCCAAAAATGTAATAATATATAGGGTGCTCCGTTTAAAAAAACGCAACATTCTTGGCGTAAGTCTTTTGTTTCTCACTCAATTGTATTTTTGATACTATTTTCTAATTCTCCGAGCTAAAATACATCGATTGGCTATTTTCAATTTCTTGAGAAATATGGAGGAAGCCAAAAAAAAAACCGTTTTTCCTCCTCAATGGAAGACCCTGTACCTGTTATACGAATGAGAATTGATGGTAAGTTAAATTTCATTGTCTTATGCACAATGGGTCAAAAGTTTGAATATTTTTTTTTTGTTTGCGAGCCCTGATCTGTCCTTGGTTACAACTGTTTAAACTGCCTAAACTATTTTAACTTTATGCAAAAATAATTTCGAAAATGTAGTAGCGGATTCATGATTTAAAACTATTTTTTGGGTTTTTCGCCACCATTAAAAATAAAACACAAAAACAATAAATAAAATTAATTACCTGATACGTTGACAGAATATCAGATATTAGCGATTCTGGTTATTTTTTATTTTTAGATTTGCAGAAGAAAGGGGTAGACTTTCCCCCGAAATATCCAGAAAACAGATATTTTTCAGTGTCGTTCCTCGGGTATCTTCATAGTGGTCTGATGAGGTGCTATCGAAAACTTTTTCAAGTATAACAAATTTCTGTCTGTGTTATTTCATGTAAAAGGTTTTTAAATAACGTCAGAAAACAAAAAGCATACTCCCATGTATTAGGTTTTTTTCAAAATTCTCAAGAACAATAGTTTCATTTTTAACAAATTTATTTCTAGTTTCGTGTGGCTATTGGTAATAAATTTACAATTTTAACCTAATAATAATTTTTAAGGTTTTTTTTTTAAATAAATTCGTAACTAACAAAATGGCGGTGAGCCTAGATTTTTTAAAACAATGTTTATTATAATCCTTGTGTTACTTTTTCTGATCGTTCAGGTATTTCACAATTTGTAGTTTTTTTATAGCCTACAGTGATGGTTGGAAGTATGGTACTAAATATATAGTCAACAAGTCCGCATAATATTGGAAACTTTTTTATTACTAATTTTTCAGAAAATGTATTTTTCGTGAAAGATTCAACATAAAGAAAAACTATTTTTATAGTCTTAAAATCTTCGTAGCTGTAGTTAATATAGAAACACTTTATTTAGCTTTTATTTAAGACTTTTTCTTACCTTTAAAACTGCAGTCACGAAGATTTAATTTTTCAAGATTAAGATTGTATATTCACACTGTATATTCCATTAAAAAATAAAAAGTATTTAAAAAACGCGCCAATTTGCAAGCTGAAATTACAGATAACTGTACCATTTTAAGCAGCTAATTGCTCATAGTTCAATATTCGGACCAGAGATGGCAGCACAATGTCAAAAACATTGTTATAATGAGTTAAATGACAGCTTGGCAGTCTAAAAATAAGTCGGTGGTCTGTGATTATTTTATAATTAGTTGTTAAAGATGAAGAGAAACGTCACACGTTATTCAAAAACCGAAATGATAGATACGTTGACGAGAAATGGTTCTCAGTTAAGATGGTCCAAACGACAGTATCTATACAAGTATACCGATAGACGACACCAAGTTTAACATGAATTTCATATCACCAGAAGTTACTACTTGCTGATAAAGAAAAAAGAGTAGATTTTTGTTCTTGTACCATAGAAAAAACTTACCAAAACCCATACTTTTTTAGAAATGTGTTATTCACAGATGAGTTTACGTTTAGGAGTGACCGTATTATGAACCGATATATTACTACAGTCAACCAAATCCCAATTGGAGAGGAGAAATTATGAAACAAGGAAGACGGTCCGTGATCGTATAGGATGGCATTGTATACGATTATGTTATTGGACCATATTTTTTCCTGGGTAATAGTGTTTAGAATTTCCCGAAGAATCCAACAATGCAATAATATACAGGGTGTTCCATTAAAAATTTAAAATAACTATAATTTTTCAAGTAGTTTTTTAGTTGATGTTCAATTGTTTTTATGATACATTGCCCTTATTCCTCTCTAAAATCCCTATAACTTTTGTTTTTACCATTTTTCAATACCTTTAAAATGAAGAAATTATAAGGGTGTTTACGTTTTGTTGAACAATCCTGTACACACTTGCCAGCATTGATCTATTTTCCTCTTGTAAAGTTGCATATTCACTTAGCGAATCCAAAAGAAACGGAAAACGCAGCACGAAAAAGGTTATATATGCGTTAAATAAACATTGCCCAATCACTAATTTTTGAAATTATCTTGTATTAATCTCAATAATGTCCTAAATGTATAAACTTTTAATGGGATTGGATGTTTTGCAGCAAAAAAATGTTCCTAATTCTCGAGAGAGATAATCTTCGTCTTTGATCTTTTCCCAGTTTGCCTACATCTTAAGCTTAATAAATCCAAACGAACAAATATCCCTCCGGACCTATAGGTCGAGGAAGCCGAGAAATAAAAAGAAAAATGATAAGAGCATATAAGAAAAATTCGAAGAAAACCGTTATCAAACAGACTTTTCCTGAAAACCTTTTCAACGACATAAAAGTTGTCCGTTCGGATTTCCCGTGTTGTGAATCACGAGGGCTGAAATTTACTGCGGAAATTCGCTATATATTTAAAAGGATGTTATGTATTTATCTACTATGAACTGAACTAAACTTGTTAAATTACTTTTTTCTAGTTGCAAGCGGAAAAATCAGGTTTTCCCAAATCAAGGTATATGCATCTTACTATTCAAAAACAAAAAATAGTGTACTAAGGTCGATCGGGATAATGGAGGACAATTATCGAAATTCGAAATATTTCGTGATCTACACGCAAAACTCTCTAAGATAACATCTTCAAACTTTGGGATTAAATCAAACAGAGATATTTGTTTAAGAAAATGTTAAAATGGCCTTCAAGGAAAATGAAGAATTTGCGTTAAAATTTTTTAATTTTTTTGTTACGTGTCCACAATTGCGCCCGTATCTGGGGTAAATGAAGACAGTCAGTTTTTGGCCACTAAAACTAAGTGTAATGTAGGTTGGGTAAAGAGAGACGCAACTTAAATGCTAATAATACCAGTTTGATAAAAAAAATTCAGAGACATACTTTAATTAGTTTGTTTATAAAACGAAAATAGTATTCTTGAATACTTTAAAAATGCATTTGAATATTTTTTAGGATATGATAATTTAAAACTTAAAAAACCTGTTTATAACGACATTTATAACAAAATATACTTTTTTAGGTTGTGCCCAGATTTTGTCGACACTATCTATGTTGAAGGTTGTAATTTTATCCTCGACTTTCCATCGGTATGAACCTCGGTCAGGAAGGACTCTATGGCTACACATTCAATCTTGGGATTTTTTGGCCATCGAAAATAACTTCCATCTGTATCCAAAAATGTCACCATAACATGATCGGGGATTGGGGAATTATAGCTTACCTGATCAGTGTACCAGGTTTTTGTACTACTTATGGCAAAATATCGATTAAGTAGGTCTTCTTTATTAACGTTTTCATCAAAGTCTATAATCAGCGAATGTTTTTAAGACTCCCCGTTTTTTTCATTGTCCTTACGCACTTCCATAGGAGTATTAATTTCTGCTTTAATAAAGGTCATTTCGCCACCTTTTAATTTTTTATCGTCTTGGTCAATTTCTATCAGAATGCTTTTATTATTTTTTCTTTTTAGGAGTCCTGCAAATGTCTCATTTTCATCTTCATCTATGCTAATGTCACTATCGGTGTCTTCCATAGTTTTTTCCATTTTCCTTTCTAATTGTTGATTCACCTCTGAGTCGGAGTCAGATTGAGCAAGTACTTCTATTATTTTGTGTTTTTTTCTTTTCGGGGTCGTTTTTGGTAATTGTTGTTTGTTTCTGTTCTTTATCGGTTTTCGTTTTACTGATTTATTCCTGCGACGTTCTTCTTCTTCACATAAACTCTCTAAGACTTGTTCTGAAGTTAAGAGTTCTTCATATTGTAGCTGTTTGAGTCGTATTTGCTTTAGTTTAGGTTGGGAGCTAATCGAACTCTTCACATTACCCATGAATAAATCAATGACAATTCTCTTAGTAGCAAATGTATTGTTAATGTTTGTAGAAGCCACTAATTCTTTGTTAGGGTCTTCAAAGTTTTTGGTGGATGAAGCATTTGGTGCAGTGTTTTTGAGAATCATCGGTCCAGTATTGATTTCAGGTAACTTTTTTCTAAAACAATTTCGCCTCCACCGGTACTGTGATTACTTGTAGAAGCCGCTAATTCTTTGTTAGGTTCCTCAGAGTTTTTGCTGGTAGAATCACTTAGTTCAGTGTTATTGGTATAGATCATGGGTCCAGTATTGCCTTCTTCACGTTCACTTGGTAAGTTTTTTCCTAAAACTATTTCGTCTTCGCTAGTTACGTGTTTTTTTAAACAAGATTTGTATCTAGGTAGGGCAGCTTGGTCATAGTAATCTTCGGGAAATTTTGTTAGGTCCACCGGCAAGGACCAAGTAGCAATAAATCTTGCTAAAATAATATCGGGGGTTAGGTATTTTACCTATAAGTTTTTAACAGCCACAGAAAATTGCTGTTTTGTCATTCTATTTTTATAAATAACTCCTAAGCATTTTCTCATTTCGGATAATAATATTCTGTCCCATCTTTTTTTAAGGTGACCAAAAACAGAAAAATCAAATTGCTGGTACGAACGGCTACGGGCGATAACATTTCTTACCGCAGCTTTTACGTCTTCTTCACTATAAGGTCTATCTGGCAGTTTTATTACATAATTATGTACCATCTTGAAGTATTTTCTTTAACAATCTGAAAATATTTTAAAAAAATTGCATGTTTCCATAATAAACAAAGTTGGGGTAAACGCGTATTACATAACTACATTTTATTTGTGCCTGTAAATTATGCTAAATATGTGTTATATATAATATAATCAATCATATGAAGTGATAAAAATAGCGATATTTAAAGTACTAGTGAAATGTTGGACCTGTTCACAAAAAGATTTAGAGGTTAGGTTTTAAGTCTCTGAATACTTCGAACGAAATAATGGAAATGACTACTTTCAAATGTAAGTAGGAGGCGCGAACGTCTTCAAGAGAAGGACGTTCGTAAATTCGACGTAGGTTTGCAAATAACCGTTTTATGGGCATTTTCCCTACTAGCCCCTGTCCACATTTACCCTAATTTATCTTATATAACAAGTGTCGAAAGCGGACGTTTTCTAAAGAGGAGAAATCTTTTGAGTTTGAAAATGAACACTTTTATACAAGTAATGTATTTTTGTTACTATCACAAATACTTTTCAGTAGTTATAATACTAGTTTTAAAAAAAATTCTTCGGCTGCTATGAACATTCCCACAAACAGCAAGGTCTGAAAAACACTTTTTTCGCATGTCGTGGGAAATCATCTCCCATCGCTCAATTTCATCAGGTCCCTTGTGCGAAATACCGCCTACTTCAACTCCTGTATTAGTAAACATTTTTCTATGTACAGTTTACTCAATAAGTAAAACCCAGGCACATCGAAAGTATCGGTCAGGGGGGGCGGTTCGCTCCCCAGTTTTTTAACGGAAATTAATTTGCAAACAAATATTCAAGTTAGCCAACACAATTTACACTTAAAATTTAATATTTAATAAACTAAAGAAAATGTATAGAAATAAGTTTACAATTGTTACCTTGTTCTTGTTTTAGTGGAGGCAATCTAACGGAAATTTTCGTGAATCCCTCTGGTTTTTTTTTGTGTGAAAATGTTAATGGCATCATAGAGGAAGGGAATCCTGAGTTGTTGCATTCTATGACGACCGAAATCTTTTTTCTAATTTTGTAGAAAAATGGCACTTTCGGCAATTCCATACATATCAGCTTAAGAGTACAACAAAAACCGTTATGTTATAGATTTCTTATTTTCTTCAAAATTTTACTTGTGTTCAATGAATGTTGATAAAAAGCTGTAATTATATATAAATAATTTTTTAGTGTTATTTTAAATCATTTAAAAAACCCACGACTAAAAAAAATAATATATACAATTTGACCGGTTTGCTCATAAACTAGAGACTATTCAATTTTGAATGAATTGCAGCTTTCAGGCGTTCTTTAGATACAAATACTCAAAATTTGTCTGTTAGTGACGTTTTTATGAAAATGTATTATGCGGTTTTTGTTGTTTTTTTTTTTTATTTATTACAATTAAATATTATCTATAAAGAAACTAAAACTAGATAAAAGGTTACCTTCTAGTTGGCACAAAAGGTAGGATTTTGATTATTAGTACTCAGTCTTTCAATCCTACCTCATGATTAACAAGTTTGATGTGTTTTTTAAATTATTCACATTTCAGATGATTATTTATTTTATAAGGTATATTATTATAAATTATAGATTATACTTAAAAACATGATTCATATTTTTCTGTTTGATGAACGGGAATTATCAAGTTATTTTGATTTCTAATATTTAAATTTTGTGTATATTATTTCGAAATTGAATTTTTTTCATATAAATAGTTGGCAATTTGTTTAAAATAATTTTATGAATAAAACAAGGCAAGTCAATTTCGCGTATCAGTATATCTTTCAGTGACTGTTGTAAGCAGTCGTATTTTCTGTTTTTTGGCCTGGAGATAAAAAGCTTAGTTATTTAATGCAAGTTAACGGGACCTTTCCCGTAAACATGTTATAATAATATATTAAAACACGTAAAACATGATTTTATAGCACGATCCCTAGGTTAGGTTAATGAGATTAAAAGTCTTTTGAAACGAGCATTTTATGCTATTTTTTGCATAATATTTAAAAAAATGCGTTATTTTTCAAAATAATTAATTACTGTTGAAGATTTTCAAGTTGGTAATGCATGCCAAGTTACAATAACGCGCTATTTTGGTTTTTCAATTTTGAGACGTGGGTGGCCGGCTTCAAATTTGAGGGGTGGCCATGACTTAGCGTTGCCAACTTTGTGGAGAATAGAAATAGTATCGAAAAGAGGGCTATGACACCACTTAGTGTATCAAAAAGATGTTTTCATGATTGCAAAAGAGAAAAACTCATTTTATTTTCAAGTACAAGTTATAATAATGTATAGCATCTCCGGCTATCCTGTTATTATATTGAATCGATATCCATACACCGGCAGCTGCTAAAGACTTTATTAATAAAAACCCCAAAAATTATCTCTAACAGAGTAGTTCACTTCAGCGGTTACTGAACTCTGTATACAGTCAGCTCGCTCAGCGACGACTCTATTGACATGGCGGAATCCGAATTAAATCACGTCTCTCTGAAATATTAGCCACTCGAAGCCTGACGCGGCTTTAAGGCTTTGATGTTGAAAAGGCCAATAAATAGCTAAATTCAGCGTAAACTTCTCTCCAAATAGATTTTCGGAAGATTTTAATGCTTTATATAGGTCTCCCAGAGGTAGTGTGTTTAATACACTTTATGTTAAGGTCTATAAGCAGTTAAAAAAAAAGGTTTTTACTGACCTGTTCGAGTATGTATGTATGTATGAGTCCAGATAATACGGAAAACTAGGGTCTGAAAAGATTGTGTGTAACATATAAAATGTAAACAAAAACGTGAAAATGTTTCGTGCATAAATTGTAATTATCCAGAAAAAAAGGTCATGTGAGCATACCTGGAAGTACAGCCCCGACCTAGGGTGGAGGTAATTTTTTTCTCGTCAAACTATGTCTGTAGGTAATTTTTATTCTTAATGAATGGTCATAATATTAAATGACTTTACTCTGGATACAAAATATTTCTCGTATTAGTAACTGAGGAGTGGGGTGAGGGTGAAATTAAGTTGAGGATATGATCGAAAATATCGTTATTTTGTATTATTAATTTTCTATAAATTCTAATCTAAAGTAGAAAAATATTAACGCCGCAAGAACTAATATATAGTAGAAAAAGGAATTTTTTAGGATGACCGCTAAAGCACATTGAAATTTGACCATCTATAGACACATGTTTCTTCGGATGTTGTCTTGGTAACCACAAACGTCGGTTTGGCTCCTGTTGTGTGTGGTTTTGTTGTATTAAGTTTTGGTGCTAGTTGTACTCGTCTCTCAACTAGTTGACTGTACTGATGAATACCTTAAGTTAGAAACACGTATGTATAGTTGTTTTTTGATAGGTCCGGGAGTACATATGTTTGTTTGTGGTAGTTTGCAAATTCTGCAGACGTTTCGCCAAAATGTCATTTGTCGTTTTCGATGCTTAGACATTGTCTTACGTTGGTAAACTGAGACATTCGAGAAAATAGGCCAGTATTTATATTATCGTGGCCGAGGGTTGTAACGCCGCGCAGACGGCGGCATCATGAGAGGCCCTTCTGGCTTGTTGTCGCCGGTTTCTTTTTGTTCGTTGTCAATTGGCGCCTATTTGTCTGACCTTTTTAGCAGTTATTTCCACGCAGAGGGCAGATTTGTTGCATCATCTCTTTTTACTTTCTATTGCTTCTCGGATTATTCTAGTCTTGTATTGCTTTGTATCTGATATTTTTTTATATTTATTAAAATTAATTTTAGGTACTGTCTGTAGTTGATGCTGAAAAAGTGCCGACGTTGTTTATTTGTTCTTGACGCCTAATTTTTGTTCTTCAAGCCTTGCCGATAGCCTTCTATTTGTTTGCCCTATACAGGTTTGATTACATGTGCTGCATGAGTTGCTGTGAACGCCTTGATTTTATAATGTATCTTGTCTTTGGGATTTCTCAGTGAGGAACCTATTGTTTTTAATGGCTTCTAGGTTGTAGAAATATTGTGTTTCGAAGTACGACTGCTAATTTGTTTTCAGATGTTATTGGAAACCCACAGGTCTCTATGTGGTATTTAGATATCTGTCTGTGTGGGTGTGGGCTTTCTGTATAATGTGTGGTTTAGATGTCCTTCTGGAGTCTTTTTGATGCGCACGTCTAAGAAAGGCAGCTGGTTATTTTGTTCTATTTCTAAAGTAAACTTGATCTTGGGACGAAACATCTGCAGAATTTGCAAACCACCACAAACCAACGAATGTACTCCAGGACCTGTCAAAAAACATGTTTTTCCATCCCTGAAATAAAATTTTAAGTGCAATGGACCTCAGTACTTTATTTTATTGGATTATGCCTCGACAACTTTTAGCCTGACGTTAACCATAAATATGTATCTAAATGTGAAATAAATCTCTTGGGAAGTACCTAGTAACTAGGTCTTAGCTGAATGAATAAAATATTATTTTTTACTCTTTAGAGTATTTTTAAGTTTTATTTTTTAAATAAATTTTTTTTATAGATATGTAAATTTAAATTTTGTTTTGGCGCAATTATTTTTATTCAAAACATAAATGTCTTTTTGAGATGTCTTTAGTAATTAGGTTATAGTTGGAGGTAGACTGCATAAAGTTAAATTTCCAAGATGCATAAAATATTATTTTTTACTCTTTAATGTACTTTTAAGTCCATTTATTTTTTTATAAAATATTTTATAGATACGCAGAATTTAATTTTGGTTTATTTATAATATCTACTAAATTTTAAACAAAACTAGCCTATATGTTGTTCCTTGTCTCGGTACCTTTGGTCCAAATTGCTAATATGGTCAAAATAACTGTTTCCCATATATGTTTTTTTAAACGGATAATCTCACGATTTGTATCATTAAAAGCTAATATTTTTTCATTAAAAATATTCAAAAAAAAATATAATTACAAAGTATAATAATAAACAATTTTAAGAAACTACAAGTGGCTGACGAAAAAACTAGATGAGCACTGCTATATAAAGCACACTTTATTAACAATAGGTGTAAGCACTTCGACTCAGTATGGCAGCAAAATTTTCCAACCCTCTCATCAAAATATATCTTTTTAAGGAATTTTTATATTTACAGCAAACAGAAAGCGAAAGCGAGTTACTCTGGCCCATTTCACTGCTTTTATAGCTCTTAAAAGGTATATATGCATTTTAAATTCATCCTTTTAGCTCCGTTTCTTACACGCGAGTTTTGCTATTCACACGTTAAACTTATACCCTACTGTAAAATGTCCCATATATTACGTCAACACGCGCAAAGGGGAGAAGCTGTAGATTTTATCAGAACATGTCCCAAAACCTTAGGGGTGTTACAAGAAACGCCTTTGATCCCTCAGGAAATACCTCGTTAGACAAAATCGTTCTTGAAAGGCGAGACAAGCATTGCAGACGTATATCGCACATTTTTTGCATATTGTGTTCAAACAAAGCGGCAAGATATTATTTATTTTATAACAAAAAAATTATAATTTAATTAATTACATTCTGAATGCGAAAATCCAAATTATCTACACTGAAAAAAGTCAGTAAAATTGTTTATCAAATAATTTTTGTTTGGTTTATACAAATATTGTTTGTTTTACATCATCCTGATTATTTGACATTTAATATATTATATCTTTGGTTCACTGAGGCTTTGATTAAAAAAATATTGATCTGAAATTATTTTTTGTTATTCTATAATAAATATGTTTGCTAAAAAAATATTTATTAAAGAAAACGAATTTTTCATTTAAATATCAGTTATAGACGCTTATACCTCTTCTGCAGCACTAGAGCGATCCAATGTTCACGTTAGAGATAGCAGTTTTGTTTTGAGCGGTGTACTCAGTGTTGCCAGATGGATTTTTCACTCAACAGTAGGACATGACAAAAAAACACAGTAGAGTGGTCCGCCTGAACAGTAGGTTTTTATTTAACGTGTTTTTTTCATAAAACAAATAAAATATACTGAAAAGAAGAAAATAGGAACTTCTAAAAGTCATAACCTATACCCTTAAACTTATTTTTGACAGACGTGAAATAAGAATATTTTTTTACGAAATTGATCTGATATGTCAGATTTATGTCGAAACCGATCTTTGGCCCACCAGAATAACTCCGCAAAAAATTATACGATTAGGTAAAACTAGGAAACAAGTAAATAATCGGGTATTAACATAAAAATTCAATTATACTCTCATAACAAAATGTAAAAAATAATGAAATAAAAATTGAATTAAACTCTGATTACCAAATGTAAAAAAAGAATGAAATAAAGCTATAATAATTATAATTAAACTTATTCTGATTCTGAGTCAGTTAGCTCAGAATTTGTTTGTACATTTGATAGTTATGCAGCTTCAGCTTCAGGTCAAAATTAAAACATGGGTTTTCTTTTGACCTCAATTAATAACTTTTGCTGTGAAGCAAGTAATCTATCTATACCGGTCTAAAAAGTAAAGAATTGACGTAGGGGATTCCCGGACGGTTCATTACCAAAATCAGGCAGCGACAAGTCACTTTAGCCGCGACTAGGGATGCACGTTTTTAGATGTTTATGAAACGTCCATACATCAACTGAAAATACCGATATTTTTATATCAATGTTTCACCAGTTCTGTTTAGTACATCGATGCTTTTTTAACGATATTTTTTATCGATTTAAATCGACAATAAAAAGCAGAACGTTTTTTCCCGTGTGTTGTGCTACCATGGTTGTACTAAAGAGTTTAAAACAGGAGATTTTAACGTGAAAACAGTAGAACAGTAAGTGGAAGATAAAAACAGTTGATTTGCTGTTAAAACAGTAGGGCTGGTAACACTGGGTGTACTAACTGTGCTGCCTGTCTAGTTTTCAACAGTGAGCTTGTAGAAGTGCAAACATTTTGGATGATTATACTCTCGGTTATTTATGGCATCTATTTGAAGGTAAGAAAGGTTTTTATCCACATTAATATAAAGAGTGTTCCTAAATGACCTGTAAATTTTAAAGGGGGTAATTCTCTGGATTATTTTAAGTTTAAGGTTATATAAACATTTGTCCGCATTGCTTTATTTTCGATTTATAGAGTGTTTTGATGATATGATTTTTCAATCAGTAATTCCGAAAGAGTAAGAGCTATTTGATTAAGATTTTTCACAGCCGCCTATATTTTTAAAGGCCATATTTTGACAATATTCAACAGTTTTTATTTTAACTATGAGCGTAGGTATGGGTAACCATCTCTGAATTTTTTTAATAAAAAAATGGTACACGTATTATTTTTTTAAAAATACTAGTTTTATCGTTTAGGGCAAATAAAAATACACAAATAATGCCTCTGTATTTTGTGATACAAGTCGTTTTCGGACATATATTTATGTTTCCGGATATATATTTACAAAAACCTTTTTTCTTAAAATGATCCAAGAAATAACTTTTGTAGCGTTTTCAGCAGTTCTGACTGGACTGGAAACTGGACAATGCCAGAAGCGCGCATCTAAGTAGAATATATGTTTTTTTTTGTAAACGACTTGTATCACAAAATACTATAGCATGCCCTAAACGATGAAACTAGTATTTTTTTTTTAAATCAGTGGCGTACCATTCTTTATTAAGAAAGTTGGGGTAATTACCTATCCTTACGCCCATGGTCGAAATAAAAACTGTTGAATACTGTCAAAATATGACCTTTAAATAGCTAGGTGGTTGTGCCAAATCTTTTTCAAATAGCTCTTATTGTTTCGGAATTACTAAAAAATATATATTTTTTTAACTTTAACACCCTGTATTTTGATAATATTTTTCCTAAAATGATCCAAGGAATCTTCCCTTTTAATATCCACAGGTCATTTAGGCATATTAGGTTGCAGTAAATAAATGTTTTAAATAATATAGAGCCTCATTCATTCGATGGTTTTGTAAATGAGCTATAAGTTATAAATAGCGTTGATAACCTTTTGAGCCTAATAGTTTTATTTAAACCGTTTCAAAATTTCTCTCACACTATCTAAAATATGCACAAACAACGTACAAATAAGCAAGCTGTATATTTAAAACATCAAGCCAGATTTTTCAGTAAATTCATGAGGGGGTTGTACTGCACCAATTTACATGATTTTTTTTTAAATAGTCGTCTGGTAACCGAGATCTTTTAACACTATTTTTTGTATTGGTTTATTGCGTATGTTTTCTATAAAACCAATATAAGTTCTTTTTCAATAACATTTCTGGACAGATGGTGAATCCACTCTATATTCTTATTATTCAACAGGAAGCGACGCGCGACCGTGTAGTGATGCTAAATCTAAAGAAGCTAAATTTCTGGCCGTTGAAATTTGACCAGATCTCACTCGTAAATATTTATTTTACATAAAAAAAACGTTATTTAGGAAATTCTAGTGATTATTTGATACATATAGGTTTCACAAATTTTCTGATTTTAAATTTCACTATGGAAGAAAGCATTAAAAAAATATATATATATATATATATATATATATATATATATATATATATATATATATAATTTTTATGTATTTGCAAGCTGCCTCGTTTGTGGTAGCTAATGTGACGCCATCTTTACATGCATGTTTTAGATAGTTTCAGAGAACTTTTAGAATAATTTAAATAAAGCTGTTTAGGACACAAAAGTTACAAAAAAAGTAAAATAATGCTATTTTATTTTAAGTTTTTCGATTGATAATGATTTGGGTTGCCATGGTTTTTTTTTCATCTCCATGTGGATAAAAACCTTTCTTACCATCTAAATAAATGCTAAATTGCCGATATTTTATTTACCCAACCACTTTTGTACTTTCATAACTTCCTTTTAAAAATTAGATTAGCAACATTAAATAATTGCATATTTCTTTTCTATAGAAACAAATAATAAATTTAATTTTAATATATACCATTAGCAGTAAGTTTTTACCTTTATGAATTAAATAATAATGTATTTGATTGAACAAAATATATATTTAAAGAAAAAAATTGCTTATAATTTATTAGCTCTACGAAATCAAAATTTATTGGTGTCAAATAGCACATTTATTTGGTTAACAGTAATTTAATTCTAATCTAATTTCTAAAGAAACATTTGTTTTGATTAGAGGAAACAAATATTTGTTTCGCTCATGGAAAATAAATGTTTGTTTTAGTAAACTTAGTGGTTTTAATTTTGTTTAAATCAAATGATTTGTTTTTTCAGTATAAGATATGTTGTGTTTAATTAGAAATGTATAGCGGACTATGATTCTAATATTGGCTTGTTACATTTTAAATATAACTAAAATCTCATTTGGGTGAATATTGCTAATGTCTTTACATATTTCTTTGATTTTAGAAACGATTAAAATGAAATCTTAAGCAACCTGCAGTTACTATATGCGAACTATAGGGTTTTAACAAGACTGACAATTTTCGTGGTTTGAATTTTTACAAATTTAGTAGCAGGATAAAAAGATTATATACTGAATCATTTCAAGAAAAAGACGTAGTGCTTATTTTTAACTTAAAAGCATACAACTCTGCAATTTTCTCAGGTAGCATTTTCCTTATAAGTAAGAAATAGAGGTGGTTTACTCTTAAGTAAAACACTTCTCTTTCACCTCCCTATATAACAAAACCATTTTTTCTCAACGTGAAAGGTATTTTTTGAACAATTACTTCGAAAAAACTAGGTCCACTTGTAGTCTAGGTAACATCATCTGAGGACACCATTTTAATAAAACTTCAAATGTCAGATAAAATTAAAGTGTTTTATTCGGAAGTTTGGTTTGATCAGTATATTTTCCGTGCAAAGATTTAATATCGCCCACTGATAAGCACGTATTTTATTTGACCAACTGCTAAATTTTTGTATTCTAGTAGAGAGAAAATGAAAGAATATTAATTTTATAAGAATAGATGTGTAGCGGGTTAAGGACGGAAATAAAAATCCCTTTTTGTTAAAAAAGAGCCGACGTTTGGACTATATATTTAGGCTTCTTCAGGACTATTTTTAAATATGGGATTTATGTCAACACACAAAGGTATATACGTGTCCATATGAAATCTAAGGAAGACGATGACAATATTTTTACAACAATAACAAGAGAAACGCGACATTCAGTATGGACGGACAACAGCAACTATCTTTAGCTTCAATGTTCAATAAGCCTAATGCCTACAGACGCGTTTGGGTCATTGTAGTACCCGTGAAATTTTGTTTACGCTTTAGCTTAGAAAATGACCGTTCACTACTTGCGCTGGTTATAGTTAACGGCATAAATAACGTGACTACAGATATTACTTCTGTAAAACTGGAGCTTAGGTCTGGATATTTCGCTAATATTAACACGGCAATGTCTCTTATTGTTTTTAAATTTGACAGCTCAGATTTAACCTTTTCCTAATCCGTTCCCTAGCTCCCACCATTGGCAAATCATTTTTGTTTCCGATTTTATTTCCAAATATTTGTCTATAAGATCTTGAACACAAGTTTTTAAGATATTAGATGCCTCAGATAAATCTTGATCAACTGAAATTGAAGCTTTTCATTTCTTTCTTCAATGATAACGCTTGATTGCGTTCTTATTTTTTCAAAATCTAATCTTTGTTAGCGCTCTTATTATATCTGGGAAGCCTAGTTTCACAGCAGTACAAGATAACAGACGACCTGACCAACGAGTTGGGCTTAAATTTTTTAATGTTCTTTCGAACTCTCCAGTAATTTTAGAGAGAATATCCCACCTATTTATACTTAATCCAAAGAATGAATTAAGTTCTTGTAAAAGAGTAAAAAAACTTGATATTTCTTGTACCCCCTCATGGTATCATTTAGCACTCAATTAAGGTTATGGACGGCACCATAAATCTTTTAATTTTTTAATATCCAGACCAAAATTCGAAATAATTTTCTAAGATTTTATTCGTCATTTCTTCCGCACTTTATAAAATCCTAGAAAAGATTCTACAATTTTTGATACTGTACATGCGATAATTTTAAATTCTGAGGGCTATTTGACGGTGTGGAAAAACTTAGACTGCTGAACTAAATGTTTCGGCCGTCGATAATGATTATGCTGATACATTATTATGATACAGTTTGTTGAAATAAATTCGAGAAAATATTCTTTTTCGTAGACTAGAAATATCTTTATTTTTTTTACTACTGGGCCGGGCCGGGGCCTCCAGACCTTTGGGCCCCCCGCAGCCGGAGCCCTGCTGGCCCGTTGTTACGCTCCTGCGTATCCGTATTTTTTAGTTAAACTACAAACAATATTGAACATTAAAGAAGCCAAATTGTTTTTTTCTAGCTTTTAAATTAAATGTGAAAATTTTACAAATAATTTTTTAAATAAATCAAAAACAATTTTCGAAAGAAAAAATATAATTACCTATTATCGATGCGTTCTAAAGTAAGTGTTAGTGTGTGGGTAAGTGGGGTTTGAAAAATTTAATAACTTCTGTTAAAAAATCAAATGTTGCGATGACTTTTAATTAAAACATTTAAATCCAATTCACTAAACATTGTTTTAATCGCTTTAGATATTTGCCACTCGGTCAACTTTCAAAAACTCTAAAATTTTTATCGGAAAATCATCTAACATACATGTCTCTTTTGCCGTACGATCTATCCTTCTTTTTCGACAAGCATCACGTCAAAATTTATATTAGTGCAAGATAATTATTACAGACGATTTCCTTCGAAGAGGTCTATACCGTTTTTTATATTAAAAATATTTCACCTTCACACTCTTCTTGATGCGTCCCGCAATGACTTCCTTTTTTGGAAGTTCCATTAAAAGAAAAGTTACCTCTACATTTTGAATAGATGAAAAAACATAACAACTTTTACATAACTGATAACTAGTTTTTGGAAATTATGGGCGCAGGACAGCTACGGAGTCACCTCATAGTTAACCTAATAAAAAAATTAAAAAAACGTTGGACCAATGTATTAATAAGAGTGGCGTCTTTAGATGGGGGACAGAAGGGGTAAATGCCCCCCAAAGCTAATATCCCACAATGGGGATATTCTAAATACGCCACTGTAGGATCTATATTTCAAAAGAAGATGTTTATAACATCATGATACTTTCCATAAACTTGCCAATAATTTAACTACAGGGAGAGAAAAATTTTAATTTTAAAAATAAATGCAGCTTCATTTTAAGAATAATAAAAGCATTAAATAGATCGTGACTTAGGATAAACAATATAATATGTAATTTAGACAAATAAAAACGATTTCTGTAAAGTCAAAGTTATACTAGGAAATCCATCAATATTCATAATTTATTTCATAAGTTGAGTAATATGTTTCTAGTTTAATTTGTATTTTCGTCGTTATAAATTATATCGTGATTTTTTTTTTAATATTTCTCCGAGGATTTCTGTTATATTTTGCCGTCCAGTTAAAGGGTTAAATATTAAAGATAAAAAAAACTGTAAATAGGGAAGTTGTAGGATTCTACCTATGTTATCTTTTAAGATTATCAAAAAATTTTAAAATCACTAAGAAGAGGAAAAATATACATAACCAATGTTTTTTATTATGACATTAAATGGGTCTCATCATACCGATTATAAATATAGCAGGTTTGATACTTTTATCTTTAAAGACAACCGAGCAAAATTATATTTTGCCCTCCAATTGGAAGGGAAAATATAATGGAAACCTCAGTATAGTGTTGTTATTAATGTGGCTGTTTACACTTAACATTGGAATTAATATTAGGAGTATTATTTAAAAAAATTATAGTTATTCCTTTCTACAAGTTTCCTTCAGATTTGGCGATAAATATTTTATTTTTAGTTATGCATTTATTGGGATAAATTAAAGAAAACTTTAAGTTAATATATCTATTCTATATACTATATCAATCTGCAGTTTTTGAAAATTCAATTACTGTTTACAATAATACTTAAAAAAAGTTCAAAATATCCAAAAAATATATGGGTAGGTACATGTGATCAGCTATACGTAAATCTTTCTGCGATATTCGTAAAACTTTTTTAACTGTAAGTGGTATCACACAGACTGACTAGGGTAACGAGTAGTTTAATAAACATCCTGAAATTTATTAGCTAGACTAATAAGCATAAATTAAAATCTTTCAATGGAGTAGTGAGTTAAAATTGAAATAAACAAGCCTTTGTTGTGAAGCAAATCTTAATAAGACTCTCTCTATGTTCCTGGAGTCCATGATCATAATGTGCTTTCAACGCTGCGCGTCTAATAAACTGATGCATGGTCAGTTATGACCTTGTAATACCACTTCTAAATTCTCACGCCCTGAGTCCAGTGGGTGATAAAGTAATTGAAGGGGAATTTACTCCAAACGGGGTTTATTTCAAAACTGATCCCTGATTATCTTGAATACATCTTTAATCTGAAACCTACAGGGGATGACGTTCTTCCATAACTAAACATATGGAAGCCGCTTCTAGCTCAAACTGACTTAAAACTACAAGGTTAAGGTTACCGGGAGGGGGTGGAGGCTTCAAGCATCACCGCACACGACCAGTGTATAAGCCCATAGCTTTAGAGTTAGCATTTAGTTTACACTAGAAAACGAATGGAGATAGCTACCATTCGAAACGTTGTGAAACCAAAATAAAAAACAATGTCAATCCGACAGAATCTAACACATGTCTGCACCACAGGTAATTGTCCTTTTTTTAACTGAACGGCTAATATTTTCTGGGTAATATCCATTGTTTATTGTATTAATTTCTCTGTTTCCGGTGATAAAAAATCACGATCAAAAATATAGTAAAGAATGTATAACCGAATTCTTTTGTACTATATGATGGTGGGAATTTGCATCTAGGTATCTATTAACATTAATTGGGCTTTTTTCATACACAATACTTTATTTAGCTTGCTTCTACTATTAAATAAGTGAACCTTAAAAGAAAATGGTTCCATTTTGTTTAATTTGTATTGCGAATTTATTTTTCTTGTCATGTCGATCTTTTTTCCAATGAGCGCAAGTAACAACAGCCCCCTGAAAACAAAAATAAAAATCTTTTTTGCGTTTAGCTTTTTTAAAAATCTCATCAAATTTCTCTTATCTTTTTGTATAAAAAACATTTTTTTTTCTACTATAGTGAGTAGCTCTAGAGGGATGAAAGAGCTTCTAAAAATAAAATTATTCTTTATTTCAAAACCGGTTAGGTTTTTTAAAACACGGTAAAACACGGCCAATTTATTTCATCTCTTTTTATATAACAATATATTTTTACTATACAGTTTAGCTCTTGGGGAATCAAACAGTCCCATTAAATCGAATTTTTTTTACACTATAAACTAAAAACTAAAATTTGATTATAAGATTTATACGGTGGACCAAGCACAATTTGTTTCACTATTTTTATACGGTAAATTTATTGACATACAAATTGTACAAGGCACTGGCCGTCACCGGAAACAGTAAGAGATGCCAAGTCGGTTAAATTGAGGCAAAGTTGCACAATTAAATGCTGATTAATACTCCGTCGAGGAATTTACAAAACTTTTTTTTACTCTTTACAGTACTTTCGAAGATATTCGTAAAACAACAAAAAATTAAAATTTTGTTTTTATTTTTCTGACTATATGAAAAAATAATTAGCAATACATTTTATATTCTTATCGCAATTTTTTGTTCCCTAAAAAATTATGAATTCAGATTTCAAAACCGAGATTTCGTCTGCTGGCAACGATCATCAGGTAGATTTTTTAAAAATGGAACTGCATTATTTATTGGCGTTTCGTGAACTCCAATACTCACAATATCATAATGCAATAAGACTTTGATCATTTTAAACATAACAAAACCTCTTGAATAATTTTGACGAGTTATTTATTTTTAATTTCTCTATACTGTTCATATTTTCAATAATTATAACGCATAAATTAATTTTAAAATTAGAAAAACCCTGGTTAATAATAATATTTTATTTACGTCTCAATTTAAAGCAAGAGGTGATCAGAGAAATCTTTTAAAAGTCCATATTATCGAATTAAAGTAGTTTCAGTTTCAGGTTTTAAAACTGATGATATTCGTGAAAGAAATTATTCTGTATTTAAAATATTTTTTTAAATTTACTATTATTAAACTTATAATAAATATTTGACGTATTGTTTATTCTCTCATATGAACATTTCTTTTTAGTGTGCATACTTAGGTGCTAATTCCGTAGTATGTGATGGTCTTGTAAGTCTTTATACTTAGTCTTTGCTTGCCATAACATCAAAATTTTAGAATATTCCTAGTATTACCTATCCATATATAAAACATATTTTTCTACTATTGTTTTCTTAATTTCTAATTTAATTTAAATGTGATTTTTACAAACTTAGATAGTAAAGAGGAATTTGGAAAAAAATAAATTCATTGGAAATATATATTGATGATCATTTATTTGGTTCAAAACGTTTCAGTCCACAAAACTAATATTAAATTAAGACGTGATCAGCACTAGAGTTTGCAAGAAACTAGTACTGAAGATTTGTTGTTGAATTTCTTTTACACCTGTAATAAATAATTTAAGCTAATTTGCGTGTCGCATACGAAATTTTGCTTTCCGAATGCCCAAACTGAAACTACGATAAATTGATGATAGGCAATGAGTTTTTAAAATTTCCTATGTTTAGTTTCTGCTTTCTATAGTAACATTAAAATTTCAGATTATGATAAGTAACACAACTCTTTATACGAGTGCATATATACAATATGATTATTAACTGTGGTGTTTTTAAATTTTAAATTAATTTAGATAGTAATATGACAAATGTGAATAGTAAAGAGAAATTAAAAGAAAAAAATGTTGAAATTATTCAAAATATTTTATTAGGTTCGAACGCTTTGATATTTTAAGTTCACAAAACTGCAATAAAACATGCAGGTCCGTATTTAAAAAAAGTCTACCTGATAATCATTACCAGCAGACGTAACGTCGATTTATAAATCTAAGTTTATAGTTTTCTATGGGACAAAAAGTTGCAATGAGAATGTAAAATTTATTTCTCATTATTTTTTAAAATAAAGTTAGAAAAAATAAAAACCAAATTTGAAGTTTTCGGTTTTTACGAATATTTTCGAAAATACTGAGAATTTTGTAAATTTCTCGACGGCATATTAATGAGCATTTAATTGTGCAGCCCATATTGTGCTTGTATATCGAATTTGTGCAATATTAAATAAAAATGCGCTATTTTGCGCTGCTAAAGCATGTAGGTAAAACGAAAGAATTGGGAAATAGAATTTTCTAAGATAGCCAAATTGGAAAGCATAAAAACATGATTGTCATTTAAATTTTTTTGTACGAGGTGTAGTTTTTAAGTAATTTAAGTCAATAAACCGAAAATTTTCAATGACGCATTTTTTTACATATTCACTATTAATTTTCTCAAAAACTAAATCTATTATCAAAACATTTTTTGATTTGTATTTGAAGGCTCTTTAATTTAGCTATTTGAAAAGTTTCTTTTTGTTTTGCAAACTTCCAGTTTTGTTTATTTCGGACCCTCTATATAAAATGACATTATTTAATACATCAAGCTTATTTTTCACATAACATAAACTTTTTATGACGAACAATCTGTCCGCCGGAAATCACAAATAAAAATCTTGTCCATATGTTGACCAAATCTACGCATCCGCTGTATTATATTGTAAACTTGGGATTTTATCCAGAAAATTACGTTGTATGTTAAATTATTTTGACATATATAATTTAAGGGTTGTCTAGTTCATTCTCAGGGAGATTGTTTCGAAATAAAAACTCTTGATTAGACTCATAGAAAATCGACTAAAATACAAAAAATTCAGTAAATTCATCTTAACCGACAACTTCCCTCAAATGGAATTTCACTACCGACAATAAACAGCTAGTCACATTTTATATATGCATACAATTATTTCGTAATAACTTCATCAAATCCTATAAATTGTAAATTAACTGAATTTGTTTTAAGTTTTTAATTTATCTATTATTATTATTTATTTATTTATTTATTTTTAATATCATTATATACGTAGTCTACAAAAAATAAATGATGCCTTTTATAAGTTTCCTCGATAAAAAGATTTTATTCCAGGAATTGGAAGTTTATCGAAATATTTAAACATTTTGTTAGACCGCCATATTGTTTTACCATATAGGATTCGCACTAAATATTTTTCAGTTTGTCCATGTTTAATACATGATGTTTGAGCAAAATTTTCAGTTTTAGTTTAGTAAAGTTAGTTAGATAACGAGTGGAACGCACTGCAAACTACGTCAAGCTTTATTTTTTTTACCTGTTTTTCGGTATTATGTTAAATATTTTTTAGAAATATAGGTTATATTTAAGTAGTTCAAACGTCAAAATTATAACCCATTTCTGTACCACAAATGTGTACTTGCTTTAAACTTTCGTGTTGGTTAGTTTTTATGTTTATGGCATTTGCATTGTGTTCCACCCTTTAGTATCCTTTTGGTATTGCATTTTTAAATATTTCATTAGACCGCCATTTTATTACACCACAATGTGTTTAAGCAATAATTTTACCAGTTTATCCCTATAGCACACTTTATTTTTCTGCAAATTTTGATGTCTGTTCGCTGAGTCCCTTTTTAATAATGATTTTTTCGACAATGGGGCTGCCATTTTGTCCAATAAGACGGAAGCCATAATGAATTTTTACCAAAATGTATCCATTTTATCCTCATATGTTCCTTGATTTTTGACCCAAATTTGAAGTCAACCGGATAAGTAATTTTTAAGCTAAGCCGCGTAGCGACAGAACGAAAGACTGACGGAAATGAAAAAAACATGTAGAAATCTCGCAGGGTGATTACACGATTACAATACTTTTATTTTGCGAGGGAAGTAATACGAATGTTAACGTTTAAACAATGAAGTCACTTCAGCCAAAAGGCGGTCATGGCACATTCAATGTTTTTCATAAAGTCAGTCACTGGGGCCTGTTCCTAAAAATACCAGAAAGAGTTCTTCTGAGAAAATGTATTAAAAGTACTAGCAATAATCGTTATTTCAGCTGCCTTGAGGGAATCGAGATACTCTTTCCATTGTTTCTCATCTTATCGCATTAAAAAAAGCACACTACTATCCTCTCTATTGCTTGAAAATCCAGAAGTTCAGTCGCCAGAAACTAAGGATTGTAAATGGTCAAAGCGAGAGTGAGTAATAGATTTGGAGGAAAGAGATTGGTTGTAGCCTATGAGTAACAGGCCACTAATCACTGGTAAAAATAATTGACCAAAAACACATTGATAATGTATGCATCATGTATTAGTCGTAGAAAAGCATTTTTATGTCAAGGAAATGTATTTTATTCGTTGCAAAAGCCTTTTTCCTCTACCGATTTGACATTTGTATGTAGAAAGAAAAGAGTTTAAAATGCACAATGCATATTTCTCTAGTAAGTAATACGATAAACGATATTTCTAATAAGCCGATGAGGAAAAGGTGCTAGCGTACCTAATAATTCCATTAAAGACAATTTAACAGCTTTTCTAGTGATGTGAACCAAGTCAGGCCTAGCTTGGATGTTTGATAATGGTTTATCTTGCAATATTACATTTTCTAGATCTTAATAATGGGTTAAGTCAAAATTGTTGTTTTAAAAATTATTGGAGACCGTTAATGCAAATTCATGAAAATGTATCAATTAAATCATCATGTTTAGACAAAGTTCTAAGTATTTGAACGTAAAGCTATATTTCAAGATGCTTAACTTTTTATATTGAGTATAAAAAAGACAAGCTAAAATCATAATATCATTAATATTACCTATTTCATTACACTGCTTCGGGAAAATTCCCCCGGGGACTCCTTGAATTCAAAACTGGACCAAAATGGCTCTGTGGTCTAAAAAGGCTGTGTTTAGTTTTCTACTGGATAGGTCATTTATCAAAACTACAAAAAACTACACTCTCTGGATTTTACAAATAAAAAATTAGATGGTCTATTGAAATTTATAACAACGCAAATATTTCTAACAGAGATACGGGTTGTGGTTAACATTACGCTCAGAAACTGATAATAGCACTAGGCTACTTTCCGGTGACAAATATAAAAGCTTGCTTAAATCTCATGGAGCTTACTCACCGAAAGAATCTTGATCACCAGGATCAAAGATGAAACAGCAGCCCTAGATATAATCCCAAATGAACAATTTGGATTCAGAAGCGTACATTCTACTGAACTACAAGCCCTAAGAATGGTTGAAACTGTCACCAGCGGTTTCAACCTAAAAGAGGCTACTGGCATGGTCTTTCTTGACGTAGCCAGAGCATTCGATAGAGTATGGCATAGAGGACTGGTGTACAAAATGCAAGATGCAGGATTTGCAACTAAAACTGATAGCCTACTATCTTAAAGACAAAACGGCAAGTGTCAGAGTTAAAAACTCGAGATCGACACAAAGGAGACTAGAAGCGGGTGTGCCCCAAGGATCTGTGTTAGGACCGCACTTATATAACGTGTATACACATGACATCCCAAAGACACACACCACTTCTCTAGCCCTATACGTTGACGAGACTGCTATAGCGGCCAAGCATAGACATCCAGGAATAATATGCAGGAGATTGCAGGAAGAGATAGATCTGATAAGTGACTGGTGTATCACTTGGAAGATCAAAATAAACGCGCAGAAAAGCCAGGCCATCCTCTTCTAAAAGAGGAGGATGACGCCCCCAGTGGCTATAAACATAGAAGGAACAGACATACCGTGGACAAACACGGTCAAATATCTAGGGCTGACTATGGATAAGGGGCTAACATGGAAGCCCCATATTGATGAGACACGAATAAAGACCAGCAGGGCTATGGCTAGGCTATACCCTCTTATGAACCGAAAGAGCCCTATGGCTCTTTGGACAAAGCTGATAATGATAAAGATGATTGCAAGATCACAACTGACATACGAAGCAGTAGCGCGGGCGTATGCAGCACCCACCTACATAAACAAGTTAGCATCAACAGAGAACAAGTATCTGAGAATAGCAGTCGATGCACCATGCGTCAGGAACGCCCAGATACACCGAGACTTGCAATGGGAACCTTTGCAAGACGCAATCAGGACCAAAACCATGAAAGGCGTCCAGCGGCGCATCCAAATGAAGAACTCCGAAGGCTGGTGGACTATGACCCCTTGGAGGAGCGGCGGGCACACAGGGTCCACTACTGTAGACCCCGCGAGCAAACACAACATCTACACTAAACACTTACACTGATATTAATGCCCTTTTCCGTTTTAGAGATACTCCCTATATGTCCGCGAAGCATATAGGAGAGGTGCAATGTAAGTACCCACATCCGGATGTGTACGAGCTGACACACCTAGGATAGAGAAGACTTATGGTTTATTAAGGCCCTAGGTTCGTTAAACCGTAAGTACCTATCACAGAGAGGCGGTTCCCTAGGTAGGGAATAGGGTGGTGGTGGGACCTCGGGCCTAGGACTCTGGGCTGTAGTAATGCAAATCCCTGACAACGGCAAAGATAATTTTTTAAAATGTAATTAATTTTGACACAGTCGAGTCCTAAGAACCAGGATTTAATGAGATTGCCAATCATTAAGAAACTCCAAAATGTATCCTCATGAATACCTGGATGTGAAGATATTTACTAAGTTTAAGGACCACAAACAAGGCATTAAATATAGACAAATTGTATCGTCTGCCATACCGGCCATTAGTCATGTCATTTAAACAATTTAAAAACTTACTAAAACATCCAAACAATTTTACATAGATAGTAAATCACTGGTTAAGAGCGTAAATAACAATGTGTCCAGTCCAGAGTATACCAGTTAAGCACATAAGTCTGGTCAGATCTCTCCGGGCTCATATATTGTCCCGAAACCGTAAGGATTTCTAAAGATGTTTCGTGCTAACGAAGCGGAAACAACCAAAAGTAATTTCAACTTCGTTTATTTCTAAAATAATGGCCTCTTTAATATTATGCGATTTGACAATAATTTTTTAATATCGATATATGGGGCGTGTTCAAAATTAATATTAATTTTATAATTAATAGATTAAATCTTAATAAAGTAACACAATAGAATAATTTACCTTCTTAACTCTAAATACATACATAAAAAACAAAGTATTACAGCAGTTCGCTTGACCTATGAGAATGAATGATAAATGAATCTTTCATGTCGAGCAATGAACAGGGAAGCAACGCATGCATTTTGTGTGTGTGTGTTAAAAAACTAAAATTAAAATCCGTCAAAGTAAATATTTTCTACATCAATGTGAAGCAGTATTTTAATAAGCGATATCAAGACATCCAGAACGAACTAAAACTAATTCAGGGTACGCTAGACACCTATCGATTCGAGAACACGGTAAGCTAACTGCTTAATAACTTATATTTTTAAGCACGATTTAAAGTCTATATACCAGCGTATAAATATATTTTTTAACAGGGCATATAATAAGTGAGCAGTATATTTACTGCTCACTTATTACATGCTGTTAACTAAGAATAACAAAAAGCTTATTCAATATTTTAAAAACAAATGTTAGATTGACTAATTGTTCGTGTAGAGTTTTCTTTGATAAGATTACTTTGGAAAGAGATGATACTTGCCAGTAGAATTTCAAATGTTCGGTATAGTTATATGTGAGTTAAATTAGTGTACCGACTAGTAGCGAAAAACGAATACCGAAAGAGAAAATAGTGTGCACCTAAGATGTGTAAACTTTATTTAGCTTTAACCGTGTGAACCATTTTGTTTCGTCAAAGATTTTTACCAAACTGTTACCAGGTCATCCCCATATGAATTTTGATTTTTGGCCAGAATTTAAAGTCAATCGGGTAAGTAATTTTTAAGCTATTCTGCAAACAAACAGTCCGACAGAATTGAGAAAACATGTTTTCCGGCATCTAGGGACTGCGAAAGTTAAGATCTGAAAAAATCTCAGATGGTAATTTTTTCACGATTACAATACTTCCCTTTTACGAGGGAAGTAAACATTGAAATGGATGATTTATAAATATCTCTCTTTTTCAATTTCAATCTTTTGCTTCCGAACTGTATGCGTAAAATTAAGTCTATAATCTCTTGATAGCAGAAGTTCACGTATCAGACAGATTCTACCCTAGTTTAGATCAAAACTATTGAAAATAACGATTTCATTTTTGAAACAAATTGGAATCTGAAAAAATGTTGTGTTTACATTTCTCCGTTCATCGTCAATTGAAAAATAATTTATCAAGCATGTAAATGCCATATCTGCTTCTGCGCCTGCATACCATATTTTTACCGTGAGTCTATATTTCCTCTAATAAATATATGGTTATTCCACAACTAGCCTGTTCTTCTAATACTGCTTCATGAAACTGTGTTTTCTCTGGTAACGAAGCCACATAAAATTGTCAGGATTTTGACTGCTTTTTACACTTATTAATTATTAATTTACGTTATAAGTTCGGTAGGTAACTTATTATAATATGAGTTGTGAAATATAAACGATAAACACCTAACGGACGTGTATTGCAAAATATTTTATTTCACACTGTTTTTATAATATATCTGAAAAGGATTAAAAAGTTATGTTTATTAAAATTAAAGAAATATTAGTTGGCAATCTAACAATCTAATCAAATTAGCGATGTTATCGCTACTATTTTCTATAGCTAATTACAGTGGCGGCTATTCAGGTGAAGTAGGTGAAGGGCTACTTCACCAGGAAAAATAAAGAAGCAAACATCTAACTATATTTATCATATACCTCTTAAAATTTTAGTTTTTACATTCATTTATTCACCTAATTGGTAAAATATAAACTGTACATCTCGAATAAATATTTTACTTGACCGTTGGCGGCATGTCTTCTTAAAACTTTCAATCGAACTTTATTATAATAACTATAACAGTGGCGCAAGCCGCTTTGACTTTGCTGAAGGTGCTATGTTTAGTTTACGGTTGTCCTACTATGTTGCCATGACAACGCGTATCCGATGACGTCAAGCCCAGCGCCTTACAATGCTCTCGGTCAATTGCAGGCACAGTACACTACACTCAACGACTTAAAAATGAGTTTGGTCTTATTTTTGCCAATGAGAGTAATTGGAATATATGGCTGCAAGAGCAAGTGAAAAAAATTAATAAAAATAAACATATTTTTACTGAAGCATATAAATTGTTTTCCCTTATTTTAACAATACCGTCGACAAGCGCTTCAGTGGAAAGAAGTTTTTCTTGCTTCAAATGTGTAAAAACTTATTTAAGAAATACAATATCTCAAGAAAGACTTACTTCTCTTGGCAATTTCAATTCAAAAGGAATTTCTGGAGAAGATTAGGGCAACTCATCCATTTTATTAGGACGTTATAAATAAATTTGCTGCTATGAAGGATAGGAGAATTGATTTAGTATACAACATTTAGGCAAGTCATAAAAAATATTCTCTTTATGTCACTTTCAATAGTAACACCCTATTAATAAAGATTTTATTAACTTTCTTTTATAAAGTGTATGATATGTAAATTTGGAAAAATCCAACTCGTAGAGTTATTCGACAGGATGGTGTTAGAACACTGTGTAAAAATCAGTAACTATATAACTAGCCAAATTTAGTAATTGCCTCACTTTTACTATAAACTAAATAATTATAAATAAATTTGAAAATGTTATACCCCCTCCACATATAAAAAAATGTCTGTAAAAAAATTATTGCGATATTTTCTTGCTTCATTTGCACTTCACTTACTTTTTCACCCGCTAGCCGCCACTGGCTAATTATGACTGTCTTTTGTTTGTCGCTGGCAAATAAATAAAACCAAATATTTTATTTCTTATATTTTTAACTGAGAGAACGTTACAGTCAAACCTGACAAATAATTGCTTCCTAATAAAAACTGCATGGTAATGTTGCTAGGCAACACATTACGGTATAGTGTAACGCTCGCTTATTGGACGCAAATCAGTAGAGGGTAAGTAGATTTACTATTATATTAGTTACAAATAATCAATTTATTTGTTAAATAATTACATGTCGAATTCAATAGAGTATGGTTACCTTGCGGTTGATTTCCTTCATTTTCTGGTTCAACATCCGGCGGATAGACTTCCCTCACCATTCGAATGGACCTTTTAACAACACCTGTAAAGATAAGAAAAGTAATTAGTAATTTAATATCAAAATATTAGTGTTGCTGTTTGCAAAGAATTACTTTTAGTATTATTTACAAAAAAACCGAAGAAAACTGGATTTGGTGATGGGGGTTTCTGTTATCCTGTTCCATTGACAAATGGTCATATATTAATTATTGAAACCAGTCTGCTATTGACTCGGTATGCTGGAACAGGGCTGAGTGCGTTGAAATTTTTATATTTTTCACGGTTTATACTGTGCGCATAAATTATTATGAATCAGAAGTCATATTTTTCGGCGACTTTTAGTAATTTTTATAGGAAATCGATACACAATTAAAATATGGAAATAAGATATTTTTAAATTTATTTTATTTAACTCAAAAATCCCTTTAATGGAATCGTATCTGCCCGTTGCAAATTTTATTTTTTAAAAAGGAAGTTTTTCTTGTTTTTTATGTTGGCAACCACTGTCATTAGGAAAGAAAAGGCAGTAAATATTCAAAACTAAAATTTTATTAGGGTGACAGTTTTGATACAATTTATTACGGTTATTTCGTAATAGAGCGTCTCTCGAAAGAGAAACTTCTTCCCTATAAACCTAAGTTTACATGCAGTCAACATTCTGGGATTAAAGGAACAAAACATATGGAAAAGTTTAGTCTGTGTCATTTGACTGTGAACAAATGCATGCAATATCTCGAGTAAGATAAAAAGTTTGAAAGTTGCATGTGAACCACCAAATCAGCTTTATTGGTTGTTAACTCTTCTGGGGGTGGCGAAAAAGAGTTAAACTTTTGAATTTTAAACGCAACCCTATATCAAATGTTACCTTATTTTAAAGACCTTTAAAAGATAAAAAAATTCTGCGCAAATTGGAAGTCTCTATCTGGATCCGTTTCCGAATAGTAAGTATATTGAAATAAGAATTTCAGTTAAAACATTTTCATTTTTAATTTTATTAGATGCTGAAAATGACCAACGTTAACATGTTGGTAATAATAAAATCAAATTTTAAATTCCCTTCTAATTTTTCTGAGGATTTCAGACGTCACACTAAGGCAAACATCAGTAATTTTTTGTTGAGGTTCTCGTAAGTTATTGGGTTTTGTAAGAACCCCAAAGAACAAAAACAAGCAAATGGAGCAAAACCCGGCAACCGTGCTGACCATTCAATAGCTCCACGACGTCCAATCCAGGGCCCATGAAATTCGTTGTGAAGATACTTTTTGACAAATAAATATAAGTGCCAGGGCGCACTATACTGCTGATCATAGTCAATGTCATCGTCAGATAGTAACTTCATAATTAGCTTCCTGGATGCTTTTGTACTTAATTCCTTTCTTTACGGTTACGCGGTACCGGTGGTCATTATGAACACCTTATAATATATAAAAAATATAACAGTTTGTACTCTACAATTGGTAGTTCAGTTATCGAGTTTTGTAAGAACCCTAATGAACAAAGAAAGAAATCAAGTGGAGTAAAGCCTGGCGACCGTGCTGCCCATTCAATAGCTCCACGACGCCCAATCCAGGGCCCATGAAATGAATTGTGAAGATACTCTTTGATGATAAATATAAGTGCGGGGGCGCACTATACTGCGGAAAAACTGTGTCATAGTCAATGTTGTCCTCAGAGAGTATCTTCATAATAAGCTTCCAGGATGCTTGATTGGACCTCGTGAAGCTGTTAAATATCCAGCATTGTTTTTTTTGCGCTTACCGGTACCAGTGGTCATTTTGAACATCTTATAATATAAAATTAAAATTATAACAGTTTTAACTCTAGGAATGGTGTTCTTATTTCAATACCTTCCTTTCCCCCGGTTTGAGCAGAATTTTTGTCTTTCAGAGGTTTTTACAAAATAAGGTAAAATTCAATATTGGGTTGTATTTAAAATTCAAGAGTTCAACCCCCTCTCCGCACTTATAAGGTTATGCAGCCAAAAAGCTAATTTGGTGATACACATGCAACTTCTAAATTTAAATATTTTTATGTCTACGAGTACTCGAGGCATTAGCACATACTAAGACTTATCGGACACGTTGTATATATGGTCGGTACCAAATTAGCAAATGATCGGGCACCGGAGTAGAGCATGAAAGCATTATTGTTAAAGATACAATAAAATAATTTTAGTAATATAATGATGAAATGGTAATCCAGGCATGTTCTTGTGTCGACTTTCCAAATAGATCTTGAATACTAGCATATAGTATTTAATTCGGTATATTTAGGTAAACGTAACCTACAATATTAAAACGGTGATATTATTTTAACTATATATTATAGAGAAAATTTAAAAAGAAAAAAATATTCGATCCAAGAAACGTGTAAATAAATTTAAAAAAAACACAACTGCGGTAGCTGTGTTTTTTTTGTTTATTCACAACAAATATTTAAACTAGATATTTTTAAATAGACTTGATCTTTATTCAGTAAAAATTATTTTCCCTTCGATTACACGAAGAACCATTATTTCCCAAGGGGCGAAACAATCCCGTCTATATTATTTTCATTCCTAAACCGTCATTTCACATTCCTAAAAGGAGAAATCGAGAAATCTAATTTGAATAAAAGGTGGCCTAAAACAAAGTGCAAAGCAGCAGCTAGTATTTGCGGTCGAGTATCTTTCATCATTAAATTGCTACAGACCGTACGGACTTTACGGCCAAATTTCCCTACAAATGCTTTTCTTTTGGGGAATGCTTTATCTCTCAAATATAAAGGAAACAGAAAATATAAATTGCCCGAACCGAGACCACAACCTCAGTTAAATTTATTTAATTAAAAATTAATGAATCTACTAGGTTACTTGGACATTTTCTAGCAGAAAATTAATTACGTTTAGCGTTTAAACTAAAATATATTTTATACATAGGGTAGTTAGCGAAAAGCATTATCATTTTCCTAGTAACTGTTGTTTACAAGTTGTTTCGTATGATTTTTCGATATTTATCTTTACATTGAATGTCCAGATTTGTCCACTTTAAATAGCTATATAAATACTTTCCGTATGATATATAGGTTTAAAATTTAAATTCCAAAATCCTGGTTTATTTTTAGCTAGGCACTGTTTCAAATTTATTTATTTAGAAGCATTACATACTTGTTGCATTTTGTTATTATATGCAAATAAGATACTTCCTATATTTTAAGAAATTAATGTATTTTTTTTGGGTAAAGAATATATGTATTTATATTGTGTATTGAATAAAAATAATAAATATTCAAAATATTTTCAACTTTCACAATATAAATAATAGGGAAGTGATTTTATTATTATAAATAATCACTAATTCATTGTTTCAGTAAACATTTATGATAATATATACATCTCTAGACAATGAACATTGGTTTGGGTTTGCGAACTGAATTATCGCTCTTGTATGCTGGAGATTTGAACGAGCAGTGTTGCTTTTGATCACAACAAGTTTCTTTTTTCTTATTTCTAAGTATTTGGTTTTGGCAGCAATTATTAAGTAATTAAAATCAGTGGAATTTAACTGATACTTGTTCCCTTCATTTCACCGATTGGTTCAAATCTTCAAAGGGATTTCTCACCCCCATAAAAAACATGTAAATGGCGGCTCCAGGCAAGTATTGTTAGTTGTGGTGCGAAGTGTCAAATTTTGCAGGTTTATGCAGATCCAACTAAATTCGATATCTAAGGGTATTTAAAAGTGCAAGTAGTGAGTTTTAGTCAACAGGCTCTTAAATAAGGGGGAAGGGGTTTACGAGGTTTAAACTCCCAATGGTTAAACGAAAATAAATGTTTTCTTAATTTTATTTTAGCTAACAGTTTGTAATTGGTTGTCGTTCTCTTCTTAGGTTTCCGGAACTATTTTTTTCTCATCAGTTGATAGTTTATTATCTTCCTTGAATGAATTTTTCTGAAAAGTGGCAGAGAGATTAAATTTCGATGCTGATATTGTATCGTTATCAAAAGATTTGTTAAGGCACGAGCAATTATTTTTCATGTGTGCAAATATGTTGTATGAAACAAGAAGGCATTTAACCTTAACCAGTCCTCCCTCAATGAATATTCCTTTTTATTTGAAATAGTGTGATTCTATTTAGTTCCGCACGTATTAATTTAGTAACACATATAAGTTATGTTTTCTGTCAGTTTTATACACAAAAGGAAGTATTCAGGAGGGAATTTCCGGTTAAGTTCCTTTATGGATTGGTTTTACCCAACTACCCTAAAGTTCACGCATAAGTATTCCATACTTTTAGCTAGAAAAGTGGAAGGTAACTCAATTTATATATGTAACTACTAAATGTCTACATGCGTGACAAAACAGGATTATTCTTTCCTAATTCTAATACTCGTAAAAAAGAAGGATTAATAACGAAGAAATTTTTATAGTTTTTTTTTTTATTACAATAGGCTGCCATTTTGTTTCACCATATTGGATTCGTACCAATGGGGTGCCATTTTGTTGAGTTTGTTCTAAAAGTTTTCCAGTTTATCCCTATATCATATCTGATTTTTCTTCAACATTTGCAGAATTGAATAAGAGTGTTTTTTATGCTGAATTCTAAGATATTTTATTAGCCGCCATTTTATTTCGACACATTGAAATCGTACCAAAATTATACCAGTTCATTTATATAATATAACACTAGATTTTTGCGCATAATTTGAGTTTAATTGTATAAACCGTTCTTTAGTAATACTTTTTTAATATTTTACTAGATCGCCATTTTGTTCTGCCATATTAAAATGTACCAAAATTTACCTGTTCATCCTCATATGACCATTAATTTATTATCAAAATTTAAAGTCAATCAAGTAAGTAGTTTTCTAGGCTATGCCGCGAACAGACATACAGATAAACAGACAGACCGACGAAGTTGAGTATTTTGGAATCTAGGAATCCTAAAACGTGAAGATCTAATTTTTTGATAATTACAAAACTTCCCTCTTACGAGAGAGTTAAAAAGATCTTTACAACACTAGTTCAAAACTGTATAATCGTCTTGATTACTTAAATAAAATAAGCTAAAGTTGGATTTGCTTTTTCAATTCTCTTTTGTCTCACCATCTTTCAAATTTTGTCGTGGCAGAAAGTATTCTTTAACACAGGTGATGAACGACTTCTTCAGCATATGAGTGATAAATTTTATTCTTCATAAAAGGAGTTAGAACTTAATTTCTAATTATTAAATTTTAGTAATGACGGACAAACTTTAAGGATCCTAGTTTAACTAATGCTAACAATGTTGCCAAAGAGCTAACAATTGTACTAAAAAAGTTACCACTTTAAAAAAAAAGCATTTTAACAGCTATTTGAACAAAACTTGTTTAACATGTCAAGGTTGTAATTTCAAAATAACAATAAGCAACTTTCAATTAAACTTTCTTTTATGACTAATCGAATATGCAACCATTCAATATTATTTTTGTACTAGGCCATGGAAATCACATGTGATTGTAAGACGATTCTTTCATTAATAACTTTCTAAAGTAATTACCTAAAAATCATTTTAAGGATTTTCGAAATTGCACCCTTCAGGTGAGATTGTTTCTACTTTTTAAATGATATTTTACGGCGATTCTTTCGTCAATGGATTTCAAAAATAATTTTTCTTTAAAACGTTTCACGTAAGAGTGTTAATAATGAAATAATTATTGTTTCGAAAGGTGTGGACACAAAAACTTTCTATAAGAAGTTGAGATTCCTTAGGTTTTAGTTTTAGTTGTTATTTTCTATGTATTTACAATTTCAAGGTGACAAGTTTGATGTAGATTTAAAATTACAGTCATTTTAAACAAATTTTCTTCAAGTAGATATCGCCAATAAAAGTCATTCAAAACTATGTGTTTAATTCTCTAAAAATGCATTGATCAAAATTCCGTCCAAATATTTTCTTTGTTTCATTAAATGTTAGTTATTTATTACATTCTGAGCTCTTCGGCAACATTATAATAAATTTATAACTAGGACCATTCCTATTCTATTTATTATTGTTAAAGATAAATATCTTAAATGCAACTCTAATACTCTATTTTAAAACATTGTGTATACAGAATTGGCATTAGTAGGTTTATATTTCACTATCACACGCAAATGTAGGGTAAATATTATTTGCATTCTGAATTTAATAAATAAAATCGTATTTTCGTTACCGCAAAAAAAAAGATATATTTATTCGGCCTATTTGCAAAATACCTATGCTTCTGTAATTTAACTGATCAAAAACCCCAATACATATTATCTAAATGGCCTATTTGATTAATTTTTATAGCACAATTTAACACTAATTTGAAACTAATATTTTAATGTGGGGCCGTTGTTCTTCAACGGTGCCTTCCTTTTTTCTTTCTATTGACTATAATATCAATTTATTAGGGAAGTACAATAAAATAAGTAAAAAAAAAAATTTAAAAACAACTTTTATTTATAAACTATTGAACTGAAAAGTAAAAAATAAACACAGAACTTTTAAAAATATGAATATTTTCTTAAAAGCTTGAGGTTTAACTTCAAGAGTGATGACGACTCACGCCTGAAGCTTTTAAGAAAATATTCAAATTTTTAAAAGTTTAGTGTTTATGTAAGTTTAATTATTTTTTGAGCACTCTATATAAGACATTCGCGATTCGACAGTATAATATTATATTGTCATCGGGTTTATGTATGTAAACCAAATCTCAGTTAATTCCGATAACGGGAACAGATTATTAAGTTTATTTTATTTTGTAATTTTTAGCATTTATTTACGCACTATGTGTAAGACATTCACGATTGAACACAATAATATTGTATTGTCGTCGGTTTTATATATTTATACCAAATTTCAGTCAATTTTGATAACGGGAACGTCAAAAGTTACTTGCAAGATTTGACCCAAACATACATACTAACTAACACACACAAGTAAAGTTAAATAAAAGTTTTTAAAAATCTTAATATAAATGTTAATATGGACCGACGTTCTTCTAAGGGGTAGTTATAAATGAGAAACACATCGCTTTTAAAAATTATTTTTATAATTTTAGAGGGGGTGTAGGTGTGGGTGATAAATTTATCAATTATGTGAGTAGTATAAGTTTCATTATTAAATATATCAGAAACATGGTTAACATCTAGTTACGAAAGCAGTATTTTTAGTATGAATGGATATAACTTTATCCGGAAAGACAGGGTAGGGAGATGAGGAGATGTAAGGGTTTATATAAAGAAAAACATAGAATTTCAAATAGTCCAGCTGGATGTGATGTCAGACAGTTGTGGATTTTTAACTTTAAAATTAACTTTGAACAAAAAATATATTATTTAAAGCTATATGCTACCCGCCCTCTGCAAATTTACATAGCTTTATTGCATGCATGAAAGATATAATCAGTTTCACAGTACCATCCTACGACTACGTAATTATTTCAATTTTTAATATTCAGTTTTTTATAGGATTCTCCTAAAAGAATAAAAGTTTTAAAATTATTTGACACGTTTAATCTTAAGCAATATATCACTAAGCCAACACGGGAAAACGTGACTACAATTACCAATAGTCTTATCGATGTTATTATATCAGATGAAAATCTTGCCATTCAAAACAGTGACGTTATTTCCATTTCTGAAACAATGTCTGATCATTCACCGATTAATTAGAAGACCTTATAGAGAAAAGTACATAAAATACAGGGATCAGAATAATATTATTTATGATGACTTGGAACGGTATGCCCGACTATTTTAGTGGCATTCATAATATTTAGCTAATAATATAAACCAAAAACTAGGTATTTTTAACAACAATATGTTACTTTTTATGCTACCTTATAGCGTAAATTAATTGATTGACTTTTTATCCCGTAGAAAACAGACAATATAAAATTATAAATACTTAAAAAATAGGACACAGGGTTGTTTTTTATATTATCAAGAACTTGGGAACTAGCACAAGGCAAGAGCAAAAAAACTTATTTTAATACATACTGAAATTTATTAATTATTAAACTTGCAGATGAAACCTCACTCACTAATTAATATGTCCAAAGCAGTAATTTAGTTGATACTACAATGAACGAAAAAATAAAACTCTATGAAGAAAATATTCATCCAAATGTAACGTATTACCTCAGTTCTAAATTAATCGATAAAATATCAGTATATAAAATAAATTAATCAGATAAATTGTAATGACGTAGGTGAAGGCGTAATCACTTTAAATAACATATATTTGTGTTTGCCTTTTTGTATTAAACCTGTTTTGTTTTTTTTTCCTTCCGGATATCTATAAGAAAGGTATCATTAAATCATTAACTAAGATTGTTAGTCCCAAATATCTGAAATATTTGAGACCGATATGTATTCTGTTAGTTATATAAAAAATTATTGAGAAACATCTACAGTCAAATTTCTTCGTTTTCCGTTTAATTGGATATTCGGTTAGGTTAGGGTAAAAGTGAGTAGATCAAACCCACCCTCCACTACGACTCTGTAGCTTATTGTGGCTCACATCTATATTTACACTTCCCCAAGCAACTCTAAATCCTCAGTGAGTCTTATCATTGCATTTGAGGAGGTATTCTTCCAAGTCTACAGGCAGTAGAATATCTTTACCGAATATGGAGAACCTGATCTTGGCAGCTGCCGGGCATTCACACAGCACATTGCTGGCTGTCTCGTCATACTTTATAAATAGGCGGCACTCGGATTCGTCTTTAAGCCCCATCCTATGCATGTGATATCTTAGACCACAATGGCCAGTGTATAGGCCTATTCCTGTTTTGAGCTTAATTCTGTTCATATTTAGCAGACTTTCTGTTATCCTCTTCTTCATAGGAAGGGGAATAAATGCCTTTGCATGGTACACACTTGGCAGTCCAAGCCAATAGAGATTAGCTTTTTCCTGAACCAAGTCCAAAATTGTGCGCTTGGCCGTTTCGTGGGCTACTCCTAAAGCTGGTTCAGGTCCCCCGAATCTTGTCTAGATTCGTTTCTTTGTTAGAAGGTCCGCAGACTCATTTCCCTCAAAACCCACATGTCGTGGTATGCAGATAAGGGCGATTTTATTATCGCTCCCCATGCCAACAAGTGCCTTTTGGCAGTTCCAAACTGTTTTGGATATTGGATATTATACCACACTGTTAATCTGAATTTCGTAAGGATTTTTTGCTTATCTACTTGCCTTATTAACCTTACAAATGACATAAGAATTAACACAGGAAGTGACTTGTTTGTATTTGCTCGATTTTAATAAAACATTTGTTATGTTTCATTACTTGGGACTTTTTGAAAACACAGTTAAATTTCTTAGGTCATATCTTTCAAATAGACATCACTGTGTATCTATTAGGAGACAAATTCAACCGTGACAACAAGAATTCCACAAGGCTCAATCCTTGTTCCACTTTTTTTAACTATCTGTTGCGAATATGAATAATGTATTAGCAAAACTAAATTGCAGCAATATGCTGATGATTCCTAATTATATATGTCATTTTTAGTCGATAACCTTTTTTTTCTGATAAATTTTAACAGTGATTTACAAAAACTAAATGAATTTGCCATTAAAATTAAATGTATCCAAATCTGCTGTATCGGTTTTAGGTGCAGTAAGCAAATTATGTTACGTTTAACTTTAAAGTACAAATAAATAGCATGTATTTAGTAGTAATTGCTGAAAACAAGAACCTGGGAGTCAATTTTGATACTGCACTCACTTTTTAATCAGACGTGAAAAATAAACTTAACGTTGCACACATGTACTCAAAAAGATTAAAACATTTTAAAAAGAATTTGCCTCAAAAGGCTAAATATTATTTATGTAATATGCTTGTGTTATCCCTTCTGGATTAAGGTAACATTTTACATCACACCTAACCAACTGGAATTGTTCAGATCTATTCGAAAACTTTAATAAATGCTAAACCGACGTAAATATCATATACTATCTATAATTTATAGTCTTAAAAACTAGTCAGCCTTATATTTAAGAGCCCTTTTTAATACACATAATATTACTCTCATCTTACTAGAAATGTAATTTAATGAATACATTAAGGCTTAACTTTTAAATGAGCAGCAAAACATTTAGCAATAGCTGTTTTTTAGTCCAGAAGTCCAGAGTTAACACCTCTAGATTTCTGTTTTAGCTTAAGTAAGTTGTTTATCATAACAGAACAAATAATATAAATCAAGTGCAGTAAAAAGTTCCATAGAAAGAATTCAAATTATTTATATAACATGCATAGCCAAGAATGGCGGATACGATAAGAACGTGTTGTGATGTTTTCCATAGGATTTTTAAATTTCTTAGATTAAGCAATATTTTCAACATATTCAACTTTAATTCTTCTTGGTTCTACATTGAACAATTGTTTGCCCCAATAGTTTGTAACCTTTAGGTTTTAATAAAATGCTGTATATTATACGAAATGTCTAGAAACTAAGTTCGAAATAAATTTTGTGCTTAGCTTAGCCTCCTGGATTTGTATTTGAGTCATTAAATTATTAAAGAACAATATTACTATAATTTATTAATAGTATTATTAAATTATTAAAATGTTTAATATTATTGCAATTATTAAAACATATATTTTATAGTTTAAAGTATGATTTCCAAACGTTTATTATACCAATTTTAGCAACATTTTTCGGGGTTATATTAAGTTCAGTATAAAAAATAGACAAAACGTAAATAAATACAGCGGTATTTCTTAAAATGTCAATTTTAGGCATAGAACTTACATAGTTCAAATAAAAGAAAAAAACACTCTCACAGCACAAAATGTTCATATATAGAGTGTTCCATTTAAAACACAGAAATATTGATATTTAAAACTTCGGTAAAGGCTATAAAATACCCTGTATATTATTTGAACTAGAAAGAAAAAGTAAACATAATGAGTACACTATTGATATATAGTCACATTAAGTGAAGAAAGCTGCGTAAAACATATATAATATTTTTCCGACATGTTTCACAAAAGAAAAAAAATAAATTGAAATGAACATCTGTACTGGATTCTTTCCAATATTTTAACAGTTTCCCCCTAGGTTAAACTTAATTTTTGGGCAATATTTAAAATCAATTGAATAATGTTAAATTACCGAAATCTTATTTGTTTATACTTCACATCTAATATTTTTGCAACATTTGAGTCAAATGATTAAGTTTTATTTAAATAGTTTATTAGACCGCTATTTTTAGCCCCAAATCAGATTCGTATCAAAATTTTACCAGTTGATCCCTGTATTAAACCTGATTTTTTATGAGTCAATTGATTAGGTTATTTTCTGCATTGATTTTTATGATGATAAGGAGTCATCTTGTTTCGCCATATTGTATTCATACCAAAATAAATTTTATCTGTTCATCGCTCATCCCACTTAATTTTTCAGCAAAATTTGAAAATGATCAAGTTTTTTCAGACTGATTTTTTTAAACACTTAATTAGGACGATATTTTGTTTTTGCTTTTTTAAATTTTATTAGTTGATTTTTCTACCAGATTTGATTTTGTGTAAAATTAATCCAATAAGTACTTTTTTCAAAATGATTTTTTAAACACATTATACAGCCGCCATTTCGTTCCGTAATCTTAATCTTGAATACGTACTAAAATTTAACCAGTTCATCCCTATAATAAGTAGTTTTTCGGATTGGTTTTTAAACTTTTAATTAAGGCGCCATTTTGTTTCGCCATTTCAAAGGAAGCAGATACTATCAATAAACGCAGAAAACGTATTTAGGATGATTATGCGAAAAAAAAACAGACTAAACGGGCATTACAAGTTACATTTATATACACTGTTTAACTACGAGCTTAATACAAGACGCTTACAAATCCGGAACGATCGATCAATAACTCCTTTAGATAAATAATAAATTTACCATAATCATGAGGCAACAATTTAAAAAATTATTAAACAACCTGTTGTTCGCGTAAAATGGAAATGACGAGATTATATAACTGCACACGAGTCGAAAAACCCAATACAGTAAGGTGAAAGCGCATCATTACGTTTTTGACTTTTATCGATTTGGGCTTATGTAATTTTACCGTATTGGCGAATAATTATTGGTGACTAAACATATAATATGTTCTTCGTTTTCGTACCGTTTTCATATTTAAATTTAAATTCTGACCGACTTCTAGTAAATCGCTACAAAAAGCAAAATGGCATGGGAAACCCTAAAGAGAGACATATTTTTAATATACAGGTTTTTGCGAATGAATTAATTCAATGAATAATCTAGAGAACTGACTAGACTTTTTTTAAAATGTTAAATTTTTGGTCAGACAACCTGAAGTCCGCAGGATGATATTTTTGTAACTACTTTTAAAATGTGGGAGGATTTCAATTACGTTTTCTCTATATTTACATATCGATTAACCAGTCTTGACCAATTCAAATTATTTTGTCCTGAAGGATTTAGGGTATCATTGACTCATTGATATTGCCGAAGGTAGATTTGGTATCGGCAAAAAGCGAGAGGAAGGGTTTATTTTTAACTGCTATTACCTTCATGTAAATTCTCTCCACATATTCACAATTGCCTGCACAAGATACCTTATTAAACTCTAGTGCTTAGAGTCACCCGATAATTTGGCTGTTTTCCTGTTTGGCTTTCCGACTTCTGTCACGACCTCTGTCATTTTTTGTTACTTAGTACGGCTTTAATGATGGTTTTATTGACGAATCTGGTGCTAACCTAACGGGACATATCCACCTAACAGTATAGGTTTTAACAAAAAAAACTTGTTTTAATATAGACACAGTTTTTTACATCACCTTAAAAAAAAGGTCTAACCAAGGCTAACCAAAATGCAATCCGATTTTTAAAGTACATCTACACACAAAATTATAAGTTTTGTTAAAAAAGAAAACAAAAAAGTTATCGCCCGAATCGAGATTAGAATACATATTAAGCCGTTAGGTGGTTCAGTGCGCTAAGGTACTGGTCATTCTGATGTTGATTCGGGCGGGCCAAGTTCGAATCCTGGCATATAGACTTTTCTAAGACTGCAACCGGTATTTGTGGTAATAACATCCAACACAGACAAGTGTAAAATGTATCTACCCAACGCACCACCCCATTCACGCCGAATGTGGAAGGGTTGTTACTTCAGATACACCCAGTTAGTCTATAGGTCACTTGATAAAGATCAGAGGCTACACCATAACCCAAGAGTTGACAGCTCGAGGGTGAAGTGTGGGCCGGGGATCAAGAGTGACCGAGAAACGTGGTTTACAACCCACGTTAAGCTGTAGGTCCCGTCCAAATTGGTTAATCCCATGACGGAAAGGAGAAGTTAAAACAAGCTAGCAAGCAGGAACACTCACCCTTTGCAATTCACCCGTACCACTCAGCCAAAAGATTTCACACTGGAAATTTAACGCCCAAGTTTATACTCCGCTGAAAGACACTAGTCAGGAAGCTCAGTAGCCGGAATCCAGGCTACTCTAGACGCGATACTCTACCTAGTTGGATGAACTGGTAAAGTAAATGTGTTTTTATTCTTTGATATATAATTTCCACGTTCTTACGAGTAAAGCGCTTTAAAAATTCTAATAATGCATGCGAAAATCATGTTAAATCTAGTGGCGTAACTTACTAGGATTGTGCACGCATGCTGAGATACATTCTTGGGTGAATAGACATTAAAAAAAGAAATCCGTAAACTGGGCTTTACCCGAAAACTTCTCCCATTACGAATTCCTCAATAGACAGATAACACAGTTTGTTTATAGACATAGCTATTTAGTAATATTTTTTTTTTGCAAAATATGTAGGTTGAAAGAGAAACATCTGTAAATATTTTGAAGGTGAACACACATAGTTTAGAGCTAAAAAGATTTATCTAAGAGGGGATACACTTAAGGGCTGGTCTGGCATTACAGATAGTTTAAAATATACAATTTTTTTAAAGGCGAAAATATTTCAACTAGACTCTCTGAATGCTGCACAAATAGCCGTTTTTACCGCTAATTACTAGGAACGGGTTTTTTTTCGGTACAACGATATTTATCGATATATCGAATAACAATCGGCTTTGAAAATACCGATATCTCGATATTTCTCGACAATTAGGATATTTATAGATAACTATCGATATATCGGCAGTTATCGTTATATCGACAGTTAAAGATAATCGATAGTTGTAGATAATTACCAATAAATCGATAGGTATCGATATATTGATAGTTATCGATATTCGATTTATCAGTGACAATAAAATATTCGATCACCGGTATCTATTGGCAATCTTAAATGCTGACTTAAATTCCCTAAAAGCTGGTAAAGTTTCTTTTTAAAGTTTTCAGGGGGCTGCTTATGGTTTTCCATCATCATTCGCCGAATTAGTCTATATTAGCTTGTATAAGTATGGACTATGGATCGATGTTCAGCCTCTAAAATAATTAAACCGTGAAAACACGCCAAGTCTGTTAATTTTTCACCGATAATTCCTTCGTAAAGTGGAAGTAAAACATTGTGAAAAAATCAAAATCCCAAGTTTTTACAGATCTTCACGTTTTTGGGTCCCTAGATCCCAAGAAACTTTATCTTTATTAGTCTGGACGCGGCATAGCTCAAAAACTATTTATCCTATTGACTTCACATTTTGGTCAAAAATCACGGGTCATGAGGGGATGGAATTATTACATTTTGATAAAAATTCTATACGGCGAAACAAAATGGTGGCATATTGAAATGTTTACATAGCTTCAAGTTTTACCGTTTCTACATACCCAAAAACAAGATTTCTCTATTCCGTCGGTCTGCCGGTCTGTTCATCTGTCAATTTTAGGCATTGCAAAACTACTTATCCAATTGATCTCTAAAATTTTGGCCAAAAATTAAAGGTTTATAGGGATTATCTCGTAACATTTTAATTTTATTTAACAAATTATCACTGAAAAAATAATTATTCAAATTACCTCAAATTTGGCACAAAAATTAAGCGTTAAATAGAGATGAACTTATAACATTTTGGTATGAATCCGAGATGGCCGCCTAATAAAATAGTTATAAAATCAGCCTGAAAATACTACTTATTAAATTAATTTCAAATTCTGTGCACCTCAAATTCTCTCAAAAAATTAAGAGTGATATAGGAACAAACCGGCATGAATTCAACATGACGGAACAAGATGGCGGTCCTATTTACTGTTACTAAATGACTATGTATGGCCACACTTCACTATTCCTAAGAAAATGAAATACTCATAACCAAGAAAGATCCGGCTAAAGGAAATTTATCGATTTATTAGGAAGTATATGGGGATCGCATGGTTACATTTTGGCGAAAATTCAATATGGTGGAACAAAATGGCTGCCTTACAAAATGTTGAAACATTTAATATTAACAAACTATTTAGCGAATGGACCTAAAATTGTGCACAAAAATCGAATATGGTAAAGGAATACACTAGTAAAAGTTTGGTGGGAAACCAACATGGCGGAGCAAAATGGCCGCCTAATTAATTGTTTAAAAATGCATTACCAAAAAACTACTTATCCAGTTGACTTGAAATTTTGTACAAAAATCAGGTGTGATACAGAAATAAACTGGTAAACTTTTGATGCGAATCTTTTGGAAAAAGAAAATTATGGGGTATTTCAAGGTAAATCCTCAGGGACCTAATTTCTTGTAAGACTATTTCGGTTATTATAAATCTTATTGGTTCAATAACTTGACTTGTGTCAATAAGTTAAGTATTTAGGGAACTGTAGGAGGAAAAAAGTGGGTTATCTAAGAATATCAAGTTTTATATGGAACTTTAGGGGGCACGAACATCAATTTTATTAATCATTTTATTTTTAATAATTATGATTTTTTATGCATTTGTACAGATGAGTTTATATAGAATATTAGTTACCGTGTTTTACGTAAAATGAACGTTGATTCCAGGTAGATTCGAACAATATAGATAAGTTTTTCAAAAGGTATTTATAGTGGTGCTTAAGTCGTCGTCATCTTTTAACAAGCATACTAAAACAACTAACGCCGCCATTTTTAATCTTTTTCGGTGAGAAAATTTGCGCGATAAATTTAAAATGTTTTAATATATTGTTTTGAAATTTGGTACATATGTAAATAACCAAAAAAAGTAAATTGCTTAGTAGAGAGAGGAGGCAAACATAATATCTTGTCAGGTTATTTCGGTATTTTAATAATACATTTTAGAATATTAATAACAATAAATGATTTTATTTTGGACACAAAGTATTCGAAAATATCGTGTTTCACATGGTTTTCGGGGTTTTAGCAAAAGAAGGTTTAATTCTAGTATTTATTTTGATGTGTTGATTCTCTATCAATATATAATGGATCCCAGTACTTGTTTATTTTATTAGGTAAAAATATGTTTTTTTTGATCGACCTGTACCTAAGGAAATAAGGAATTAACTTGTTTAAAGAAAGCGTCTGTAGATTTGATTCAATAACCAAATTTTTATAGCCAGGTAGATACTTACCTAGCTTTTTTTTATTTAATTGAAACACTTACGTGTTTTCCGACACATTTTTGAAATTTCTAGCGTAACAAAATCTACGTCAATAACCATTGTGATCTCTAGATTTTTAAATATGCAATATTTTTACTCAATCCGTAAACATGTTCCCAAAATAAGATTTAGCATGCCACTAAGATGTCAATTCCAATAGTGATGGCTGAAGAATATTTAATTAATTAATAAATTGAGACCAAACAATAAAGCATCTAAATGCATCTAAATATTTTAAGATATAATATTGTAGAATGATTATTATCGATTTAACACAATAAATACTGCCCTATATATACGAGGAATGAAACCACGCAACGAACAGATCACTTTAAATAAGTACCCTCCTACACCCACACCAGAAATAACATATTTCGTAACTATGGCACATACTAAAATTCGAATTTTTACCTGCCGTCTTGCTGATTTTTTGTGAATGCATGATAGCAACAGAGAAACGAAAAACACTAATAACTGGACTATAGATATCAAAAACTACATACACTTTATCGATAAGTGATGTGCTATCGCCTATCGGTAGGTAAAATCTAATATCGCCCCTTCCTACTAGTAGATCATTTAATTTATATTTTTAATTTTTGTCATGTAATTATTGCAAAAAAAAACGTATTGATAATTACTATTGCTTGATCCAGTATTTTGTAAAATTAATGAAACATTTAAAATTTTCTTAATTTATAGGCACTCACACACGATAACAAAAACTACAATGGTAACGGCGAATCAAGTTTTTTTTACAAACTACAAGGTAAACTAATGTCGTCCATGACGAAAAAAAAATTAAGAAAACTAGTTCGCTGTATTTACGTTTACGGTTTCTCGTACCCATTGATACTGATACCGATAGCATTTTATCGTTTTTTTGGAGAAATATGTTTGTAACATCTACAGGAATCTTCCTATAGCTGAAAATCTTAGTATCCGAATAAGTAGGTAAAGTATATACGATCTCAATTGAAATCGTTAAAAAGACATTTGGAACAGAAATTGTTTGTATCGGCGATACCGCCAACTTCGCGCAGTGGTGGCGCCGACTTCATTATTTATTACCACTAATATTTCTTCTAAAATTATGATTAGTTGGTTTGCGAAATACAAATGTAAAATGATGATCAATAATATCTCAGGATCTCAGAAAAAAGTAAAAATATGTTTTGAATTTTAATGAAATATTAACTAAATCCTATGTATATATGTAGGTACTTTTATTAATACTTAAATACTGCCAAATATACTTATTTAACAAATAATACGTTTTTAGTCAATAACCGATAACATATTTTCAAAATATGGTGCAGCCCAACGACATGGAAATAACATAGACCCAGTTGTTTACATTTTGGAGGAATCCAACATTAACCCTGGTTTGCCAAACCGTTACTGTGGCCAGATTATAACGGATATCATCCTTTATACTATTACCTAAATTAACAAGGAATTCCAGAAATTGCCAGTATAAATTTCCATATAGAATATTTTAAAACTGATAATTAAATAACTAATTATAAATAACTCAAACCGAATCTGATTTAAACGTAATTTAAATCTTCTGTAATTATTATTCCTTATTTCAAAAAATAAAGCCCAGGATAATCGGCAACGTCGGAATTCTACCTTTTTCGAGTATACTACAGATTTCTTTCGGGATCATTCGGAAGGCGCCGAAGACGGTCGTAGTCATTCATGATTTCGATGTATTTGATATGAGGCGTTGCAATTGTTCTAGTTGGTGAGATAAGTGTTTTTCAGAAATCCAAGTGTTTTGTGTGGGTATTGTCAAGAATCTGTTTAAAAAACTTTAAGAAAATGGTGCGAACTTGCTTTGTTTGCAGAAAAAGAAACGATTTAAACCCAGAAGTTTGTTTTCGAAAGTAAGTAAGGTTATGTCATACCAGTGCTGTAGTTGAAGGGTAAAATCACCGTCTAATAGCGTTCTTATATTTGCAAATGAAGTATTGTTTTTGTATTACACATTTCTGTTGGGCTTAAATTAATTTTTTATAACTTCAACTTATCTAGTCGAAGACATCTGATGATAAACGGAGTACAGCGTTTTGCTAATTTATATATTTGTGAAAACTCTCAAATATTTCTCAAAAATGTATCAAACCACTTTTTTTGAGGGGTTAATAAACAACATAAATATACTATTTGGTAAAGCATAGATACTAAATTTTAATTGAGTAAGCTGTAAGACCCACTATTTCATGTTGTCATTAATTACTCTAGGGTGAAATTTTCAAGGAATATTTAGGGTAGTGTCGGAGTTCTCATATAGCAAGCATATACAAAAATGAAAATAGCGCAATAGCGTTACTTTTCAATTTTTCATTTACTATAGATTTTCTTTAATGAATTTGAAATGCTTTAATTTATTGCCTAAAAATTTGGTTTTTAAAAATAAGTAATCAAAAAAGTAAATAAATACCATCCTGAGGTACATTATTCCAACTAGGGAGAATCTGTTTTTATCAGTTGATTTCGGTAATATAAATAATAATATAATATATTATAATGAATGTTAAAAATATTAAACATCTTGGCACAAAATATTTATATTGTCAATAAGTGAAATGTATAGCGGGGAAGATGGATGGTGGGGAAAAAAGGGGGTAAATTGAGAGATAAATACTGTAAAGATATTGTTTTTCATAATACGGTTTTTGTGGTTTTTAGGTTCACGAAGTTCAATTTTGTATTCATATTAATATTGGGCCATGTTTATTGCTGATTTTCGGTAAATATGAATAGATCCAATACATGTAAAGGTGGTGCATTTTTATATAATATTACTTAACGCGAGCCTTTCAAACTTAGTGTAAATAGAACTAAAATGTGTTGAAAAAAGAGTGAAATCAAAATGTTTTGAAAAACAAACCCGATTTCAAAAAATAGGTTGCATTAAAAAGTGATAAATTATATTTTATTACATATTTCCTATGAAGTCAGTGATAAGCTGATAAAGAAAGGTATTAAATAAGCATTATACTCTTGGTATAGACATCAAAACACAAAGTGGGTCCATGTAACAAAATTAAGTTTTATCTTCACCTTTAGTAACAATAGTAATAAGAACTCACCCTGTTATTGGTTGTATTTTGTCATGGAAATGCTTGTTCTTTAATGACTAAGCTTATTGCTAATAATAAATATTGCCACATGAACCACTACATAAATATGTCGTTTGCCGGCACGTAGCCAGGATTTCAGTTCTAGGGGGATCCAACCCTGTCAAAACCAATTCAATGACAAAAAAATTATTAAGAAGAATGTTTTTTTTTCACTTGTTGCTAGTCCCCCTGCAAGTGCAACAAAATATTTGTTGCAAAAAACTAGTTATTTGCCAATATCTATTAAAACATTGCAGGTAGAGCAATTATGAAAATGTAAAAAAGTATAGGTATATCTTGAGCAAATAGGACGTTGGCGACTTTTGCTTAATATTTTTAGGTTTTATATATTTTAATAAATAAGTGCTTTGTCACTTTGTTAATATCGAGGTTAATGTGGTGTTATCTTCCATAGAGGATCTGGAATTATATTGCTACATTAAAAATCTGGATTTCTTTAATCATAAATGTATTCATCTTTCTTTTTAGTACTTTCTCGAAATTCTAAAACTACTTTTAATGAGCGTTTGCTTAAAAGTTTTTCTTTTTTTGAGAATTCTAAATATTTCTCACTGTCAAAATCGAATATTTTTTGGAGGTAATTTTTTTCAATCCCCAAAGGTAAATTCAATAATTTTCTTATTCCTTAAATCGTGTTTTGTATACGTAAAGATAAGAACTTCAAAATTGTGTGAAAATGGATCATGAAGAGAAATTTTCAGCAGCTACCATATATTCTAAGTTTAATAATAATTTTTGTTGGAATTATCATAAATTTGGTCTCGGCACGCATTCGCAATTTTGCTTATGACAGGAAATTTTTGTGGAAGAAAAATGAAATTTATTTTCCTATCGATTTATGTTAGAAACTGTCGTACTTACGAAAAAATCATTAGGTGCATCTTTGTTTAGGGTAGCCTTTCTTAATTTTTTTACATTTACGTATTTGCGAAACTTCTTTGCAATCGCAGATTGTCTAACAGTGTAAATTTGGGCTTGTTAAAAAACCCGTCAAAAAGTTAGAATTTCAAAAAATAGCCTGCTCCTTAATTTTCCTGAGGTTCGAGTTAAAAAATAGCTGTAGTAAGCAGAGCCAATACGGAACTGCTAATCAGCAGTTATTGGAATTCTGCTTTCGTAGGTTAAATTATATAAAAACTCCTAAATATTTTTAGTCTCGCGCGGGGGGGGGGGGGGTCCGGACCCCCCCTAGACTACGTGCCTGGTCTTTTGTCACAGATAATTATTGATATAATTATATTAAATCAGCTTCTTGCTAACCTAAAGTTATATATATATATATATATATATATATATATATATATATATATATATATATATATATATATATATATATATATATATATATATATATATATATATATAAAGCTATATAAAATTTCCGATTTTGAAAATTGTCACTGAATCATTAAATATGTAATAGATGAGTTTAATTATTATATAAATAATAAAATATTAAATTAAGATGCTGTTACTTTTGTTTTGTCGATAATAATAGTTGTTTGTTAGTATATCAAACCGTTTATAAATAAATTATACCAAACTTTTAAACTTTGTTTTATTTTTATAAACCACGTGTCCGGGTGAAAATTTAGCACATGCAGCACCACTTTCAACCCTGTTATTTAAATTTTTATAAAAAAAAATTAAGTTTCAAATATAGTGTAAAATATTATACAGAGTGCTTCAGAATCACCAAAAAGTTTCGATGATTTTATTTTTAAACATCTTGCATTTTAATGCATTTATTTACTTTTTTTATTATTGATTTCTTGATAAAAGTTGGTGGTTTAAAAAAAAATATTTTTTATAGAAATAAACTTTAGATCAGGATGTTCAAAAAAGTGGATTTCACTAACAATTTAAAAAAAATAAAATTTTTCTGACGGTAGTTTTAAGGGCTATAAAAAAAAATATGAAATGAGTAAAATTTCTTATATTATAGTTATGAAGATATTTAAAGTCAAACAGCAAAAAAACATTTTTCTATTTAAATCTTTCTTTAGCTATTACTAATATGACATAACTAATACTAAACCTTTATATACGATTTTTTACCGCCGCGGCAGTCACAAAAATTTTAATTTTTGAAATACACTTTTTCGTATTTTTTGAATGCCCTGTATATCTGACTTAAAGTTGAATATTGTGAAAACTATTCTTTCGACAAACACACAAGTTTTATCAAGAAGAAAGTTTTTCGAGAAATTGATAATAAAAAAGTTTCCCATTTAGTGCAGACTTTTCCACGACATAATATCTAAATTAATTGTTTTCAAGTTATTATTAAAACTCCCACTTTTGCAATGTGAAGTCGTTCCTGTTCATCTTAGAACAAAAAAACTGTCGGCTCAAAAAAATATAGCAAATAATACATTATCTCAAAAATAGCTACGCCACTGGTAAGCCTCGCGAAGATATCTGACAGGGTTGCAATTTTCACCGCAAACTATTCTTTATGCGATCAGTCCGTCTTTTTTCCACTCATACACAACAACAAATTGATGTTTGATTCTGTTTATTTCATTTTTATGAATGAAATGCGGGGTCTATTTCTTTTTGACGTCATTGGTGCAGCCATTCATTATTAGTTTTTGAAATAAATGGGATTTGTATTACTTTCCTCAAAGAAAAGTATGTAATCGTAAAAAAATCGCTCTCTGAGATTTTTTCAGATATTCACGTTTCAGGGGTTTTAGATGCCGAAAAAGATATTTTCTCGAATCCGTCGGTGTGTCGGTCTGTCTGCGGCATAGCTAAAGAACTACTTATCTGATTGACTTCAAATTTTGGTCCAAAATTAAGAGTCATATAGAAATGACATGGTAATATTTTGGAAAAAATCCAATAAAGCGGAACAAAATGGCGGCTTGGTTAAATGTTTAAAAAAATATTGCTGAAAAGTTACTTATCCAATTTACCTAAAATTTGCAGAAAAATTAACTGTGACATGGGGATGAACTAGTAACATTTTGGTACCAATCCAAGATAGCATAACAAACGACGCCCTCATAAAATATTTGGGTCAAATCTTGCAACTTATTTTGAAGCGGTTTCCTTTATCGGAAGTGACTGAAATTTGGTATACATACATAAACCAGATGACAATACAACAATATGTTGTCCAATCATGAATATCTTATACAGGGCGCTTACAAAATTTGGCTAATAAGTTCAAAAAAGTTTCCGTTTTAGGAATTTGGTATATATACATAAACTTGATGATGATACAATATTATGGTGTTGAATATCTTGTCTTGTATAGTGTACACCTATATAAACAATGCAATGGTGGCAAATCTAAATATTGCTGGAAAGTACAAAATAAAATATATCTGAAAATATTTAAATATTACAAAAACACAGAACTTTTAAAAGTTTTGTGTTTGCGTAATTTTATTAACCCGAAAAATACAAATATTAAAATAAATTTAAATTAGCAAATATAAACAATATTTTAAAAATGTTATACTGGATTATCCTAGCCGTGGTTTCATTTAAATAGGGGTGGTAAGTGAATTAATGTATGTATGTATGTATGTATGTACGTATATATATTAGATCTCATCGATAAAGTTATATTGCATATATATACAGGGTTATTCACGGTGAGTGTCCAATTAGAAGTATCTGGAGAATCAATAAACACAGTACTTTCAAACCTTGCCTCTACACATAATTGAACATAAACTCCGCTTTTGACCCAAACCGGTGGCAATATCTATTTTTAAAGAAATGCCCTATATATTATTGCATTTTTGTAATGTCTTGAAAATTTTAAACACTTTTGCATGGTATTTCCTATACTTAAATTGAACTGACTTTGAGAAAGTGGCACCTGAAAATTGACATGTTTTACTGTTTAAAGCTCTATAACTCCAAAACTCCTCAACTTACAGCAAAACGGATTGCACTTTCTTACCTTAGTTTTTAGTTACCTATCATCTGATACTAATTTTAACTTCGACAGGTAATGTCAAATTTTGACAGCTTCTGTCACATTTAAAATTGGTATCAGGAGATAGCCAACTAAAAAGCAAAATCAGAAATTGAAATCCATTTTGTTGCCAATTAAGTCGTTTAGGAGCTATAGAGCTTTAAAACGCCCAAAATGTCAATTTGCATTTTCCCGAAATTTGAATTTAGGTATAGGAAACATCAAAAAAAATATTTAGAATTTTCAGGCCAACATAAAAATGCAATAATATACAGGGCCTTCCATTTAGAAAACGGATGTTGATATCGGTTTCAGTTAGAAGCGACAGTACCGCATAATTTAAATTATTTTAAAAATAGAGTTTATGTTTACCTTAGGCCAGAGCCAAATGTTCAAGATAGTCTGTTTATTGGTAGTTCTCCAAATACTTCTAATAGGACGTTCACCGTGAATAATCTTAAATTAAATAAAAGTAAATATATGGGTCATATATTATTACCAATTTAGTTACGAGGAAAGTTCCGGGTAAAGCAACTATACCGATTTTTGTATATTGCAAAAGGAAAATAAATAATGTTTAAAAAAACAATTCGTGGTATTAAAATAAATAATATTATGTACAAATCTCTAGTTTACTGAAGAACGTTTAACGGACATTGAGGGTACATTGACTATTTTACATATATAACTACTAGCGGGTACCCGCGACTTCGTTCGCGTATGTCGACAATGAAAAGGGTAGAAAAAGGTACTTAAATCGTCTTATTTAAGTACCTCTTAGGATCCGTTTTTATGTAATACCCTGTAACATAAAAAAAAATTATAATATGTAAAAAAAAAATAAAATACACTTGTTAAAGCTTTTTTTGAAAATTTAACCGTTTTGTAAATAATAAGAAGTGTAATATTGCAGGGGCTGGGCGGTTTTACCCCTTGAAATCTGAGGTTCGTAAAATCCCCTTTTATCAAATCTTTACATCATACATTCAACCTCTGTGCCAAAATTCAGCTTTTTACGTCAAGAGGTTTGAGTGGGATTGTGATTAATCAATGGCCCAATATTGAACCACCCTGTACAATTTTTTAAAAAATCTTATAATATGTAAAGTATGAAAATAGAAAATACCCGAAATCCTAAGTGTTTTTTTTAATAGAAAATAATTTAATACTTAAGGGGCGATTTCATCCCCTTACAAGTCTTTTAAAAAATCTTACTTTATCGAACCTCTACACTCTGTAGTCAATCCGTATACTAAAATGCCCTTTTCAAGCGTTTTTTTTCAAAAACTAACCGTTTTGTAAATAAAAAAAGTTTTTAATATTTAAGGGGCGGTTTCACCCCCTTGAAATTTCAGTTTTGAAAAGCCCCGTCTTATATACCTTTTACACCGTACAATCAACCTCTATATCAAAATTCAGCCTTTTATGTCAAGAGTAACCCGATTTTTTAAACACCCTGTATTCATTTTTTAAAAACCTTTAAATATGTAAAAAATAAAAATAAAAAACTCCTATTCAAGCGTTTTTTCAAAAACTAAACTTTTTAAATAAAATATATTGTATTATTTAAGGGGTGGTTTCATCACCTTGTAACTTAAGTTTTGAAAAATCTCTTCTTTCCGAACCTCTACACCTTGCAGTCGATCTGTGTCCTAAAATTCCGTTTTTTTAAGGCAAGCCTTTGAGCAAGATCGTGATTAATCAGCGACCCGATTTTTTAAAACACCCTGTATAACAGTTTCGAAGTTTTAAAATAAAATAAATAAACAAAACAAGATCTGATAAGATAGAAAAACTAACCATTTTTTAGATACAAAATATTTTGATATTTAAGGGGGCGGTTTCACCCATTTGGAATTTGAGTTCCGAAAAATATCTTCATCGGGAAATTAATCTGTGTGCCAAAATTCAGCTTCTTATGTAAAGCGGTTTGAGCAGGTGCGTGTTTAATCAGTGAGTCAATTAAGGATTTTATATATGAGTATAGATAGATAATAAAAACAATAACATTAAACCAAAGTTAATTTTTGACAATATTTCAAATCTACGCCCGGAGCCTGCAAATAGCATTTCTTAACAAATACCGAATAAACAACTGGCACCATGGAACGAAATAAATTAGCGAGATTTAATCCTTTTTACCCTTTTGCAATTTAAGAATACAAAAATTTACGCGCCTATGAAAATATCGTGTTAAATTTTATCAGTTATCGCCCATACCGCAGAAAATAAATGCATCCTAGAAATTTAGAACCAATGAAAACCTGTCATTGACCAATTGAATGCGTCGGGTTGAATAACTCCCTGACAAGCACACATCAAGTCCACGTTGACCCGAGGAGGACGAATATGAGGAGCTGTCAATAAAAATAAAGCTATTTTCTTTAAATGTGTTTTGTGGTAAATTGATCGTACCCCATTTTTTGAGCAATTTCAATTGACTTCGTATAAACTTTACAAATAACATATTTTTTTTTGCTTAACAATATTATGTTTATATCTGTTCTCTGTTTGTTGTTTAATATTTGATAGTACCTTAAATAACTTATTAGAGAAAGTACGCAAATATTTTTATTAAGAAACGAAAATTTGTTTTTGTGCTATATCAAAGAAATAGCTACGCCTAGGCTAGTTACTTTAATATTTATCGGCCAGTAAAGTTTTAGCCTCCACGTTGGCAAGAGTATGGCTGTTAATGTGCACATCCTTAAATCTTCTTTCTTTGCTTTTGACATTTTATTAATACTGGACTCAAATTTCTGCGTATGACATTCAACAAAACAAAACTCAGGATCACGCCTACTGAACGGAGCTATGGAAAATGCCAGTAATTTTCAACGCCTGCTTTTTTACCCATAGCATGACCACGGTAAGTCATTATTTTGGCCCAATTTATATTACCGGAATAGTGGTAGAACCGTTTGTAGCACCTCCTGCAAGTATGCTGCTTAAACATTTTTAAACGGCATAATTTTAAATAGACTCGTAAATGTAGCTAAGTAATTAAAAGTTTATTTCACAAATTTAATGCTACACCAACATATATCATTCCCAAACATTTATATTCCAAAAATGAAATGAAACATTCCCCTGCGGAGTTCAACAAATTGTATTTACCATAATGAACTTAAAACTTTTTTATTAAATCTCATTTCATTCAAATTAAAGTTCATCATTCGAAAAATAATAAAACATATATATTTTTTGCTGCTTTAGATTACGCGCTCTTTCAATAATTAATTCCATTAAAAAGTAATTTCCGAGACTTTATTGCCTTTTAAATCAAATTTCAAAAATATCGAATTAACGTATAATAAATTGGTGCATTAAATATCCTAAAGAAAATTGAAATATGAGTGAAGAGCTTTCAAGATGTTCCAGGTAAAACGAGTTTTCCAGGAACGTCAATAATAAAAATGAAATGACTTTCTCAGAGAAAAATGGATTTTCAGTGGAAATTGCCAATAAAAAATGGCAAATATAATTCCATCAGCAGATGTAAGTTTACCTTGCCTGCTACGTTATCTTGATACCTTCTTAATTAAATCACAAAATTGTATTTACCTTCCCTTTTTTATTACAGATGCGGGAAAAGTAGAAAAAGTTTTTTAATAATACTAGAACATTTTTTAAATTACCTGCCTTTTTTTGGTATTAATCAATTACTTAAGAGCTCATTATGTAGTTCAATCAACCAATGCCCAGAAATGGGTTATAGAGTTATCTAGATGATTAGATTAAAAGTCCCCGAATCTCCAAGAGCAAGGAGACCTCAGGGGTTCTGAAAATGTGTCCCTGTGTTTGGTTTTACTCGTATATTTTACACAAAATCTCTAATCGCTTACTAGGTATAAGCTGTAGAAAATGACATATTTTTTAAAATATGATTTTCATATCACGATTTTGGAATTCTGTATCTTCTTAAATGATAATATATTATAAGCAAATGTGCTCATTATCAAATTTGCAGGAAGTATATTTTTAAAATGATAAATTTAAAACTAAAATCCGTCCTCCAACTGTTTAGGCAGAAAATTAGTAAACTCGCTTTTTTAATGTAATCCCATATCTATTTTTAATGCCCACCTTACAATAAACCAACTTTAAGTGTACCTGAGAGTAAGTTTTCAAGAATTTAACTGTAAATATAAAATATGATATCCATTTAATAATATCTTCTAATATCAGATTTTATTGAAGATCTCCACTAAATTCCGAATTTTAAGTTTCTTTAGTGTATGCTTATGCTCTCAATAAATCCTACCTCAAGGGGATTTATATTTTTATAGGACGAAAACATGATGTTTTCCCTTCTTTATTGGCAATTTCCTCGCAAATCCTATTTTCTCTTACAGGGTCGTCTTTTTTTTGTTATTGCCGTTCTCAAACGAAATTAATTTCAATCGTACCTGATGTAGCAGTTTTAAAGCCTCCGCAACTTTTTCAATCTTCTTGTAAATTTTAATACAGTATATACAGAATAATAGCTAAAAATATTTTATGACAAAGCTATCTGTTACTGTAATCGTTATGAAGTTCGGGAAATTCGCCCTTAAATAGATAATTTTGAACAAATAGTTCAAGTAAATAGTACAAAAATCATTTATGAAATGCTATAAGTAAAGAGACTGTGCGAGTTATTTAAGCGCATTTAAATAATGGTAATTTACAGGAATTAATTCAAAAATTAATTGAGGACAATTTATAGACATATGCCTAAAGTACCGAAAATTTATTTTTGTCATCTATATCGAAAGTAGTTCATTACTAGGTGTTAAACTGTAATCGCAAACCCTTTGACTTATATGCAACCTCTGAAATATTAGCAACCTAAGAGGTGTAAAAATGTTATAGAAATATAAGTGGAAATGAATACCTGGGAATCTTTCTTGAAGAACTTAAGCAAACTAAAAGAAAACACGACTTGCCTTTGGTGAACTGCTTGGTTCGGTGGCGACCAAAATAAGGAACCATATTCGTCAACCTATAATTTTCTTCGAAGGTGCAAAATTAATAATTTTTTTATTTAGGGCGACAATAAGAGGGCGAATGTTTGCAAATTTGTCGTTGATATTCAACAAATTATTATTTTCTGACACCATTGTAAATTTTGTATACTATACTTGAACGTTTTTCTAGATTATTTGGGTTTTGGAATCCTCCCATTACATTTCTCGTCTAGGATGACATGAATATCCGCTAAGTAACAGACACCCAAAAAACACCGCATTTCATTGTCAGTTATGAGACGTAACATACAAATTGTTATAATGAACTAACACACCGATAATTTCAGAGTCAAAAAATAAAGAAAATGCCTCTAAAAGCGTGTATATTGCTTTTGGTCTATAAACGTCGTTTCAGGAAGACAAATCAGAATTTATATCTTTTCCAACCAACTATGGACCATAACTCATCGGTTTTCTAAGGCTTTTTCCAGTGATTCCAATAACTATAAATATAGTTATGTTAGTCATTTGCCCACTGTCCTACTAAAAGACTAGGTGAGTATTTTAGATACTGTTTCAATACTGCACAAATTGTCGCATTTGAAGTATCATACTTAAAACTTACCCCAATTATCCATGTCACATATTGAAAAAAATCTAATTGAATAAAACAACAATTTTCACGTACTTTACCTGAAAATCTAACATATCGTGCTAAAGTCTGTTTCAGAAATGTATAGAGTAATAAAATGGAGAACTCCGTTCAGTTTGGCTAAATATCGGGGTCGTCCATAGGCATAGATAAACTTTGTCTATATAATAAGAAAGATCCTTTTATATCACTGTCCTTTTGGATACCTAAGGAGGTTTTAATACTCTATAGATTACATTTATTACATAATGCATACATAATAGGCTAATACTTAATGGAGGCAGGTAATAAAACGTATATTATAAATACTTCTTAATTGGGTTTTAAATATGTTAGTATTTGCTGTTACGATATACTGTCAACAGTATTATAAAAATAAATTGAAAATTATAAAATGGCACCATTCACTCCAACGAAAAGATGTTCTAATAATTCCCCATCATCAAAGAGTGAAAAAATTATTAAATGTACACGATTGCATAAAATATGATTACTTACTTGAGATACGTATATATATATATATATATATATATATATATATATATATATATATATATATATATACGTATCTCAATTTATTTAATACTTTTATTTCGTTTTCAGTCTGACTACTTGGTAAAGAACTATATTACGTTAAATATAAGTAAAATACGCTTGTTTGTTACTTTCCATTTTAATATTTCGCATTTGCCACACATGGTAATTTAAAATTAGAACTTTTTATTTTAGCTTTTCAATTCAATTCCTTTCATTTTCCTCATTAATTTTCGATTGTGTATCTTTTTACGTTTTTACTTCCCTCGTAAGAAGGAAGTATTGTAATCGTGAAAAAATCACCCTCCCAGATTTTTTCAGACCTTTATATTTCAGGGTCCTTATTCTCGACATAGCTAAGAAACTGATTGAAATTTTGTTCAAAAATTAAGGGAAATATGGGGTTGACATGATAACATTTTAGTAAGAACCTAATATTCCCTATGTTATTTAACAAAATGAACTAAAATAGTCAAACAAAATCCCGGCCTAATAAAGTGTTAAAAAAAATCACTCTGAATCTGATCTGAAAAACTACTTATTCGATTGAGTTCAAATTTTGCGCAAAAAAACACAATTTATATATGTTAATGACTATGTGCGAAAAGAAATACGGTCACAATTCACTAAGTATTCCTAATAAAAGGAAATATTCATAACGAGAGAAGTTCCAAAGAGAATAAATTTACCGATTTTTAGTTAAAAAATGCTCTAAAATGCGAGTTTTTATTTAGAGTTCAATATATTTTCATGTGACTTCCCCGGTTCTTTCTTTTTTACTTAAGATATTTTGTAACCCCCGGTGTGACCCGCACCACAGGTTCAGCATAGGGGTCCTCAGGTCCTAAATACTGCCCTGTTGGTTCACACAACGTGACAAATGTGTACTCTTTAGGTATCACAATAGATCAAAATAGTAGCGTAAACTATAATAGATCTTTGGTATCATTCATGTATTACATACTGTTATATTCATGAAAAATATAATTTGATTTCATTAAAGTCCTAAAAGCATATTTAGATTTGATTTATATGGTATTTACATCTAAATAATCTTTCAAATATTCCCATTTAAAATTGCATTGAATACAATTCGATTACAGTAGCAAAATAAATTACTACACTCTTCATTTTATCAAAATTGATTGCGCTTTACAAGAAATGTCGAAAATACAACAGTTAAATTATATTTTTATTAATAATTTTAGTTGAGACTTTCCCTGATAGATATATAGGCAGCATACATATTTTGCAATTTACTTTCTCGGTAAATTTGTGGTGATAATAAGATACTAAAAGTGATGCTAATTAACAGACACGCAATCGGGCTATTGTGTTCCAATATATTCAATACATCAAGTACAAGAATAAGTGAGCTTTATTTTCGCGAGCACAGAGCATTTCATATCAATTAATATTACGTTTTGTTCTAGTGTCCTATTATTTTATATACAATGCTCACACTTCTAAGCGAGACGGCTACTAATTTTTTAGCAATTTTCAAACATTTATAATTTTCTCATACTATCTTGATTTCAATTTCGGGTATGTTTAAGATGTTTTAGTATAAGAATAAACTATTAAGTTCGTTGAAGTTCGATATCCGTTAGCTCAGTGGTAGCGTTTCAGATTAGCAAGAGCTTATAATTTTTCTAGTTGACTAAAAAAAAGGATCCTTATTTTCGTATATGAGTGGCTTTTGCTTACTCCAGATTGCCGAAACCATGAAAAATCTACAAAAATATTATCCCATGTACGTAATATTATGTCTTTCATTGATATACGGGGATGTATGGATCCCCCTATCTAAATACACCCATGCCACAAACACACTGTACACTCGAGCATTTACCCAATGAATGCTGCAGTAGGAAAGCCTGATTGATGCTTCATATATTTTTCCTGCAATTTTATTATTTCTATTAACGATTTAGATGCAGATGACAACGATTATTTTAGTGAAGAAGTAGAAATGATGTAGTTTCTTTTTATTTTTTAAAAATATTGCACATTGTACAAATACATTTGGAAGAAATAAAATATTTCTATATTTTATTTCTCCCAATTTTAATAAGTTAACTTTTGAATAATCTATTTCTCCGTACATATGTGAGGCGTTCTGGGTGAAAATTGGTACCTGGGGGTTTTTTGACACTGATCCTAATTTAGCTCTTACTTGTAGGGGGCTACGCCTACATGTCTTTTTTCACTTTCAAAAGCTCGTAACTTTTTTATACGATCTTGAATGACATTTTTGATAAAAAAAGTCGATTTCTCAATCATCCTTACGAGAAAAAGGTTTTTTTTATTAGAAGTCGAGGTATCTGGATTTGAAATAATCGATGCATGTCACATTGATCTTAATTTAGATCTTACCCTACCTACTACTACGCCACCTACCTGTCTTTTTTCACTTTCAAAGGCACGTAACTTTTTTGTAGGACCTTGTATTATATTTTTGGTGAAAAAAAATCTCAATCATCGTTACGTAAAAAAGTTATTCTTATTAAAATTATATGAAACAATATCATGAAGTAAAACATTCCAGACAATGATTTACAAAAAAACATCATACAATAATAAAAAGCAACAAACAATAAAACATTAGATTTTTTAATCCCAACAATTGTTGGAAATGCCCACCTATTGCCAAAATGCGTGTACCCAATCTTCTTCTCACCGATGCACCCTTTGAAAAATCCCCGGAGTATTTTTAATCGTGTCACAGGAATCTATTATGCGATTCCTAAGTTGTTCTTCATTTTGATAGGAGTTTGGGAAATGAGGGTCTTAAGATAACCCTTTAGGAACGTATGTGTGTGCTTGATTAGCTATATATCCAATACATTCCTTTTTTATATGAACTGTGAGAGTTTATTGAAACACTGTTAAAACGAAATAACATAAGTCTATTGAATTAGAACAACAAAATTCACATCCGACTTCTTGCAAGTCCAAAAACATAGTCCTCCTCTAATATTAATACAAATCTCAAGAAACATAAAGTTCCACCCCCTGTGCCAAAATTCCTCGCTTTGATTGGTCCTATTCGTTGGCAAAAGGGGTTTTTTTCTATCTTCGTAAACTTTCCCATGGTCAAAATAAAAGCATTCATTACAGATAGTAAAATGGGAATTTGGGGAAAGCTTTACTAAGAAGGGTCGTTTCGGTATTTTCCTATCATAAACCCTAAATGCAATAAACAGTTTACTATCGGTGATAGTTCCTACTATCGAACGTGCAACAACATATTTTAAAATCGTACAAAAAAGTGTTGTAAAAATAAAAATTAACGGATAGCATACAAGAACCTTAAAACTAAATTAGACTCTAAACGCCGATGGAAATTCCCACAATTATGTACAGAAAACTAAGTACCTACAAATTGTTACATTTCTCAATAGCAATAGATAATTAGCCTAGATTAAAAAAGTAAATGTAAAATAAAATAAATATGTACAGTATGTTATGCAGTAACAATGAAAAGAAAAACAAATATATTCAGTGTGATATGCGCAAATTTTAACTTTGGCAGACAAATGTGGGAGTCATTCAGTCGCCACAACACCCCTGCCAGTGATTGAGATTCACGACAATCCAGCCTGGAAGCGTTTGGGAAACCGGACATGTCTGCCCGATCTGGTCTGTCGCTCTGGTCACCTGCTGATGGGTTCTGATGCGGGAGCATGGTTCCCATCTGGTGGCTGGTGTGCTTCTTCTTCTCGTTGCGAGACTCATCTGGTTCTGGTAATTTCTGCGGGTTGCAGAGTGACTTGATCGTTTTTAGGGATTCCTGCTGGGTGAATGACGTATTCCGTCTCCATGTCTTGTGATAGTGGCATGTCCTTTGGGTCCTTGTTCAAGATATACGCTGGCTTGAGTCGATCGATACTGACGGTGACGTGGCGTCCCCTTATGTCAACGACGAACGCCTTAATCTTCCGGCCAGCGACGCTGTACGGGCCATCGTAAGGATGTTGCAGAGGCTTCTTCTGAACGTCATTGCGAACAAAAACATGAGTGGCTGTTTGAAGATTTTTAAAAATTAACGTTTTTCTCTTTGCATCGTGGTTAGATCCATTGGTGGGGCGTAGCTCAAGAAAATGTGTACTTAGTTCAGTGGCGAAGTTGCTGGAGCCATCATCTTGGATATTCAGTGAGCGGGATGCTAAGAACTCTCCAGGCAGGCGAATGGGTTGGCCGTATATCATCTCTGCAGCTATAGCGTCGAGGTCCTCTTTCCAAGCCATTCGGATACCGAACAAAACTGTGGGTAGGCTCTCGGTCCAGCGGGACTTATGACATCGAAGGGAAGCCTTAAGTTGGCGATGAAACCTTTCGATCATGCCATTAGCTGCGGGGTGGTATGCCGTTGTACGAATATGATTGGTGCCCATTAGAAAATTAATTTGCTTGAACAGGCAAGACTCAAATTGCCGGCCCTGATCGGTGGTGACTCGTAGTGGAACGCCAAACCTGCACACCCATTTGTCATAAAAGGCTCGAGCAATGGTGGTTGCTTCCTGACCTTTCAGTGGTATTACTTCAGGCCACTTGGAAAATCTGTCTATCATGGTCAGACAATATCTGTATTCCTCAGATAACGGCATTATCACTATGTCAAGGTGAACATGCTCAAAACGGCTAGAGGGCTGTTCCGACTGGATTAATGACATGACGCGAGACCTTCGAACGCTGGCATTCAGGACAGGATTGGGCCCACTTCCTGCAATCACTCTTCATAGATGGCCAAACATAGCGCTGAGTTGCTAGTTTCACTGTGGCTCTGACACCGGGGCGGCTTAGCTGGTGTATGCTGTCAAAAACTGGTTTTCTGAATGGCTTCGTAATAAATGGTCTAGCTATTGAAGTTGACATATTGCACCAGATTGTGTTGTTAGTAAAAGGAATTTGGATTTGTCTCATTTTCAAGACCGAATCGTCTTGACAAAATCTGGTCAGTTCCTCGTCACTGTTCTGGGATGTTGCTAGAGCATCGTAGTCGATTGACTTATGAACTTCATCAATCCTAGATAAGGCATCTGCAATCACATTATCACTCCCTGCTATATGCCGAAAGTATGTCGTGAATTGACCGATAAAATCCAGGTACCGGAACTGTCGAGGTGATACTTGGCTTTTCTTATGACGAAATGCATATATCAGTGGTTTATGGTCCGTGAAAATACTAAAGTTTCTTGCCTCCACCATGTGTCTGAAATATTTGACGGATAGGTATGCGGCCAGTAGCTCACGGTAATAAGCGCCATATTTGCACTCCGTAGGACTGAGCTTCTTGGAGAAAAAGCTAAGTGGTTGCCACTGATCATTTACCCACTGCTGCAAGGCAGCGCCAATGGCAGAGTCTGAAGCGTCACAGAATATAGCAAGGGGTGCGTTGACATTTGGGTGCGACAACAAGGTAGCCTGGACTAGACTAGTCTTGCTGGCTTCGAACGAGGCTAGACCTTCTGTGGTCCAGTGTAACGGGGATCTTCCTTTGATTTTTTTCTTGAGGAGTGTGTTCAGTGATGCTAGAATCTCGGCTGCTTTGGGTATCTCCGGTAGAAATTCACCATACCCAGGAAGCGACGAAGTTGCGTGGCCGTTTCAGGTTTTGGGTAGGCCAGAATAGTTTCGACCTTTTCTGGCAGTGGTTGGGTGCCTGCGTTTGAGACGCAATATCCTAGGAATTTGACTTGGGACTGGCCAAAAACACATTTACTTGGGTTAATGACGATGCCGTATTGCTGAAGACGCTGAAACAGTGTTTCCATGTGGCGGAGGTGTTCTTTGGGCGTCGTTGAGGTAACAAGGATGTCGTCTAGGTACACATAACAATAGTCCAACCCTCGAGTAACTTCATCCATGAAACGCTGAAAAGTTTGTGCTGCGTTTCGAAGTCCAAACGTCATAAATGGAAATTCAAACAATCCGAATGGTGTGGTGAAGGCTGTTTTCGCGATGTCCTCCTCAGCTACTGGGATTTGGTTGAACGCACGGATTAAGTCGATGGTTGAAAAAATCGATTTTCCTTGGAGCTCTTGTGCGAAATCCTGGATATGGCGGACGCCAAATTGATCAGGACAGGTTCTGCTATTCAGAGCTCTATAATCCCCACAGGGCCTCCATTCGCCGTTGTTTTTTGGTACTAGGTGCAACGGCGAGGACCAAGGACTTTTAGATGGCCAGGCAAGTCCGAGTTTCACCATGGTATCGAATTCCTTCCCTGCGGTTTTTAGTTTGTCCGGAGCTAGACGACGTGGTTTCTGGGCGACAGGCGAACCAGGCGTGGTAATAATATGATGCTGCGTTTTGTGTTTAATGTGTTTGGGAGTACCGTTTGGTTTGGTGATCCCCGGGAACCTTTCCAGAAGCACATGGAAAGGGAAAGCACCATTAAGTACTTTGACGGTCGGAGCGGTCCATTCCAAAACCTCACCACGTGATGTCAGTTGTGTTGTGGAGTCCAAGAGTTTGCCTTGCTGCAGATCCGGGAGCAGTCCATAGTGTGCGAGGAAGTCTGCTCCTAGGATAGGTTGAGATACGTCAGCTATGATGAATCTCCATGGAAAATCTCGGCGGAGTCCTAGGTTGAGGGTACGCGCTACTATTCCGTATGTGGTTATAGACGAACCATTGGCAGCTGAAAGTGCGTAGGTTGATTTGGTATGAGCACCATCCACTCGGAGTCTCGGGATTACGCTTAGATCGGCACCGGTGTCGATGAGAAATCGAAGTCCGGTTTCACGATCGTAGATAAATAGGCGGGGTAATTTATTAAGGCAGGTGTCATTTGCCGCCATCAGTGACTGCCCGGTTGGTTTCCCTGGTTCCATGAACAGGGCATAGTGCATTTCTGGGCTTCCTGCTTGTAGCGCCAGTGGTACCAGCATAATCCGGCTGGGCGCGCTTCCCTAGGTGTAGATGGCGAGCGATGCCGCGACTGGGATCGGGATCGAAAATGCGTGCGGGAATTTCGCATTCCTCTTGAAGCATGCACGTCCTGCTTGACACTAGCTAGCTCTCCCTTGACCTCTGAAAGTTGCTGTGTTAGTTGTTGCATGAGGGAATGGAGAATCTGGTATTCTTGCGAATGCTTAGGGGTGATTGCCGCTACGGAAGGGCTCTCAGGCAGAGCAGTAAATATATTGTCAGCCTAGTCCGCAGTTTCACTTAGTGTTTGACGTGATTGCGTAGCTAGTATAGGTTGTAGATTGGCTGGTAAGCGTCTTACCCAAATACTCCTCACTAATGTCTCCGGGACTACTGATCCTGCTAGTGCCTGCAGTCTTCGAAGGAATTGGGAAGGTTTTTCGTCACCCATAGCTTTGTTTTCTAGCAGTTGCCTGGTCTTCTGTTCTTGGCTCGTACTTAACCGCTTTATGAGTTGTTCTTTTAGCTCGGAATAGGAATTAGAATCTAATGGTTTCGTCACAATGTCGCGCACTTCGCTGATATATCGCGGCGGAAGTTTCGCGAGAATGTCCAAATATTTTTGCTCGGTGTTTGTGATTTTTGATCTATTAAAGCAAGCCTCTACGATTACAAACCAAAGTTCTGAATCCGACGGGTCAAAGTCTGGAAGTCGCAGCGCGGAATTTATCGCGACAGCCTTCGCGATAGGGATGGCACTGTTGGTTTCTGCCGCAGAGTTAGGCATGGTATACCGCGAAATATTTGTTACAAATAAACTCACGATAGCTTAGGGACTGTTGTATTGACTAAAACACAACCTACCACAAAAGGAATGATAAAAACTTCACTGTAATACTAGGTACTTACATTGATTGTTCAATTTATCACTAAAACACTGAAGCACTAATTACACTACTTGCTCTCACAAAACAAATCACGTCGGGGTCACCATTTTAGGAACGTATGTGTGTGCTTGATTAACTATATATCCAATACATTCCTTTTTATATGAACTATGAGAGTTTATTGCAACACTGTTAAAACGAAATAAAATAAGTCTATTGAACTAGAACAACAAAATTCACATCCGACTTCTTGCAAGTCCAAAAACAGAGTCCTCCTCTAATATTAATACAAATCTCAAGAAACATAAAGTTCCACCCCCTGTGCCAAAATTCCTCGCTTTGATTGGCCCTATTCGTTGGCAAAAGGGGTTTTTTTTATCTTCGTAAACTTTCCCATGGTCAAAATAAAAACATTCATTACAGATAGTAAAATGGGAATTTTACTAAAGCTTTACTAAGAAGGGTCGTTTCGGTATTTTCCTATCATAAACCCTAAATGCAATAAACAGTTTACTATCGGTGATGGTTCCTACTATCGAACGTGCAACAACATATTTTAAAATCGTACAAAGAAGTGTTGTGAAAATAAAAATTAACGGATAGCAAGTTCTAGCAAGCAAGAACCTTAAAACTAAATTAGACTCTAAATGCCGATGGAAATTCCCACAATTATGTACAGAAAACTAAGTACCTACAAATTGTTACATTTCTCAATAGCAATAGATAATTAGCCTAGATTAAAAACGTAAATGTAAAATAAAATAAATATATACAGTATGTTATGCAGTAACAATGAAAAGAAAAACAAATATATACAGTGTGATATGCGCAAATTTTAACTTTGGCAGACAAATGTGGGAGACATTCAGTCGCCACAACCCCAAAGGAAATAATCCAGACAGGTAAGGTCTGGTGACCTAGGGAGGAGGGGCATGGATGAGGCCCTCTTCGACCTATCCAGCGATAATTGAAAGTTTGATTTAAAAATCCTCGCGCTTATGTACTAAAATGTTCTGGTGCAGCGCCACTTTTTATTTCGAAGTAAAAATGGCACATTTTCAAGCAAAACGGGCAAATCTTCTTTGAGAAATTGAGGATACCTATCGCCGTTTAATCTTCCCGGAAGAAAGAATGGACCTATTAGAAAATCTTCCAGAACTCCAGCCCACACTTTAACGGAGAACTGTAGTTGAAAACAAATTCCTTTATTAAATTGCGAATAGCATTGCGAGAGAAACATGTAAAATGTATGTTGGCAAACTCAGCATTGGTAAAGTTCTTCATAAGTGTACGCAAAGTAAAGGTCAAAATACGTATATAACCAATAAACAAAAAATTGAAAGAACTTACCACCCTACTTGATTCTTTTGGTTCCCTATGTTACATCCCTCTGTACGATCATCTACGGAATATCTAATTTGCAGGAGTGTTTGAATTCAGTCTTACTATTTTATAATGCATTATGGATATCTTAGAAAATAATTCTTTAGATTTAGATTTAGAAAAAAAGTCCTACATTCAATGTCACATGCATCGATTATTTCAAATCCAAATACCTCAAAAAATATTGTTCCTAGCGACTTCTAATAAAAAGGCTTTTTCAGAGACACCCTGTATACACGCATATACAGGATTATTCACGCTCACATGGCCTACTACAAGTATCTGGAGAATCAAGTAATATATTACTTTGAAACTTTGGCTCTGGCCATAGATGAACATAAACAATAAACTCCCTTTTTAAAATATTTTAAATTGTGCGGGGTTGCCGCTTCAATCTTAAATCGGCATCATCCATTTTCTAAATGGAATGCCCTTTATTATATTGGATTTTTATATTTGTTTGAAAAGTCTAAACACTTTTTGTAATATGTTTCCTCTGCCTAAATTCAGCTGTTTTTGGGAAAATGGCGGTTAAAAATTGCAATTTTCAAGCTCTATAGATTCCAAACATCTTAACTTGCAATGAAATAGATTGTAGATTCATATCTTAGTTTTTAACTATTTACCTCCTGACAGCAATTTCTCTCTGACAGGAAATTTTGACACCTCCTGTCAAACCAGAAATTGGTGTGGAGTTGTAGATAATCAAAAACTAAGATAGAAACGTGAAATCCATTTCGTCGTAAGTTAAGTCGTTTGGAAGTTACACAGCTTCAAAGCGCAAAAATGTCAGTTTTCAAGAGCAATTTTCCCGAAAACAGTTGAATTTAGGTCTAGGAAACTTAACGCAAAAAGTGTTTAGAAAGTTCACAACAAAAATGTAATATTATGCAGGGTAATCCATTTATAAAAGGGATGTTGCCACCGGACTAAGGTAGTAGCAGCATCACCGCGTAATTCAAAATATTTTAAAAAGAGAGTTTATATTTATCTATGACCAGAGCGAACTTTTCAAATTAATCTACTCATTGGTTTTCCAGATACTTTTAGTAGGCCACTGGGCGTGAAGAACCCGTTATTTGATAAATATATTTTGTTGAATTTCTAATGTTTTTTACTATTCCAAAAATCGTGCTACAGAATAATACTGACTACATTTTTATCTCCACTGTTTCTTGGAATTAACTTATAAATAATAAATAGATATATTACATAATTTTGAAAAATAATTGTTCACTACACTCTTCTAAAAATATGCTTCGACTGCCCATGACAAATTAGTCCACATCATTTTGTTGTATATATTTTAACGATTATCGTTTCTAATTAAGTCAAATTTTAAATATCCATTCTGCCTAAAAACTATATAACTTTAAATATGATCCGTAGACGTAGAACGATAATAATAATCACCCACAATTATTTATAATTGATTGCACTATGGCCGAGGGGAAATATCCCTAAAGCAATACTAACGTTCTATAATATAATATGAGAAGCCGATACTTAGAGAATGCATTTTAAACATATCGACAAAATTGACATCATAATATAAGGTAATAGAAAAACTTCAAATCTTTGAAAAGTGAGAAAAAATGTTTCGTTCCACTTACACTTCCCGTATATAGTATATTTTAGTATTAATACTGTACCGACGTGTGTATGTGTGAAAAAAAATGTGTGCACACGAAAACTTGTGAACGGTCAAACCGATTCTTTTTAAATTTCCATCAATGCTAATCTAGATCAATGTGTAGACGCGGATTCGATTGGATGTCATGTAGATCATTGATATTTTAAGCGGCATAAAAATGTAAAAAAAGTGTGTAGGTATTGTGAGAGCGTTCAAACGGGTTTTACTCAAATTAAAAACAGAGATAGTTGTGATAAATGTTTTGACATCAAAAAACAATAATAAAATAATAAAAAAAAATGTTTAGCTTAACAAACGTTCTAAAAGACATCAAATTACTTTCGTTTTTTATATATAAAAAATATTTATTTTAAAAAGTTTAGCTTAAAAAAAACAGGTGAAATGGCGTAAACTGGGGAAACTTTATAACTTAAGTATTACTTTGTGAAGTTAATAATATTGAATAATATAGAAATTTGGCAACTTGCATTTATTCTGACATTTTCATCCCCAGTAGGTCTAAATAACAGTGTTTAAAAAGTCTGCAAACTCTCTAGTGTGAAGCCGAGACTTGTTAAAATATATGATTTATGATAAGCACATTGTAAAGATTCATATCCTGACTTAGTTTTGTAAACATGTTTATTTTTTAGTTTATTTAAAAATTATGTTCATATTTAAAAAAACTTAACATGTGGAGGTAAATTTCGTACATGTTCTAAAGTTACTGCCACTAAGATTTTATCTGAACTAGAAAAAATGTTTCATAATGCTTCGTAACACAGATACATATTTGGAGCCTGAAATTATGAAATTTACAGTGAAAATAAGTTACAAGCACTTAGTAAGAAGTAAATGGATTTCGTTTCGAAATGCAGTAAAAACAAATAAAAAATACTGAAAAAGCCGGAACACATTTAAAACCGAGGGCATTTTTGGAACAAGAGGAAAAATGCTTCATCTGCTTTTGTTTTTTTGCGACGGCGACGGTTGAAGATCTGAAACTTATTGTCAAGTCTTATTTGGACAAAGAAAAACGAAAAGTTTCACTTTTCAGAAACAGTTATTTAGATTTCAACTGAGTACAATCTTTTTGCGCCGCATTTTTACAGCGCAGGTCCAAATTTGGTCAAAGATTTTCCCAAAATATTTCCCACGTAAAAGAAGATACAGATGAAGGAACTGTTAACCAGTACTTTGGCAATAACTGAACTGAACTCATATATTTGTAATCATGAGCAGGCAAATCTCGTAGATGAACAAGGCTGATCAAAAAATGTCTAAACGGAAGGAATCAAGTACCCAGAAATGATAAGCAATTCTTCAAAGGCTTGTACTTCTCTAATGATATGCGGAAATGTAGAAAATTAACTTGCTCCAGTACATATAAGTTACAAATCTCAGAAACTTTGGTCAGCTTGAATGGAAGATAAAGGTTTGTTCCACCAATGTAATTCTTTCCTTGCTAGAAAAACACTAGGGTGTAAAATTTTGATTAGAGACAACTTAAGCTCTCACCTAAATTTGGAGGTAATTAAACAGTGTGAACTAAATAACATTAGATTCATTGCATAATAGCAGAAATATATAATTTCTGCTAGTGCAAAACGGCCTACAAGAAGAATTGCTTTCGATTATGTCACAGGGTACTCTCCTGCGATCAGGATTTCTGGGTCTCTACCCTCATCAGGCAGGCTTGTACCCAGGAAGATCGGAAATAACAGATTGCTCGATATGACAAAATCGAAAACGAAACGTCTATCATACTGAAACAATACTACACGCTAAATGCAACACTTAGCACCACCTATTGCGTTACCGTCCATCACAACACACATTCTTTGGATGTTGCCTATTTTAGACCCATGAAGAGATTCTGAAGTCATTTTAGTGAAGTACCAAAGGATGCGGTTTCTCGTTTTTTAAAAACACTTTTAATGAATTTCTTGAATGTGAATTTCCATATTTGGGTTGTGATTTTGAAGTAGTTGGCACTGAAGAAAGAATATTTATTAAAGTTGGAAGAGCACGGACTGAAAATCTAAGGACTGGTTTTCTAATAAGCAAAATTTACCTCTTAAATAGGAAAGTCGTTTTGAACAGACTGTGTGGTTACGTTGCTGCTGATGACCCTATACAAGTCGTCGGACAAAGCTTTCTTAGACACCTTTCCTTAAAATGTCAAAAAACGTCATTACGTATTCGTAAAATAACGTTTGCAGTACCTCGAGGAAAAGGAATAATCAGTTCAGAATAGAATACGGTCTCCATTGTGCCTGCTAGTTTTTCTTAGCACTCCACATCGAGAATTCAAAACCCAAGAATCCTGAAAGCCCAACGACGCTTTCATTCCAGAGGAATTTACAATTTGCTCAAATTACAATACAAAAAAAAAGGTCAAAGAACCATCAAAGCTTCCTGTATACAATATACAGGAAGCTTTGATGGCCCTTTCAACTTCGAAAATGAATTCAGTGTAGAATTAGAAGAGGCTAACAATACCTTTATTTTATGGGAAAACCAAAACTGTTGGACGCTACTTTTTAGTTATTCTTTTTTCAGTGAGAATTATATATAATATTTACAATAATAAGAATAAAAAAATTTTACTATTTTATTATATATTTTTGAACTAATATTTTAGCGAAATACAGATAGTGAGTTCATCTTTGTGACAAAGACAAGTACTATTGTAACAGTTATATAAAGAGTAAACATAGCAAAGTTACCTCAAAACCCCGGTTAACTTTGGGACATATTTTAGGCCCAATATCTCATGTCGTTTGTTTTTCTTAAAGATAACGTCTCGTAAAAAATTATTGCTAATGTAAAGGCAAAAATGTATAGACATGAAAGTTTTATTACAGGGAAACTCAAAAAATCATACCCTATTTACCTCGGTTTATGGTACGTTAAGTTTCTTTTATCCTCTTGAATATAAAAAAAATTGTCAACAGAGACTAACTCTAGCCTTTCAATTTTTAAGTGGCGTAAGGCTCCAAATTTGTTTAACTTTTTAACGTTGTGGATATTTTTGCTATCGTGAATATACTATATTGGAAACTAATTGTTCACAAAATTCTAATCCAACTTACTTAAGGTAAGGTGCTTAATCATATAACTAATAATGACTTTATTCAAGACTGGTGTGGTAGCTTTACTTTAAAATGTTCATATTTCTTTTATAGTTTAAGCAGGAAATACATAAAAGTTCAGATATATGTAATTTGTCCGCAAAAAGTCTATAAATGTGGGACTATTTAAAAAAAATGTAGGTTAAACATTTTATTTCTACTGAATAAAATGCATCTTAGATCTCTTTATACATTGGAAATAACTAAAACACCTAAAAATTATTCCTACTACGTTTACCCTAAAAAAACGCCTCATTTATATCCAAATGCCTGCTAAACTTACCTATTTGTTGAAGCCGCTATTAAATGTTCAAAAACGGTAAAGGTTTAATGGATGGCCAGACATGGAAATGGAAACATAAAACTGCATTTAATAAATTGAGGAGAATAACTGGGGATTTACACATTAATTTATTGCAAATTCAATATGAAATGGGCGTCGTATAATTCCTGCTTACCAGCCTAAAATGTTTTTTATGATGATGGCATATAATGGGTTTGGGAAAGATTCTTTAATAGTAGATTAATAGAAGAATTTTCACATAAATGCCAATTCTTGAATGTTCGTGTAAACCTGTATTTAGTACCAGGGAGACAGAATAATATTATATTCTTAACAAAACCGAAATAATTACAAAATGAAAAAGGCATATGATTATTTAAACATAAGTTTTAGATGGCATCAAAAAGATGATGGCTAGCATATCCAGGTAAAACCTTTTTAGAAATTATATTTTAAAGAAAAAATACTTTCATTGATGACAAACTGTTTTAATAAAACCTAATTTCATCTATTGTGAGGTTAACACTTTTATTATGGACAAAGAAGGTAGCTTATCCACGTGAAACTTTTTTTATAAATTATAGGATTTTAATGTAAAAATATTTTCTTTAATCCCGACCTGTTTCACTAAAACCTTCGATTTAGACAAGATATTACCATTTTTTTCAATTAAAAATGTTTTTCCATTGAAAAATTGACATATATCTTAGTAAAATAAACCATTAATCACCTGGTAGCAGTGTGGCCGCGAGTCAAGATAAAATTTGTAGTCTCGTCTCGACTTAATCTCGTCTCCTCTCGACACCATTCAATCTCGACACTCGAGACGAGATGAGACGAGTTTCTCGACTTTTAGTAATTGAAACCTTTACCTTATAGATATACCTATTACCTTATATAAATCATACGTCTTTCTACTTCTGTTAAAGATATTATTGCATCAAAAAAATTCTTCGGATTGTTTTACTAAAAATTTGCATTGCAAACATTTACCAAATTTTGGATTGTCTCTAAAACATCATTGTTTACTAGAAAATGAAATGTCTTTTTTTTACTTTTTAATTATTAGACTTTGGTTTTGTGCCTATAAATATATTTTAATATTAATATTAATAGTATATTCAAATATAAAAGTGTTTTATTAATAAGTATATATATATATATATATATATATATATATATATATATATATATATATATATATATAGAGAGAGAGAGAGAGAGAGAGAGAGAAGAGAGAGACAGAGAGATTAAATACCAAAAGGTTTACAAATGTGTATCACCTCATTTTTCTGTCAATAACAAGACGTTTGGTATTATTTTCTAATAATAATAACCAATTTTGCTTATATATGTATTTTAAATAATTTATGCTAATTGCTAGGGTCTAGAAAGTTTTAAAAAATGTATTAATTTTAACTGCACTCACTTTACAAGCAAGTTTAGCTAATAGATTTTATACTTTTTTTTTTTTTCCATATATATATATATATATATATATATATATATATATATTATGGCGTAAAGTTCCTATGAACTTACCAATACATGCGAACGGCAGCCAGTCATCTTATCGGAGAGCTGTAGGTTGCAGGTTCTCGGGTACACTTTTCGAAATTAAAATAGGCGCCACCTAATTGACTGTAACTCAATTAGGAAGAAATCTATATTGATATTTAAATGCAGACAAAATAAAGATTTGGAGGGTTTTTCAATAAAACACTATATAAAGTGCAGACTGTCAAATTTTAATGATCACCTTGATCTTTTGTTCTTTTTTTAAGAGTTGTTTTATAAAATAATTTTTGGCATATGAAATTTAGCTTACATTCAAAAATTCAATAGACATTAAGATATAAAAAAATAAATCGAGAAAATGTAAAATATATATAAAATATATCAAATATGTGAAATGTTATAGAACGTTATTACCATTATATCATCAACCCCTGAACATCTGGCGAAATGTCATGACACAAATATGTAAATATGAAAATTAAATTAAATAGCGCACAGGGAATCAAAAATTCATGAATTTTCTTTTACCACACTGCCGCAAGGAAAAAGTTATAAAAATATAAAGTATTTCGCCAAGGCTGTTTTACAAAAAATAGGTTACTTACTTCCTTTATGCTACCTCATATAAAATTTATGAGCATAAAAATGAAGAATTAATTACTCGTACTCTTACAGGAAGCAGCAAAACCATTGTAGAACTCTTGGTTTATGTACCCCAAAAATTACACCATAAACTTGTAACTATATCCCAAAACCATATCTTGAATTCTTAACCTGAAACCCTACAAACAATTGTATGTCTTAAAATAAAATCGACATGGAATGTGCAAAAACAAGTTATTTACAACACAGCTATTCAAAGACATTGCCTTACCTCTAGTCATCTAGAGGGCTCCTTCGACGTCAACGGTCACCAACAAAGGGAATTTCCAGACATCTAGAAAGGCTTCTCGAGGACCGACAGTCAAAACAAAATTCAGGACGCCATTCTGTTAATAAAAGATAATTGCGATTTAGCTCACAGCAGGAAACTAATTTGAAAATCGACTTACCACGTGGTTGATCAAATGTGGAACCAAACAAAACGGGACCAAAATTTAGGGCCAGATGATGTCCATAAATAGGCCTTAGGCTTTCAACAGCACTGCACTTTAAAAGAAATTACTCATGACATACTTTCATTACTTAAAAAAGATTGGTCCATTAAGGCACACGCCAAAGCCGAATACATGTTGCACCTCTAAGGAGAGCCAATAGAAAGGGGCGAGAATATCAGCTCCAGAAAATTCGAAGAAGTTTGACATTCCCCTCCATCATTCTTCCTTACTTCAGACTTATGCCAACCTAATGCCATAAAATAAAATAATAATTACAGTGGAGTCCACTGCTGGCGCCACTAGTATAAGGGAGTAAGAACCCGATAATATTCGGTGTCCTCCGAATAACGCTGGCGAATTGCCACTGAGCAGAACCAAAATCGTGACTGAAATGAAAAAACACGACACTGTCAAAGCTGGCTGGATGCCGAAAATAAGAAACCAATGAAACCATAGTGACAGAAGAGAAAGGCAGGCAAATTCCGAATATTTGTAAACAAAACAAAAACAAATTTCTTTTGTCATAATTTAGAGAAGTTGAAAATGCTTTACAAAATGTATTCCAATGAATTATGAATAAAACATATTGAGGTATGTAAAATGTAATTTACATAAAAGTCTTGATATTTTAACTTGCAGCTAAATAAAGTTATATGTTCAATTTTGTTTCAGATTACTAATTGGCTTAAAATAATGAAAAACCATTAGCAAAATGTTCATTAAACATTCCATACAAAGCAAACATAAAGAAAAGCAGCTTGGATAAATGAAAACAAAAAGCTATGTAAACAGAAACTTTCTAATAGTTCAAGTGTTCTCAAAGTGTTAAATTGATATTTACAAGAAAGAAGAGAGAAATATGTTTATCATAATTCATGTGAGTGAAATAGACTGAAAGAAGAAATCAAAAAAACAGAATATCTTATTGTAAATGAAAAAATTGTTATTTTCATTAATAAAGAAGGCCAGTATCTTATTAACTAAAACTGATTATATATTCAAAATATGTCACTTTCAATAGTAACACCCTATTAATATAAATTCTATTAACTTTCTTTTATAAAGTGAATGATATGTAAATTTGGAAAAATCCGTAGAGTTATTCGACAGTATGGTGTTAGAACACTGTGTGAAAATCAGTAACTATATAATTAGCCAAATTTTGTAATTGCCTCATTGTTACTATAAACTAAATAATTATACATAAATTTGAAAATGTTATATATATATATATATATATATATATATATATATATATATATACATATATACATATAAACAATGCTATTTTTTGCAGTCCATGAGTACCTAAAATATGTTTTATGTATTAAAATATAAATTTAAACCCTATATATTGAGAAAAAAATACTTATCAAATTTTGCAAATCTCGATTAAGGGACTTTATTCTAAAATAAATTCTCTATCGAACCTAACCTAACATTTTAGTTTCTTCAGAACACAAAATAGAAATAAGTAACTTTTTTAAATATATCTTTTTGATTAAGTATCAGAATTAATAGACTGAAATATTTTTTCAATGGCCTGCATTTGTCCCATAAATTTTCTAGACTGTTTAGATAACTAAGATGAGAAGTCCATGTATAATCTTATGTGGGTACTCTGGAGGTATCATTTTATTTAATTTTGTGGTAAATAAGACCTGCTAGATGTTCTAAACCATCATATTCAACGTCGCCTAACTCTTTTTCAAAATTATTCAAAGGAACTTCATTTATTTCATCCACCGTAATTGAAGAAAAAACATGTCACATATTTAATTTGGTTAATTGATATATTGTCATTTTCAACATTTCCAAAACTTGAATTACGACCCCTCGTTACGACTCACAATCTGCCTATGTTTGAATTTTAAGGCATTTGGATGGTTATGTCTTTGTTTAATCTGTGTGGAAATAAATATTTTAAATATCCTCGAACAATAATTTTAGTGACAAATTTGTCATAATAATATCTAAAATTTAATAGAAATACGTAGTTAATCCCTTTTGCTTCCCGTAAACTTTATCTTGCCTTTCTGAAATGGTGATAATTATGTTTTTCCATTTACTCTCAGGTTATCGATAGTTCGTGGCTATTGCATCAATAATACCTTTCTCCAGCTCCAAGGCCATTCCGTAAGCTTTCCTTCAATTTCTGCTATGTTATTGGAACTCTCACATTCATAACATCAAACCAATCGTTGACCTTAAATTTTAATACATAATATGCAAAAAGTTCTTGTGAGTAGATAATAGAAAATACGAGGAAAGGAAATGCACTTACCTGGTTAAAAAATTCTGCATATAAAATCCAGTTTGCTAGCTTTAAATAACCAAAAGTACCACACCTAGTGATATCCTTAGAAATTTTGTGCGAGAATAATTTAGCAGCATCTTTGACTTTTTGCCGAGAGGCCCATGGATGGATTATCTTTTTTTATTTTGTAACCTATTTTCAAATCAGACGTACTTGTTATGTCTGAAATAGATTTATTTATTTCCTTGCTATTTATTATTAATACATGATCAACAAAATTATTTCTGATGAACTTGAGAAGATGAGGTACATTCGCGAAGACAAAGATGTTTTCATTATTAGCATGATTGTTCAAAAATGTATTATTTTGATCGATATTTAATTCATTGTGCAATTTTCTATTTCATCCACCCGTATCACTGATCATAACCACTGTTTGAAATCCTACAATATTATAATTATATTTTTAAAATTTCTGTAATAAAGATGTAATAATATTTTTATATTTACATATACAGAGATTACATTTTAACGGTACTTATAATATTAACAGAAGACTCTGCGAACTGTATGACCTGAAATAATTTTTCCTTGGTCATCTTGCAATCATAATCATAAAATACTGGTCATTTTCAAGTTTTAAATAATCCCTTAAGCACGACCATCTATACATAACTAAGGGTTTTCATAGTTTCATAATTAATTTTATCATACAAATAGCTTTTTCGAATTTTCATTTCATCAAAAGATAGTACATATACTATACATCTAGAGTACTCATTTCAGACATCCATATGTTATTAAAAATATTTTCTTAAATTCCAGGGACAATTTTATTTTTTTTCAACCGAGGTCTAAGGGTTGAAAGAGCAGGAAATGAGTATCCTTTTTTCTTGGAGCATTCGGTAGCTTCTTGGTCCAGCCGAATAAATAACAATTGCCTTATCTTCAATCGGCCAAGGGAGGTGAGTTTTGGATTTCCATTTGTTCATTGCTAAATAGTTTTTCAACAAGATCAAGGTTAGCTATAATCTCATCCCCCGTCATCAACTTCTATATCCGTATTACAAGGAAAGAATTATTCACACAAAAATAGTGGACATTTTTTGACTCACACTGATATTTAGATTTAAAATATGTAGGTATCTTCGAACATGTATCCGATATTCGAAGGTAGACATGCTCATTTCTTTAGTATTTTTATTCTGAACTGGTACCTACTACCACTACTACTAAAAAATACAACAAACAAACAGAAATTGTGTAAAACTTCAAAACATCAATTGAAATCATATGGCCACAGGTAAATGACTGCCGGTGTCATTCTCGCGATGATGCGCGTCGCAAAGCATTGCAGTATTACGTTTATCATTAACTTGACACAGCGTTCAAGGATTTTTGATACAAAAAACGGTCCGCTTAGTAATCAACTTTGCAATAAGAAAACAGCTATATTAAATCATTTTTGCGAAGTAACCAGTAGGGTAACCACTAGTAACTACGGTTAAGATCTATGATGACGTCATAGTACGTCTTGACCTTTAATATGTCGTTCTAATGACAGCTGATATTAAATTTAACTATTTGGATTTTTTTATTTCAAATTAATAAAACTTAAATTTGTTTTAGTTTATTTTTCTAGTGGTGCTGGAAGTTTCCAGGGTAAATGTTAATTATATATAGCAATACAATGTAGCCTGTAAAGCTTCTAAGAGTAGTGTATTCAAAGGTTGCAGATGATTTTTCCCTTATTGACTATCAGTATATAGTCAAGTCCACATATAGCGTTGGCATGTTTCAGAGATACGAAAGTTGAACAGTTAACACTATTATTTAATGACACTGATGCTAGAATGCCTTTATTTTATGAACATTGTTTAAGTTCAAGTACTTGGACTGCGATTTCTTCATTCACTCTAAAATTGGAAAACTTTAATTTCAAAGATATTTAGATGAAATTGGAGCAATTTTCTAAATTCTAGCATTCCGTGGTGGATATTAACCAGTTCCATTGGAATAGTCTCTTCTGATGCAACTGTGGTCTCTTACGAAAAAGGAAACAATATCTTTTGCTTTCTATTGAAGACCGTTTTAATGTTTTCTCTATTAACTTTATTTCCTTAGTTATTTTCTTTCTCATGCTTTAAGTTACTGTTAAATAAGGGTAGTTACCAAGCAACCTAGAATCTAGTTATATAGTATGGTATGTTAAACGTCATTGACGTCATGGTTAGCAGATGATTAGCAACAAAACGTGGTTAGTGGTAACCAAACTAAATATTTTGATATGATTATCTCGCAAAAAAAAAAGTTTTTAGTTAAGTAAATGATAAAAAGTGAAGTATTGTAGAGAGTACTCTCTATTTGAACGTATTCTTGTCTGACAAGGGTTACAGAAAATAAAATATAAAACTCAATTTCTCATCTAGTACATATATAGATGTCATCAAGCTTACTTTACTTTCACAGTAATTGGGGTTAGTTTACATAAGCTTGTTTAGAACTCCGAGCTTCGAGCTATGCAACTGCTTCCTGTTAATAGGCATTCTCATTCTAGCCTTAACTCCTGTCCAAACCTTAGTATATCTAGCCGGTTTGTCTAACCTAGGGTTTATGCTAATATTACGACAACATAACTGCGAAATTAGAATTCAGCGAAAGTATGAAATTATGAAGAAGTTTAAACTTATTAAATATAAATTAATGGTAAATCAAAAATGTTTTGTTTGTACAGCATGATCATAGGTATAATCGTGCTTAGCTCATCGCATAGCTCTTTTTCTAACTTTAGTGGTATGGCACACTTTGATTTAGTAGTTTCATAAATAAGTATAAATAATTTAAAATAAAATTTTCATAATCACTATATTTTTTAACTTTTATTAAACGCATTTTCACTCTGGCTTTTAAACATACAATTTTGACTTATAATGCAACATCCATACATCTTCCTTGAGTATTAGTTTTGTTCGTAAATACAGAAACTTCAATTTAAAATTTCGGATATAAATATATATTAGGTGTGTATTTTTTAAGATTTAAGTATTTAATTATAGCTTGATGACGAAGAAAACTTGACTAGTAAAGCGACAACTTTGGTTTTTTTGCAAATCAATGAGTCAAATGCGAAAGCGAAGAGAGGCACAATTCAAAATCGGTAAATTTCTTTTACCCGGAACTTCCCTCGTCATGGATCTTTCCTTTTATTAGGAATAGTTAGTGCCTAATAAACAAAGTTACTCAGTTCTCAGAGTTGACTGAGTTGTTTATTGTTTTACTTCTTTAATATTAAGCATACCAACCAGATTTTAATTGGTAAATCGCCATGACAAAATGCCGCCAAATTTGTCGGCCGTCCATGGTAACTTTTGATTTGTCATAAAAACATCAAAATTTGAGAAAAATTTGTCGATCTGTACCATCTCCTTTATATGAATATGTTATTTTTCAAAAATGTATTTAAATCAAACATCGTATTGGCGTTGTTAGAAGTGTAGAGGGTAGTTTACATAATATGTCAGACAAAAATTGATTACAACAGTTGATTAACAATTATAGAACATATTTTTGTTATATGGTATGTTTTTATATATATTGTGAATCATTTTTAGATGCCAAAAACTACTAAAATTAGCTATAATAATTGCTTAGAAAGTAAAACAAAATGAAAAATTAAAAAACCTTGTTTGCAAGCTAGACACACATATCTATGTGAAGTAAATTTTAAATTGAAATTTTTCTAAAACGACTAGAAACCTCATAGGGTATGTTATACAAAATAAGTCTAGAATTTGTTGCAAAATCAAAAAATACGATAAAATCAATACCACCCAATTGAAATAAGCGAGAAAATCGATCTTTTATACTAGGACACCTTTTTATATGGTGCTCAGTTTTTTCTCTGATATTATATCCATACAAATCCTATCATATTTAACATTTTCTTCTACCTATATAAAGAAAGAAGTTATAAAGACCTTTTGCTTTTATTTCGATATTCTTAAACATGGTGTCTTATTTAAACCAGGCCCCATAAAAAATAAATCACCTTATTTTTCTTTGGAACTCTTATATTATTTCACTGCACACATAAAAAATCTTATGTTAATATAACTAAGATCTGACGATTTGAAAACATTTTACTTTTGTGATCTTTACAAATTTGAAAAATATTCAACTTCCTCCAAACCTTCTTATATGATTTATTCGATCGTTTCATGAAACAATATCCTTTTTCGACCACGTTCAGTTAAAAAAGTAATAATTAGTTCTTAATAATGACCCTCAATATATTGCAATAATGTAGCCACAAAGACTGTGAAAATACCAAATAACTTATTTTATATATATAATAACTTATATTTTATGTATGTTTATAAACAATTTACACACTTGTATGGCAGAATTATATAAACTAGTCAGCCTTGCCTTAAGGCGAATAAAAACCTACATCCGAAATAGAACGAACCAACAGCGATTAAGTAACGTCTCTCTTATGTCGGTAAGAACGCAATATTTGTTAAATGGCTGGTCAAGATGACAAATTTCAAAAAAATCCAATCAATAATTCTGTAAAGTGCATCCTTCTTATTTTTAAGCTTGCGTACTAGAAAACACTATTTAAAATAAGATTAATTTAAATTAATATTTGTTCTAAACTTAGATTTGTCTTAATTTTGGAGTTGTCTTAAACATAGTTTTGACCTAAACTTGAGTTGGTTTAACTTGGATGTCACGTACCTGTCCTAGATATTTTATTTTCAAATGCTGCTGCAAATGTTAATTTATTTTTCTTCTGTAAATATCTTTTTATTTCGCGGTACACCGCCGTTGTTGCGTATTTTTATCTCGATTTGTAACATGCGCAGGTCCAATGATCCTTTTGGAAAAAGTAAGGATTGCGATTTCGCTCTTTTTACAGTTCATCAAACCGCCTTATTCTAGTAAGGACTGTGCAGGGCAAACACACAAAGTGGACTTACAGAAACAACTACTCCGCTAACTAATACTACGACAAGTATTGATTTCACTGTTGACTCCTGACTTTCCTTGGGGGTCGGTCAAGTTTCCCCCTCGAACCACACGAATTACAAAAATAGATATACCATTATTTCGCACATATTTTACACAATTTTGATAAAGGTAAATAAAATTTTGCATACCCACCAAAGAGAAACCAGAGTATTTTTTTAAACAATAGCAAACTTGATCCTTCCCCCCGCCCCGTCTTTCAGAATATCTTAATGCTTTTATGTCAATCGATTCACCTAATTTTGCACACTAATTTTCACATTTTGCTCAGCCTTTTAGAGAAAGTTATGGGGTGTCGAAGATTTGCATTTTACCCCCGTCTGTCACGGAATTGAAAACCCACCTAATATTGCATACTTATTTTTAAATTTTGCACACTTTAGTAGAAAAGGTTATAGGGCGTCGAAAAATTGCATTTTCCTTCCCGTCAGTCACGATGTTGAAAAACTGTTATGGCTACTCGATTCACCTAATTTTGCACACCTATCTTCGCAGTTTGAACATTCTCCATTAATTTTGCACACTTATTTTTAAATTTTGTAAACTGTTCAAGAGAACCGGTTGTATCACCATTTTAAATTCGTACCACAAATTTAACAATTTATCTCTATATTGCACTTAATGCCTCCACAAAATTTGATTTTCCAAATATTTTATTAGGTCACCATTTTCTTTTGTTATCTTGAATTCGTACCAAAATGTTACCAGTTCAGTTCAAATACTTAGTTTTGTTCTAAGTTAAATCGTTAATTTTTGACCAAAATTTGAAATCAATCGAGTAAGTAGTTTTTTAGCTATGCTGCGAACTGACAGACAGACCAACGGAATTGAGACAACATTTTTTTTGTCATTTAAGGACGCTAAAACGTGAAGATATGTAAAACCTGGAAACGTGATTTCTCGCGACTGCAAACATTTTTTTTGACCGCCATATTATTCCGCCATCACGAATTTACCCCAATTTTATCAGTTTATCTCTAGAACATATTAAATTGTTTCACATGAAATGAAATCAATTTAATTGTTCAGGCTGTCCTTTTAAATATTTTATCGGGCTGCCACTTTGTTTCGCCACCTGTTGATTTCTGGGCAATACTTGATTTTGATGCAAAATTTGAAGTAAATTGGACACTTTTTAACATTTCACTAGGTCGCCATATTGGATTTTTACCAAAATATTACCAGGTCATCCTCATATAAGCCTTACTGTTTGACCAAAATTTGAAGTCAATCGGGAAAGTAGTTCTTTAGCTATGCCGCGAACAGACAGACACAGAGACCGACGGAATTAAGAAAACTTAATTTTCTGTATCTAAAGTCCCTAAAACGTGAAGGCTAGCAAAAATATCGGAGGGCAATTTATTCTTTACTACAAACATTTCATTTGGCCGCTATCTTGAATTGGTTCCACAATTTTACCAGTTCATCACTACCTCATACTTAATTCTTGCACAAAAATTGAAATGAATCAATAAGTAGTTTTTTCAGGCTGATTTTTTTAAATATCTTAATAGACCGCCATTTTATTTCGTCATCTTGGATTCAAAGGAAAATTTTACCAGTTGATTTTTTACGTAATCCTTAATTTTTGTGTAAAATTTGAAATTAATTGGATATTTAGTATTTTGGTAATATTTTTTTAACATTTCTCTAGATTGCCATTTTGTTCGGCTATATTGGATTTTTGACAAAATATTACCGGGTCATCTCTATTTGACCCTTAACTTTTGCCCAAAGTTTAAGGTCAATCGGCTGATTCGTTTTTTAGTTATGCTGCGAACAGGCAGACAACAGGCCGCCAGGCAGACCGACGCGAACCGACAGAATTGAGAAACATGTTTTTCCGAATCTAGAGACTGAAATGTGCCACAATTTCGGAAGGTGATTTTTCACGATTACAATACTTCCCTTTTACGAGGAAAGTATTGTAATCTCATTGCTAAATTCAACATCATATAGCGATCTTAAACAAGAAATTCGTATTTCTATATATTCTTTAATAAACTAGAATTATAAGAAAAACTTAATAATATAAATATGAACAACAAATATTTTAATAATATATATCTATTCGATATGTCCTCCATTGTTTTCAAGACAGACGCAATGCTCTTTTTTAGATTTTTCAGAGAGAAGTTTATAACATTTTCTCCTGGTTAATTCGATTAATTTTATCCACAATATTTTGCTGCAGATCTTCGATATTTCTATTGAGCGCTGATCTACTTCTTTCTTCAAATAGCCCCATACAAATGTACCAATTGGCGTGATATCTGGGCTATTGTGAGGTCAACTAACTTTTCCTCGACGGCCAATCCACTCGTCATAACGACCTCGACCGTTCACATAGTCAATCACTTCTGAACGGCATGAGGTGGAGTGCCGTCCTGCTGCCCAATAATATTATTGTAGGTTTAAACTGGCAGCTCTTCTAAGATGCCTTCGATATCTATTTGTAGAAACTATATATATTGGGCCTGTTAAAAAGCTGCAATAAAAGAGTGGTCCAATAAATTGATTTGCTATCAACCTACACAAAACTTACGTTGAGCTGCTCCCTTGATATTTTATCATTTGCTATTTATTAAGGTTATTACAGCTGATATTGAACGGGAAAGTCTCAAACCAGAATGAGTTCTCTGAACGTTTCATAACTGACCCTTCGATGCTCTGCACCATAGCTTACCTCTAGTACCGCTTTATGCGAAATAGAATTCGTCGAATTTACCATGTATTCACATTTGTAAAATAATTTTACCATTTGTAGGCGGTCATCTAATGAATATTTAATTTTTTAACGTTATTTCAACATTGTTAGTCCGCCGAAAAAAAACAAAAATTGTCACAATTTTGAAGTCTGATTTTTTCTATGTCATAATGACATTTAAGTATCGCCAAAAGTTGAACAGGTAGCGGCATCAATACTAGTGCGAATTTCAGGTCTAAATGGAAAATAGTAACACGGTAGACGAACATTTTCCCAATTTAGAAATATATACCAGCAATCGAAAAACCGCATAAAAATATGATATTTCATTTGAAAAAATATCAAGCAGTAGCAATTTTATTTATTGTTAAGTTGTTTTTCATTCATCGTTTTCAGACTCCACGTGAAGATATATAATAAATAGCTATTTTGATTTTCCAACTCAAAACGCCCATGGCGAGGAAAACTGTCTAGTCATTGTTGGATAATTCTGTACAGTACATATACAAATTGTGTTATATTTTACTCCCTTAATAAAGGGAAGGATTTATTACGAAAGAACTTCTGATTAAATAGCTTTACAGATCTGTTTTACCTAATTAGTCGGAATTTCCATTCTAATAAATCCTTCCATTTATTAGGGACACCAAATATAACATAATTTGTATATATATTGTGCACAGCTGTACAGGAATATTCAAATGAAAGTGAGGAGTCACTATAACTTATTTCTTTATAAAGATGGAGAAAATGTCAAATACGACAGTTTTGTGGATTTTTATGGATAAATAATACCAGCGAAAGAACTAAGCATCGCGAAAAAAAGATATAGTATAAAATATAGAATTTCTCGTGTATTTTAAAATTGATGGTATGGTTTTTGTCGCATTTTTAGATTCTACGAAAAGTTCTAGAGTTATTTTATATAATATACCGTATGTGGTTTTACAGTCAAACTTGCAGATAAGAAACCTGCTACCTTTTCTAATTGTAGGTATTTATACTGAACATTAACAAGACAAGAAGGGGCACAGTCTGTCGGAACTTTTATGTTGTGCTTACAATAACGCGCTGACGAATTCGAGAAATTCATACAGCTGTGCAGGTGTCCATGCTTTTACGAGGTTAATGTAAACTGCTGGCGATTAAAAAGAATAAACGTTCACTTACCGGGGTGATTTAAAAATCAGTTTTTAAAATATCTAGCCATAATTGCTATTGTGACCTATTTTGCTTTATATGTACTAAAAGAAAAAAGGGGAAAACGTCAAGTTGTTTAATTAATATATCTTAATATATAAATAGCCGGCCTAGGTCTCTCCGAGCTCATTCAGTGTTCCGATCTCGTGAAGTAAAGATCTCCGAAGATGTCTTGTGCAATCGAAGGCGAAACGTCGGAAAGTGATTCCATTTTGACACGGTCTAATCGCAAGAACCATGATTTCTTAATATCTTAATATAATTATAGAAAATACTGTTTTGTAAAAATTAAGTAAGAAAGAAAATTAATTGTTGAACAGTTGATTCCAAAATGGCGGAACAAAATGGTGACCTAATAAAGTATTTAAAAATTCAGCCTAAAAACTAATTGCGGTATATAGATAAACTAGTAAACCTGTGGTACTAATTCAAGATGGCGGAACAAAACGGCGGCCAAATAAAATATTTGTAATCGAGAAAAAAATCAGGCTTTTAGGCAAAAATTAAGAGTCATATGTGGATGACCTGGTAATATTTTGGTAAAAATCCAATATGCCGGAACAAGAAAAACTAATTATCCAATTTCCTCAAATTTTGCACAAAAATCATGTGTTAGGAATAAACTGGTATCATTTTGGTATGAATAAAAAATAGCAAAACAAAATGGTGGCCAAATAAAATATTTAAAAAATCGACCTGAAAAAAGTACTTATTAGATTTATTTCAAATTTTGTGCAAGCAATAAATGGGATATACAGATAAACTGGTAAAATTCTGGCACGAATTCAAGATGGTGTAACAAAATGGCGACCAATAATTTTTTTAAAATTCAATTGACATTAAATTTTATAGAACAATTATATGTGATATAGGGATAAATCTCGGTATAAACTGGCAGAATTCAACATGACGTAACAAAATGTCGGTGTTTGTCAATGTCAAAAGTGCTTACTGAATTTATTTTTAATTATGCCCAAAAATCAAGTGTGGCATAGCTAGAAACTAGTAAAATATTGGTAAGAAGCCAATATGATGGAAAAAATGGCACCCAATAAAAATGATAGTAATGACTATTATATTGAATCAAATTGAGCCACTCTTCACTATTCCTAATAAAAGAAAAGATTCGTAGTGAGGGAAGTTCTGGCTAAAGAAAATTTACCGATTTTTTAATAGATAGGTAGCTAGTAATGTAAACACTACTGCATTGCGTCCGTACTTTGAAAGATTTATATAGTCGCATGCAAAAACACTTTTAAAGAACTATTTTTTGTCATTATTGGTACATAGATATTTTTATATTCTTCGATCATATCAGGAGTTACATTAACCAAAACTTTATTAATATCTTGGATACATTTTGCACCTTCAACCTCATTAAGATATTTTTGAGTAAATAATTTCTTGAATGCCTTACAAAAATGTATTGGGGTTGGATTTCTCGAATTTTTGCCACAATTTCTTATCAGGACAAAAAAACGAGGCAATCCTGATTAGGGTTTCTTGTTAAAAGAAATGAATAACTTTTGCGTTTTAAAGTTTCCAATAAAAATAGAACGGAGTTAATTGTAATTTTCCAGCCATTTACCAAGCACAAAAGACTAAGTAAATTCTTAAATACTTATTTTAATTTTTTAAAAATAAAAAATTAGTTTCACGCCGCGCGCCGGAAGATATAAAGACAATTGGTATATATTAATGTTTGATGGTATATTTCAATACTTTATTATACGACGGACAACCAGTTTATTCATCTCGCCCGGCAGCGACTTCGAGGGATCGAAAAAGCATAGCATCCGATATTCGAGTGAGATAGGCATATCAAGGGAGTAGCTTCGAGTGCTCCTTCTTGTCTTGTTAATGTTTAGTAGCATTTAACTAAAAAAGATCTGCAAGAACATGAGAATGTATTTTTTTCACGATTATATATTACTTCACCCTTACGAGGGAAGTTAAAAGTAACTGTCAAAGTGTTGATATAAGATTACTGGTAAATCATTTTTAGCGACGTCAGCACACCACTGACTGGCAATCACATCAAACTATTGAAAATAAAGCCATGCCCATGTCCTGCAATGCCGTAGGCACAATAATTCATTTTAATCAAAGGACGATAGAGATTTCGCTCTCTTAGAAGGTCATAAGGTCGCCAAAGTGCAGCGAGTCCCGTGCAGGGAAAATGCAGAATATGGAAGACTTCGTTGGCTAATACCCATGACCAGCATTTTTTTTCGTATTTTGTTCTACCATACCATAGCATCTTTATACACAATATACCACCCACCACCCCCCCTTTTCTCCCACCCAAAGACAATATCCTATATTTACTATTTATCTTGTCACTTTGTCTAAAAAGATTAACTGTAAACAATAAAAAAAGAAAATACCCGATTAGAAATTAAAAAAAAAATTCTGAAGTTTCAAATACTTTATTAGGCCGTTACTTTGTTTTGCCTTAATGGTTTTGCACTAAAATTTTACCAGTTTATCCCTATATCATAATTGATTTTTTGTGTTAAATTTAATTGGAAACCGTATAATTTGTTTTTGTTTCACATTATATTAGACTCAAAAATTATATTAAAGCCAATTGTAAAGTCTTTAGATGACGACTTTGCTGATCAGTTTCGACAATACATATCTCTTTTTGATCCAGTATGTGGACTAATAAGCAGAACGCAAAATGCAGATTTCTCTGCAGCGACAGCTACATGTTTATGGTTAAATCTCAAATTTCCTGAGAACTCTGCGCGTTTAAATCCAAGATTTGAAAATAGAAGAAAAATGTCATTAAATATGTAAGCATTATCAGCATTTTACCCACACTCAATTTTTCATAGAGATTCAGAGTCTAAACTGTCAGCATCACAACTTAATTCATATAAATTAATAAGAACTTTAAATGCCGAAGGCATTATCAGTTTACATGCTCTCAAAGGAAACACTGGGGCATTAAAAATATGTAGAGATAAAAGTGTTGCATATCCAGTAGTGTTTTAGAACCTATGGAGAGTGATGCATCCAAATCTCTCAGGAAAAGCTATCAAACTAGTTCATTTACCAGCATTATCGGCCCAAATAGAACGACTTTTTTCAACTGGTTCTACGTCCACTCTTCATTAAGAAACAGGCTAACATTTGATCGGTCGAAGAAACTTGTCCATGTATATATTATAAATTGAAAATAATGGATAAAAATGAAAATAACGATTAAGAATTATCATAAGTATGTTTATATTTTGTAGTTTTATGTTTTATTATATTTTTTTGACAATAACATATATCTACATATGTAATAAATAGTAGAAATATATTTCAATATATTATTTACCGTTTGGAGTTTATTACTTTTCAGAGTTTCGGTTGATTTTGACAGTTTGCTCTGCACTAAGATTTTGCATTTCTTTACACCTACTGATATTTGTTATGTTTAAAAATTCTCGAAAACTTTCATCATACCTTAGATAGATTTTTTAATAATTTCTAACCTTGTATCACGAGGCGAGTCAAAGCAGTGCTAAAAAAGTTTATTATTTATTTATCTCGATTTAAAGAAGAGCTTTTCACAATATTTAACAGAATGTTTTGACGTCAACAGGGATAAAAATTGCAATAGTTTCCAAAAAGTTTATGTTGGTTTATTATCGTTTATAAAAACTTAAATTCCTAATAACTATTAGGAAAGTATTTTAAAATTGTATAAATGCTATATAGATTAGAAATCTTTAAGTTTACGCAGAAAATGTAAAGCTACATTATATTGAGCTCTATAAAATTTTAACCATTTTTAGCTATCTGGACTGGTACAGATTTCGATATTTTACCGTCAGTAACCCTATAAAGTTATAATGTGCTAAAATGTCCTGTCTGGTTTATCTGTGTGGATGGGTTCACAAATAGCAATAATTTAATGAACGGGCCTCAGGCATTTAAATGGAAAAATCTATTTTATTTAAAATAGAGGTGATGAAATAACTGAAGATTTATGCGTTCATGTAAATTCATTGTCAATTTGACATTTGTAGATGTAATATCTTTATGCATATGGTTATTGAAAGTTATGTATACAGTAATTTTAAAATGAAATATATTAGAACAAAATTAGGACTTCGGTGTTTAAATGTTATTATATATACGTTTATCTTCTGGCGTCTTATAATGATATCATTTTTGATATAGTTTTGATGATCATGTTTTAGTATCAAAATGACACAATTTTTCGGACAATTTGTTTATTCAAGATAAAGACTTCCAAATTAGATGACAAGGATGGTCACAATGGGGTGTTCTTGACCTTTACAGTTAAAATTTGGTGGTGGTATCATCTTTGGAGAGAATCCAAGTAGCATAGCAGATAACATAACAGAATTTTAAATTTGGGTATATAAGACTGAGACTCGAAAAAGTGATATTATTTTTTGACAGCTGAGAAAGTTCCAGTGAAACTGAGGGTAATATTTTTTAAGTCTAATTATTTTACCATATTCCAAAAGTCCTATGTCAAAAATAAAGTAGTTTTGCATTTGTTCTTTACTCGAATTTTTTAAATGATCTTACAAACTTATTATACACGCAATTTTCAATATAACTGCTGGTGGAAGAAACCAAGTAATTAGTGGGTAGCATGAACGGATAGGGTAAATGTCAACACCATACTCTAGAGAGCCTGAGTTGTCTTTGTAAGTAAGTTTCGGATGTACCAGAAGGATCGATTAAAAATTTTCTTTTAGATTCGTGAAATATATTAAGGAGCCTAATGCCGAGAACTAAGCAAAAGGTTATACACAAGAACAAATAAACCATTTATCAAACCTAGTGTGAGTGTGATGCAGCAACAAAACGCTGTCTTAACATAAAAGTCAAGGAATATTTTAATCATAGACAAAAGGAAGATTTGTCTAAATCAGGCATAGCGGATCATGTCTGTCCAACCAACACCGAATGTAGTGGTCGAAGGCTAGAATTTTGTATAGCGAAACTAGCGACGGCAAAAGTTCAGAAAAGCACCTGAAAGGAATACGGAAATTTTCAGAAAGTATAGCTTAGATATTCCAAATATGCGGAAGCCGCTTCATGCTCAAAATTAGCTTCTAAAACTGTACAGTTCAGATAACTAGGGGGCCGGAAAGCTTTATCGTCGGAAGTTTGTATTAGTGGGACTTGTATTCGGGGGTCACAGTGAATGCAGCCTCAGAGGGGGAGGGGGAGCGAGGCCTTTGAGACTGCTCTAATAACCCATATAGTTAAAGAAGACAATTTTATTTTCCTAATTTGTTCTTAGGTAGCATCATGTAGTAAAAAATCGTAGGCTGAGTGATATACTAAGGTGTAATTTTTAGGCGTACTATTGGCCGTCGAGTTAAAGGATAAAACCAATACCCTAACAAACTAATGGCAAATTTTTCAAATTTCTAATTTATCTAGTTGCCCAAGGTATGGCTTGGTGAATTTTTCTGACCGAACAAATTTTTCGGTGTGTTTAAGATCACACATTACATTTTTATTTGAAACAAGTGCTTTAAAAATGTTTATTTTTTTTGAACAGTTTTGTTTTAAATATTTTGATTAAAATGAGTGTTCAACACGTATTGATATCATTATTACTTATTTTAAACTGCAGAAAAGAAAAACAATGTCTCAGTCTCAGTCAAGTGGTTTAATATAGTAAAAAAATGCATTGATTACACGTGTTTCGCCAAACAAACAGGCATCATCAGATCTTAAATGCATTAGGAACATAATAGTAACGTCTTTAACAAATTAAGCATTAAAAAGCCTACCTTAAAACAACAAAAACATGTAAAATATTTGAAACTGGCACAACTACATGTAGGTCAAATTTTAACTTTTAAGAAAAAAGAAAGGAAAAAACAATACAAAGAGAAAAGAGAGAGAGAAGAAAAGAAAGTGTACTTTAAAGAAAATACATAGACAGAAAAAATCCTCAAGAGCAAGCGATTTCTATATCTGTACTTAAAAACATTAGCGGAGAGTTCAATATCACAAGCATCAAAACAATTAACCCAAGCAGCGAAATTATATGCAAATGATCTCTTGTAGATCTCCTTCCGATGTCGAGGAATGGTAACATATTCTTTCGGAGACTAGGGTGGCTATTATATATCTTTAGAGTGAAGTAATCTTTCCTGACCTTGGACTTTCCATGTTCTCGAAAACGAAGATCAGCATCAACCAACATACCTAGACTCTTAGAAAATCCCACGAAAGAAACAGCTTTATTACCAATCTTTAGTCACCATAAAAATGCTATAAATTTCATTCAGGCCAATTAAAACTCTCTTCCTGAGTTAGCTGATCTGTGATCTCAATGCCCGATATACGTCTTAAGTAAGATAATTTTAATATATTAATAGTGTTAAATGTTATAATGCATGATTTATACAAATAAAGGAAATATTAAATTAGTTGATACATATATTTACACAATTTCATGCAACTGTATGTACATGTAACCAACAAAAGAGTTGGTAAAGCATGAACAATACATGTAATCAAAAAAGGGTGTTGACACAAAGGCAAAATCGATCATTTCGGTTTAAAAATAAGCGAAAAAAGATATATTTTCATGTAAGGCTCGGTTGAGCGACGAAGCGTATTTCCTATACAGACTCAATATAGAATGGGATTGACCGATTATGAAGACTAGAGAACTACTACGAATATTTTATATTTTAAAATTCTGGGTTCGCTGTAATAATAAAAAAATATTTTATTTTTATCGTTCTAATATGAGCCTATTTTATATAGTGGTCGAACAGAGCTTTGGTCACAATAAGTACGCATTTTTATTTTAGGCTGGGCCTGAATCATTCCTTCCAAAGCCGGTAGCGGAATCTGGATCTGACTTTCCTTGGCCAATAAATGAAGATTTAAACTAAGTTAATTATTTTGCGGGAAGGGAGCAGTTGTTGACCCAAACTTTTACTATCAATGAGTTTCCCTGTGGAAAAAATTAAATACAATGTTTAATTATACAGTAAAATTCCATTTCCTGGAATAAAACCTTCTTTTTATGGAAAAAATAATTCTAATAATAACAATAATAAGGATAATAATAATATAAAAGTTGATATAAAAATAAATTTAAAAAAAATCGGCAAATTCGCATTTACCCACCACATTTTTCTTACACAGTTCCAGTACATATATATTATACATTTTATGAATCCACATTCGTAGTAACTTAAAAAAAATAATATAAATTACAGTATATAGGATTTGTATAAAGTTATTACCAAATATTTATATGCCTATACAGGGTGTCCCATAATTAACGGTACATAGCAAAACAGCAGGTTCTTTGGGTAAAAATATTGCGATTTAACCATACTTTACTTAGTCCAAAAGTTGACGGTACCCAAGATACACGTGTCAAAGTTGTAATTTTAATTTAGTTTTTTCTTCACAATTTATGAACAGGGTGACTGAAATTAATCAGTACACCTTTGCAAATTCCAAAATTTAAAATTGTTTTTGAAATAATAATTCTTGAAATGAAATAATTTATACGCAAATATCTTGCAAACGGCCACTCTGAGGGACATTTACAAAGTATACCTTTTTTGCGTAGAAGAAGTGGAAAATACATAATCTTTAACATTTGAGCCAATACACCGGAAGTGACGCCCTCTACAAGCAGCATTACAACTAAAAACAGATTTGAATTTCTCGCTTCAGAAAACCGCCCATTTCTCAATTTCATGGCGTTTTGTCGCCCTTTAAATGTGTTAAATATTTCATCGATAAGAATGGCTTGAAGGATTTTAGGTATGGTAGAGAGTAAAGATATGCCACGATAGTTGGTAACATTAAATTTATCTCCAAATTTAAAAACAAGAAAGAGATTAGAATTCTTCCAAAATGAAGGAAAACATCCATCATCCCTTAACCGTTGAAAAAATATTTTCAATAGATATATGAGTGACAAGCAGCAGTTTTTTAACAACACAGGTGGTATTCCGTCAGGTCCAGCTTTCTATGAGATGTCCAAATGCAACAATTTCTCACTTATTTCAGCTTCAGTAAAACAATGGTAAGATAAAGTTATCTAAAATTCAACAGGGTTGAAATTATCCATATTTCTATCGGTGTTTGAATTTGAAATTCCTGATCACGGTGCCGCATCACACCAGGCGGGCTGTAGTAACATTTCAGGTTTTTGACATAAGACCAGTAGTGTTTAATATTTTTAGGAATAAGATGCTTTGTGTTACTAACGAACATTAAATAACACATGTCATTCCTCAACTTAACCCCCCGCCTGAGGCTGGAGCAGGCATCAAAGTTATACTGGAAACCAAATCTTTTGTACTTATTCTAAAGTTTGTTTTTTGTGCTATTATCTTACACAATTCTCTGTCAAATCAATACTTCTGACCCTTCACAGATTTCTTAGGTACACAGATACTAATACCCTTAAAAATAGCTTTATAAGACTTCACAACCACCATTTCGAAGTCCGAAAGAGAAAAGACTAGTCAGTGTTAGTGTAAAAAGTATTTAGCTGCACAAAATTAGCCGTATCAAACTGATAGAAAGTAGACTGGTTATTATTTTTAAGTTGGGGGATATGGTGAAGACCAAAGTGACATTCGATAACAGGATGACAGGAGTCCATGGCAATTAAAGGAACAGGGCAGAGCAAAACCGAAGTTCCGACGAATTCGCCAGCAAAAATAAAATTCAAAATACTGTTTGGGTACGGATTATTCTGATGTAACTCTAGGAAAAACGTAGAATCAAATAAGGTTTCTGAAGTTGGTAAAAGCAATTAGATAGGTATTAGCGTGTCATCCTCAGAAGCACACTAAATATGGAATAAGTTGATGTCACCGCACAAAATAAATTGATAGCTCTCGTATCTATTCCTTAATTCCTGTATTTCATATTTCGAAACCCCTGCAGGTTTCTTACTTACATTTAGAGGTGTAAAATTTAAGATAATATTACTATTTTCAGTAAAGATGGGAAGTGATATTTGCTGAAGTGATATGTTTCTTTGTGTTTCTATTATTATTAATAATTTGCCACATGCTCTTTGTCTTATTACTTGAGTTTTTGAGTGATATTGTTTTTTATAGTCGTTGAAATATATTTCAGTTGAAAATTAGCGTTTGCAGGAATCTTTTTACAAATGTCAATAAGAAATCTTAAATGTTCTCGCATATTAGACAATTTCTCGTCCCTCCCCAAGTCAGAGACAAAATCCAGGTTGTTGAAAAAACTGAAAAAAAATGTCTTTGCCAGTTTCTATTATTAGTCGAAAGGTTTTTTTAACAGTAACGTCTTTTAAAATTGTACTGGTAATAGGAACAGATATCTGTTGTGCATTGTCTTTCTGGAAATGAATGAAAATATTATTAAGGCAACTACGATTTCTAGTTTTTGAAAATATCATTTGTTGTATCCCCAGATATTTCAACAAATCACAGAAACTAACTGCATCCTCCTTACCTACTTCAAAATGAACATTAGAATCCCCTAATGAACATTAGAATCCCCTAATATTAGGATATAAAAAAAAGAAGTACTCTTTATTCTATCATTAGTAAATAAACAAAAAAAAACATTTTGTATGTGACATACAATTTTCATTATGAATGTGCGTACATCACACAAGATGAAATCGTGAGCTCTTATGAATCTAAAACTAAAGTTATGATCAACAAGAGTTTACAAAATAGAATAAAAAGAAAATAACAAAAAATGGATCTCTCATAAACACAAAATATGAATTAATAGTTATTAATCTTACTATCAAGCAACTTTTTTTATTTTACTTTTTTTTATTAACTTTTTCTTAATAATTTTTTATAATTTTTGTTTTAAATAATTAGGTATTGTAATTATAATGTACATTTTGGGTGCACTATAGTAAAGCGACCGTTTTATGGTACGCGGCAGCAGGTAGACGGGACGTACACATTTTTTAAACTAACCAGTCTTGTTGCTACATTACGTTGAACTCTAGTTATCTTATATTTATTATTCAGTAATAATCTTGCTACAGATTTTATATACAGCTGCTTAAGCGTTACAACCTTAGCTTCGTCAAACAGTTGCTCTGAGGAAAATCGTCTCGACTCGACGAAAAAGGGATATTTTTAGAACCCTTGTTTGGGCCAATATTAATGGTGATGATATTGTAATACATACAGAGCCCCATACAACCAAGCCCTAGGTCCTTACTGATTTCACTGCTTTATTTACATTAATTGTATGTATACTGTATAAAGCAAAGGCCTCAGTACTATACCCTTCGGCACACCACACCCTATGAGACGTGTCTTACTTAGGGTTTCACCGATTTTTACTTGCTGTGTACAATTTTCCAAATATGTTTTTAATAAATTATGTGGGATTCCCTTAATTTCTATAGGAGGTATTCCGTCCAACAAAATGCGGTGTGAAACAGCGTCAAAAGCCTTTGCCAGGTCTAAAAAATTAGTAGACACTTATTACCTCTTTCTAGGTTCTGAGAAATGTGATCCGTTACCCTAACGAGGGCATTATCCTGCCTAAAACCATACTGCGCATTTGAAATTCTTTTTTTAGAATTCAAATAGTCTTCCAGCCGAAGTTTTATAGATTTCTCAGTTATTTTACTTAAGTTGTTAGTTATTGCTATGAGTCTATAGTTGCTAATACATTTTCGAGAACTTTATGCAAAGGTGTTATTACCGCGTTTTTTAAACTTTGGGCAGAAGTACCATTTTCAAAAATCAAATCAATCAAATATAACCCTGGTTCAATAAGATACTACTTATGAAAACTCTTGACAAAATCAATTCTGATTTTGTCATTACATGTAGATGAGCTATTTTTAAGCGAGTTTACAATTTTTATTAAACCAACTTCTGTAATAGGTGCCAAAAATAGGGAGCCAGAAGCTGTGATATAAGTAGCCAGCAAAATATTTCCTTTAGGGGGAAATATCCTACCAGCCAACTCTTGTCCAATATTAGAAAAGTAATTATTAAATTCGTTTGAAATCTGACTTTCATCCAGGATTTCTTTTCCTTTTTTGTTACATATAATAGACATTTTTTGAGTTTTTTTCAAATTATTACCAGAGGACTTTATTAGGTTCCATGTTTCTTTCGGATTTATTTTATTTATTTGAAGTAAGTGATTATAATATTCAACTTTAGTAGTATTAATGAGTTTAGTTAAATGTTTATGGTAATCTTTGTAACTAATTAATGCATTAATGTTGTGAGGATCTTTGGCAGACATTTTTTTTAATTTGTCGCATACTGAGTTAAGCATGTCTAACAAAAATATGATCTATGTATGTAAAGCTATTTCTATCCACTCTGGTCGCTTCATTGATAATGCTGTTAAATCCTTTTTCATCCAGTAAATTTAATTAGTTTCCGACATGCAAATTATTTGTATCTAAAATATTTATATTTATATCTCTACATACAAGATAAACATTCAAAAGAGCATCCAAACAATTAAAAAAATGATTCATAACATATAAAAGTTACCAGCATCAATTTGACATATTTTTGTTTCGATAATATTTTTGCTTTTAACGTACACTACATCCATCACATTTATTGTGTCTACTTTCCTTATACACTATTTGGTACCCATCAATATTTTAAAGTTATTTGGATCTTCTACAAGATCTGTTTCTGAGCATATTATGTCATATTTCTTATTTAAAGCTCCAAGGTAACATACCGGGTGTCAATGAAACTACTACTCAGGGCATCATTTGAAAACGGCTAGAGATAAAAATACGGAATTTGGTGTGTTGATAGGGTTGAATATTGTGAACATTTGTAACATAAAAACAATTGAATACCGTTTCTGATTTCCCCGGAAATGACCACAACTTCGTCATTTTAAATGGAACATCCTGTATATTTTATGTTTTTTGAACTCTCTTTATAATTCTAAACAACTTTTGTATAACAAAATCTATATCTAAAATGTATAGTTTTCCAAATAAAGCCACTAAAAATATACCATAATTCCCACTTAATTGTATTTTATGGAAAAACGGACTAGGCCAGCATAAAAACAATCACGGTCATTTACATTTTATACAAGCTTTCATCCAACAAAATGTCAAAAAAGAAAATGTTTCGAGTTAAAAAAAAATGGGTTTTTCGCAAATCGATGTTTCAAGTTTTGTTCAGACCCTGTATAATAACGGGTCAACTAAATGTTTTTCGCTTTGGATAAATATTACCATCATAAAAATAGGGTACCTAATTTTCAATTTTGCAGTTGTTAATATTAACGTAACCTAGTGTGTTAACTACCTATAAACAAAGTTTTGCTAAAATTAAAATAATCATATTAGCCTTGACAGAGGTTGCTATAGTCTTTAAAAACACTTGAATTTTGACAAGTAACTTTTATCACTTATGGGCTTGGCAGATTGTTGCACTTTTTGTAAATTCTCGTGCTTTATTACGTGTCTCTATTGGTGTAGACTAAAAGTTCATTGTAATATCTTTAAAATGGCAAGTTTTACAAGAGAGGAACAAATAGATATGCTTCTCGTTTATGGTAATGCTTGCAAAATAAAAGACAGGCTCGACAGACACACTACGCAGAGCGATACCCCGAGAGAAACCAACCCTGCTATTCCTATTTTCCATGGCTAGTACAACATTTGAGAACAGTTCGCGAAAATGAAAATGAAGGAAAGTTTATTATTAGTGAAGGCATGTGTGAATGCTGATTCAAGTATTTCTACTTACCAAATTAAAAGTGAAATTGGAGTTAACAGAGAGTGCAAGGAACATTTTGAAGAAACATAAGTACAAATACCAAAATCCACCAAGACTTGGGTGTTAATGACTTTGCTCGGAGAGTTGAATATTGCTGACGGTTTATGGAAAATTCTGACTATAATAATAACTTTAATAGATTAATATTATTTTCGGATGAGTCTCGCTTCACGAATCTGGGAATGTTCAACAGAAACAACGTAAGATATTGGGCAAATGAAAATCAACATTTATTTATAGATTGATCTTTCCAAGAACGCTTTGGTGTTAATGTGTGGCTAGGTGTTTTAGGAACGAGAATTGTGGGCCCAATATTTTTAATGAGCCCCTTGCAGCACAAACTTGTTTGAATTTTCTAGAAACAACAGTTACCGATTTTTTGAGCCATTTACTTCTTGCAGAAATTCCCAACAACTACTTTCAACAAGATAGTCTCTTAATGCTTGAATTTGTGTAAATTATTTAAATGACAGGTTTGGTGACCAATGTATAGCAACGAATGGATCTGTAAGGTGGCCAGCACGTTCACCTGATTATAACACCTCTAGATTTTTTCTTGTGGGGTCATATCAAAGAAAAAGTTTATTTAACTCAACCTGAAAATTTGGACATTTTTAGACACTGAATTATTAGTGCTATTAATAATATTATTATAACTCAAAAAGAAAATGTATTACGGAAAATTGTTGAAACATGCGAGACCTGTATTGAACAAGAAGGTCGTATTTTTGAAAATCTTAATTATGATTAGTACGTCTTTTTTTCCATTTCTTTTATTATTAGTTAATATTAATTATCTTTAGGTATAATAAAGTTCATTTGTTTTCAGCTTACCATATTGGTCTCTATTTTAAAATTTTAATGAATTAAAAGAGGATTCTTATGAACAGTAGATTATTTTCAATCCATGCCCAACTTTGCCGGTAATTAATTAAATAAGTGCTAGTAATATTGATTTTCGCTTTAGATGAGCATTAATAATAATAACAATAATAATAAGAAATGCCTTTATTTAGATTTTGTACATACAATTTTAAATAAATGGTATAACCCCCATTATATAGAGAATTGAACAAGAGTATCAAGTATAAACATTAATTAACAACATGACAATAGGGTATCAGATTTTCAAGTTTGCAGCGGTCTATGGAAGTTGAATTTGTCATATATGGATAAAGAATAAAAAAGTAGGATTGGGTAGTGATGGTTTTCTTCCAGTCAGTTGACCCGTTATAGTACAAGGTCTGATCAAAATTTGAAAAATCGATTTGCGAAAAACACATTTTTTTTAAACTCGGAACATTTTCTTTTTTGACATTTGGTTGGATGAAGGCTTGAATAAAGAGTAAATAACCGTGATTGTTTTTATCCTGACCTACTCTGTTTTCCATAAAATATAAATAAGTGGGAATTATGGCACATTTTTAAGTGGCTTTATTTGAAAAACTATACATTTTAGACATAGGTCATGTGATACAAAAGTTGTTTAGAATTGTTAAGAGAGTTCAAAAAACATAAAATATACAGGGTGTTCCATTTAAAATAACGAAGAAGTCGCGGTCATTTCCGGGGAAACCAGAAACGACATTCAATTGTTTTTGTTATAAATGTTTAATATTCAACCCTATCAACACAGCATATTCCATATTTTTATCTCTAGCCGTTGTCAAATGGCGCCCTGGGTAGTAGCTTCAGTGTCACCCAGTATACTTGTACATGCCAATAATTGTTTCAATGGAGTGTTCAAGAATGTCAATAAATTCATGCAACTTGGTGATCTATATATACATAAATATTGCTATATTATTGCTAGCGTTTACAAGTTAAGTTAATTAAGCTAGTGTGAATGGCACAATATGTCCCTAAGATGTATGCAAATACTCTACTAAACACAATAATGCATTATTAGCACTGATCGTTGCAATTTTCATTTAAATTCATTCATTCATTTTTAAGTATATATTAACCGAATTACCGGTTTAAATTTGCTATCTGCACCGGGTTGTCAGCCATGATTGTTGCAAATTTAATGGTCCGATCGGGATAATTGCCCGCCGTCACAGGATATAATGTTTATAAATAATTTAGTATATTACCTAGGATTGTTCCTTCAAATTGAAGGTAATCCTATTTGTTTAGTCCGACCGCCGAAATCTGTCACTGATTTTCGGGTACATATATATATGCAGCCAAAGCTTTTAAATATTGGACGTTATTTAGTTAGGGATTTATTATTATTTCGAATATATGTCCTTCTGAGTTTGGAAAATGGACATACATGCCGTTGATTAATAATAATTTGGTGTATGTTCAGCACTTAAACAGTCAAAATGTATTACTATAGGTACGAAACATTATGCCTACGTATTGTATTATTACAATAGCCGTACTGTATTATCACAAGTGTCCGCGCGTTTCTCTTTTTGGACCAGAAGTTTTTGAAATTTTTGTTTTTTAACCTTCGAAGTGCTTTAGCTTGGTAACGGTACGACAAATAAATACGCTTCTAAGGGGTCGATCGTAGAAGATAAATGGGCGCTTCTTTTGGTAAAAACGCGATTTCGTTGGTGCATATAATAACTGACAGTGGCGTCCGATAGGAGCATTCAACCCCGATTATTCAAAATGCAGGGTCGTTATGGTTAATTTTTCGAGGTGGGGCATTTTTTTTTCGGATTTCTCGTCCAAAAATCTCGGACAAGTTTATTAACGGGCAATATTGGAGCACGGGAAGTCATCTAAAAAAAATAAAAAAGGGGTAAAAAATGGGGTAATTTTGAAGGCATTTTGCGAAGTTGAAACCCGCACTACTTTGTCAAGGTAAAAAAGTGGTTCGGTGGAAAATAATAAATAAAGGGTACTTATACCTCAAATGCGCAAAAAGCGCTCGAAATGCAGAAAAACTAAAAAAAACTGTTTCCGTCTTTTCAATTTTCCTATATTTCACTATATTTTTCGAGGAGAGTAACGAGGTGCAGAATTTGTTTATGGGAAATTTCTCCCACCAAATTCAATTTCAAAAACCAAATCGTTAAAATAATAGCTTTTAGCGATAAAACTGCAATGTTCTGTCCATATATTTCGCTATGTTTTACGTTTGGCCCTGTAGCATATGAACGATTGACCCTAGGTGAACCAGGTAAATACACAAAAAATTTTTGCATCTTCTCTAGAGATTGGTGTAAAACTCAACCCGATCATTGTTATGGGTGAATTATGAGAAATTTTAAATTGCAGCGTGCGCGAATTCTGTTTGCCATGTTCTGGGCATTCGTAAAGTCGTATCGGTGCTTCCTAGGATAAAAACGATTAAATATATCAAAAATTCCATATTTTTCCTACAAAATATAGATTTACATTTCTTTTATCCGAGGTCGAAAAATTGGGTTAAATCCAGTTTTGAGTAAAAATGCATTATTTTTCCATTTGCCATTGAATTTATCACTTTTTCAAGTTGGCCTGGTTCTGCCAGCTGTTTGGCTTTGACTGACATGTCACAACAATCAGTTTGACAGGGTCGTGATGTTTTTAACCCGAAATGTCTTCAAAATTTGCAAATATATTCTGTTGATCTATCTAACTTAAAAAGTAGTGTAAACGGATTTTATGGGTTTATGAAGTTTATGGGTTTATGAAGTCGCTTCTTTTGGTAATTTCTAAAGCTATTGCGAGCTATTATGCTTATACTAATTGCTAATCACCATCAGTGATCATTAAGGGTTTCAGAGGTTTTACATATGGCGTATGGTAGCATTTAATATGGCTTTTATTTATACTGCAAGGCGTATTACAAACTAAATATTTTGATAGTAGGTAGATAGGGTTTTAGATATTTAAGGCACTCTGAATTGAGAGCTGCAAAATGTTGTCTTAGTGTAAATTTTAGACGATTAAAACTATTTATTTTCCATTAAGACCATTAACTATTATCATATTTTTACTTTCCCATATAACAGCTTATATACTGTATTATTAATATAATGTATAGAATATATAGGGTATTGTAATAGCGAAATATTTTGAAAAATATAAGTCGGATTTTTAGAGAACTTAGAAAATAAAAAACATATTTTTAGAAGAAAAATGATAAAGCCTGTACGGATGTGTGTATATGTGTACACAAAATTGCCTCGGCTGATAACTAATTCGCTTTAAATTTGCACCTATATATGGGTTCAAGTCTCGAGGTAGTTGGATTATGTGTGCCATCGGAGTCAATCTTCGATATTTTTAAGGGGTATAATAACGTAAACAATCGTATTTTAAAATCGCACAACAAAAAATTATTATCTTTTAATTTTTTATATTATAAAATGTATTCCAGAAATATTAAACTTGCCTAAAAAACGGTGAAACACGTCAAATGTATTTTATAATTTTCTACATATAAACATTTGTTCCACTATGCAGGGTAGCCTAATAAGAGAGCTGAAAGAGCTCCTAAGAAAAGAAAACAAAATATGTATTTCAAAAACATTTTTTATTGTAAAGCTGTTAGTTAAAAAAAACGGTGAAAAATTAAATTTAATTTTATATAAAAATTATTTTTTGCATAGTGATTTGAACTTTCGTTATTAGATTGGGTGACAGTGATTTAGAAAAAAAATATACAAATTTTAACGGCTCTCAAAAAGTTTTTAGTTTAATTTTTAAAATGTTTAAAATATTGATTTTGGGGTTTCATTGATAGATAGAATATTTGATGTTTTTACAATAAAAAATTTGACAGTTGTTGAAGCTAATTTAAACGGTATTTGAAACGTATCTGTTTAGGAATTTGCGTCCTAATATGCAACATAATATAAGTCTGAAGTCTTATTTTCAAGTCAAGGTATTAATTCAGTTTCTAGCGGCTATTGTTTCCTTCCAGCACAAAAGTGGCGGGATGTCCATATATATCTTATTACTTCAATTCTATAAATGGACTTAAATTGCATTTTTTCATTTTAAGCTTTTGTTTGTTTTTGAGCTCTGTTTTCCTACACCAATGTGTTTGCTTTAATAACTCAAATTTATGGAATACCCTTTATTTATGTGTTAAAGAACTTGACCTACATCATCTGACAAAACATAATTACACTATCCATTAAAGAAGAATGTGAAATTTAGGTCATTGAACTACCAAATTTTACACTGTCATTGTTGTTGTATATCGACTATCTCTGAGCGATTTTTAATACGTTGACATACGTTTAAGCTCAAGCTTTTAAAAATACTTTTTGGACAAAAATATGTATATTGCTAGTTTTGAGTTTTTTAAATGTACTTTTGGGCTTTAATAACAAGGCTAGTAGATTCGTTAACTGTATAGACAGCATTATTTTAGGCTCTGATATTACAACAAGTATAGTAAACAGGAATTCGTTTTAAGACATCTAGTAAAGAAATTTTTTTAAGCACGACTTTTACATTGAATTTTAAATAGTTCCTAAAATTATTTTGGTGCAAAAATGGCTTCATTTTGGTGCTTTAATATAATCTAATCTTAATAGATTATTTAACATATTAAAAAAACTTAAATTTACAAATTTTTTTAAACTTTTATGCACTTAAATCTATTTGCAGACAAATATCAATAGTTATCGATATATCGATAGTTATAGGTAAGTGCCGATGTCGATGGCGGTCTAGTGGAACGTTAAAAAAATCATTACTAAATATCGCATTATATCCAATTTACGTAAAATTTTGCAGAAAAATCAAGTGTCACATAGGAACGAACTTGTAATATATTGATATAAATCCATAAGATAAAATAAAATGGCGGCCTAATAAAGTATTTAAAAAGCAATCTGAAAAAACTAGTTATTAAATTACTTTCAAATTTTCTGCAAGCATTAGGAGTGTCATAGAGATAAACTAATAAATTTTTGGTAGGAATTCAAGATGGCGACCATACAATTTTTAAAAAAATCAACGTAAAAGTATGTAATTTAGTTGACTTTAAAATTTGCAGAAAAATGAAATGTGATATAGGAATAAACTGGTACGAATTCAACATGACGTAACAAAATGGCGGTGGGCGGCAATGGAGAAACTTCTTGAATTTATTCTAAATTATGCCCAAAAATCAAATGTGGCATTGAAGAAAAATGAACAAAACTGATACCTACCAACTAGGAATTGAATTGATTATTTATTTGAATGGTTTGGGTATCGGGAGATAATTTGTGAGATAGTAAACATGATTGTCTTAATAGCGTTAACCTGGACAAGGTTCTTTGCCCCCCATTATATTATTTTAATGAGGTTCTCGATTAGGGATAAAGTCATTACTCTACGCCTATCATCAATTTCAGTCGAAGAAACAGGTTTTTGAAATTATATGTTGCATGGCTTTGAATAAGATTGCTGTTAGAAGAAAGCATATCATGTGCAGGAGACATAGAGTAGATGCCAAGACTCAATCCGATGAAACGCCTGCTTAACTTTATGAAAGTTAAATGAATAGCTATCAACCACTACCGAAATACTTCTGTTGGAAAGAAAACTGGCAATCCAAGTACAAAGTTTTAGGGGAAGTTTGCCAGATATTATCAAATGCTTTGGATGTGACAATAATTTGGGCTTCTCCTTGAAATTCGATGGACTTATTTCAGTTGTGGGTTACGAAGGTATGAAGATCTGCTGTGGATCTTTAGTGGCGGAAGCCAGATGGCCTGTCATGGATTAGATTATAGCTTTTAAGGTAATTTAAAATATCAGTACTGACATACTTCTCCATTGTCTTACTCATGATTGAGAATAGGTCTGTGGTTACAGGAAAGAGTTTTGGATCCCTTTTTGAGAACAGGCTGTATACGAGCAGATTTCTAACTGTTTTGCAAATAGCTTTTGCTTTGAACAAAACGATTTCATTACCAGAAGTTAAGGGTGGAAAGGAACTTTTGCAGACATTTTGATAATTGTTTTTGGCGACCAAAAGGCACGGCTACTATTTTGGCAAGAAATAACTTGGAAATTATATACAAGGTGGCACGGATTGTACAACTTCCTGTTATAACTTCCGGTTGTATCGGACAGGAAACAGTAATCAGATAATTGTCAAGGTAACTTAAGAAAGCACAAATGGAAAAGGGATAAGGCTCTGGGTGAGTGGTCAGGAGGAGGTTCAATGGTTTTGGCTTTGTGTGACGATGCGTGAAAAATAGGACGATGCATGAAAAATAGGTAGAGTCTCTGATGATGTTGGTAAGAGATTGGCTGATTGCAAACATCTCTGCTGCTCTATCTTGGTGATTGGTTATAGTAGACCCTAACCATTCTTTATTATAAATGTTAAAGTCGCCAAGGATAATGATTTCAGAGGAAAGGAATTCGGAGTTTAGGAAATCCATTTTAGTAGAAAGTCGAAGAGCGTGTTGAAGGAATTGTCTGAGCAAAACCGATATACACAACAAGCAAAGGTAAATGATTCAATTTTGACGGCTCATTCTGCTTTCGGTTAGGAAGAGAATCTTTTACTCCAGTCACATATATTGGTCAATGGGAGATAACATTTCCATGAACATATTTCTCACGTACCTACAATGGAAGATAAACTTACCTGTGCAAAGATAAACAAGCTTCGGTTTATCAAGTCTGACTATAAACAGTGCACTGTTTAGTCAAGATTAGGCAGCACATACTATTTAAATGTCGTCATATCAATAAAAAAGCAGAAAACAGCAATAAAAATTGCAAAAACACTCAAGAAAAATCTTTATCGATAAATTTAGTCAATATGACTAACACATAGTCCAGTCACCAGAGGCAGTTTTAGATGCCGTCACAGGAATAATATATTTGTGTACTTTTTTTTTACTAATAATACCTTTGGAGTGGTTGTTATGCATGTATAGAGTCCTCACACGTAGGCCGTCCGAATCACAAAAAAAAATATCCAAAAAGTGGCAAAAAATGGTTTTCGGTCAATATCTTCCAAATTATAGCAGATAGAGCAAAATATCTAATTAAAAATGTAAGGCAGATTTTTAACTAAAAAAGGTATGCTCTTTTCTGTAGTCCTCATAGTTTTTGCGTTTGAAGTTATGTTAGTCAGCTACGGATGACTTCTTCCAAACGCATTTTGAATCATCAAAAATAACTTTTACTCGAGTTATTGCAAAATTTGTCCGCGCGCTTACTAATACATTCAAGACATTTTCTCGTGGCCCGAAGAGAGGGTTGAGGAAATTCAATGATGACCTCGAAAACTATTACATTTCCGGAAAAAATTGCTTTAACCTTTTTTGTAGGTAATGATCTGCCCTATATTTTTTGGTTTTTCATTTGCAATACTTTGGAACGTATTGGAAAAAACTGCTTTTTTGGCCATTTTTTTGTAAACCAGACAGCCTTAAACGGTCCCTCAAGAGGTACCATTTGTAAAAAAATATTTGCACTTTAGTGTTTGTCACGTTCTCGACTCCCTAATTACTGGATTAATAGGTAATATTCAATGACATCATTTTTTAAAACCCGTCAGTGTAATACCTCGTTATCGCAACGGGGTGCTAGGTGGTTGGTAGTCACGGTTTATTGTTTTGTTAGGTATTTTTGTATGTATTTAACCTAAGCCTGCAATGACCCTAGTCAATTCAGTAAAGAACATGCAAACCGTAGGATGAGCAGGACCTGGGGATGGTTGCGAACTATTTAACCGACTTCAAAAAAGGAAGAGTTTCTCAATTTGATAAGTATGTATTTTTTGTGTGTTTGTTCGTACATATTGTCTAAACGGCTTGGCCGATTTTGAAGAGTTTTATAATTAAATTTACATTTTTTTAAATCTCATTTTCAAACTAAACTAAACTTTTGCTAAAAGGTATCTCTTTTGCTATTTCGTTGTGTAATTTATGTATACAGGGTGACCATGAAAACGTGCAACCTAAAAATCTACTATTTTACTTGTCATTTTCGAGAAATGAACATTCACTGACTTCAAAAAAGGAAGAGGTCATCAGTTTGCCCTAGGTATTTTTTTTTGTTTGTGCATCAATTACTCCGCGATGGTTTGACCAATTTGGATGAAATCTTTCGGCGACATTCAGGATTATGCCGGAATAGTCCCATAGCAAGCATATTAAAAAAATGTTACAAAATGACGGAATGGGGGCGATTTTGTTGTTTTTTTCATGTTTATGCATTGATTATTCCGCGATGGTTTGTCCAAATTAGATGAAATTTTCTGTGGACATTCAGGAAATTGCCGGATTGGTCACATAGCAAGCATATTACAAAAATGTTAAAAATTGCGGTACCAAGATATATTGCAAGAAGTTTTTTAATATTCTACGCTCGCGTCTGGATTCTATACGTTCATCATTATATCAGGAAAATATATTATGTAGTGTATCATTTGTTAACCCTGATTTATAATAAAACTCATGTAGATAAAAGTAAAAAGGATGAAATAAAAAATTTTATAAAAAAATGAAACCGATTTCAAAAAATATTAAAGAGAGTAAGATCTTATAAGAGTAGTATTAAACATCAAAACACCGAATTGACTGAATACATGATTATATTTTTGTGACTAAATAATTAAGAATATGTTTAGCGTCGACTTTACGGAATAAAATTTTCAAGGCTAAATAACAGTTCATGAAACATAGGTACTATCATGTTAAATATATTTAAAGTATGCGGAAAAAATCCAGGACCGAAAACAGTTGTTTCAATTAACATTTGTACAGCCCTCAGAACTCTACAGTTTGAAGTAAACAACGTTGCTGTTAAGGAGTTTAAGGAACACCCTGCTATTTTATGCTTATTTGAAATAAGCTCAAAACTACTATTTTATTTGTAACCAAGTTCCAAGAGTTCCACCAAGTATACGCTTTAACATACTAAAAAATCCACTAAAAGATATAATACTTTTCTAGACACAAAATTTACTTCACCTACACCTCTAGAACAGGAGGATATCGCAGTAAATCTAAAACGCGTCGCCTTTTTAGCGTCTTATTAATCGACAAGGAAAAAATGTCTCGAGTGGAAGTTGTCACTTCCCTCGTAAGAGGGTGGTAATTTTTGAAATACTTAACGTTTTATAAGTTACGTATGATACATGTGCTTTCCGTTGGTTCGCTATAATTATAACCGTTACTTGATAGTAAAAATAAACCATTTCGATCAAGAAATATCATTATTTCTAAAAAAGAGCGAAAGATATAAATATTATAAAACATTTGATTTCAGTTCAGATTGTCTTAAGACAATCACCCGGAATTAACCTCATAATGAATCCTTCCTTTTATTGAGGGAATAAAAGATAACACAATTTGCATATGAACTGTACATATTATTAATTAACTATATGGATCACTTTCCTTGATGAAAGGACAGATTTATAACGAGGAAAGTTCTGGGACACATTTACCGATTTTGTGTGTAAGTTTAAGTGATTCAAAAAAGTGTATATTTTTGATGATTGAAAATGTATGGACTTTCCGATATTCTGTCATAAAATGTGATGAGATAATATTAGCATTATAAGCTTGATATTAAATTTTGTAATATAGAGTAATTGTCAATTCTAAAAATTTTATATTATTTTTTTTAAGAATTTCCAGATTTAAATTTAAAGCATTCTTCAGTTTTTTTATCAATTTTGTTGGCCTCCTGCACTTACTACACTTGAGAATGAACATTACTATCTCTTATGAAAGCCCAACAAACCACTACTTCAGGAAGTAGCCATTTCTACAGGGAAACCGCGCATTTGGGAAATAAAAGTGGTATTTTTTTCGATTATTTTTAAATTGCCATGGAAATAAATCAAAAATACCTAATGCAACAACATTTTGCCGCTCTAATCATATCATGTGGGTTTTGTTAAGGTGAGTCGTTGACAGTAGAAAACAACTCGTCGTCAAATAATTTTGGTATATAAAGTACTCTAGAGAAATAGTAACTAAAATCGATTTAGTGTCTGTAATCAGTGGTACAACTTTATATTCACATAAGAACATCATTAATTGTATATTTTTATTATTTTTACAGAACAACACCAAATAAAAATAAATCAAAACTGATTTTTATGTAGCGTCGCTTTTGGTGTTGTGTTGATTTTTAATTTTCTATGTTAAATGCGATTTTTATTCCGGGTATACATCTGTTCACTACTGTTCCGCGTTCAAATGGAGGCAGTTTCCATTTGGACCGAGATATACACCAAACAAATATAAAAAATTCTAAGCTTTAAATTTATCTGTACAACGTTCTTTAAAAAAATGTTCTGTTAAAACTTAAAATAAAAGGTAAAATATTATACGCAATCACTCAGTACATCCTTCATTTCAAACTGCAGTTACTCACACACAAATCAAAAATATATTAGATCAAATCCGTTAGAGTTGCGCTTATATAGAAATAACTCGTAAATTTTTGCCTTTTTTAAGTTTATAATTTTCACAGTTCTTCCTAGTCATCATATTTTTTGAAAAACAGGATAAGTTTTCAATTGGGGACGGCACTCCCACTCTTCTCAGTATAGAGTGCGACCAGTAAAGTCTTCATCCGATGAAATTTTTTAACAGATTAACCAAATAAAAACTGAGTATACAGAAAGTTGTATATATATTTTTACCTAGAGATAACCAAATGTGTAAGAATTAATCTTATATTATTAATATATTAGTTGTTTACATAAACGACTTTATAATTTAAGCTTTATTTGGTTATTTTAATTGTTTAACAAAAATATCGATATAGCGATATAGAACTAAAAAACAACAGTTTGGCTTCGATTAAAAAGTAACTAAAGTAAATAGATATGTAGAAACTTAAATAAATAGTCCATTTTATAAATATCCCCACATAAAAGCCAAATATTATATTATTAATACATTATACAGACTGTTTCCCAAAACACATTGGCGTCAATCGATAACGTTGAATTTTTATAAAAAGCTATAAAAAAAAAAAAATCAACTCTTGTGTGTGTGTGTGTGTGTGAATGTGAACAAAATTTGCGAGATTTCCCTAATGCTTAACAATGTCAAATTTATCAGTTGAGATAAATCACGTGACTACCTTTTTTATCATTTGAGAAAAAAATGTTTGTTAACTCAGGTACTTAGGTCAGTAAATATAAAAAATTCCACATGTGAAGGGACAGACCATTTGTAATTTTTTTCCTAACTTCATGATGATGATTAATAGATCAAAAATTAAGCTAAGTGTATATATATTAAAGCTACAGGGGGTATGAAATATATTAATCTGAAAAACTTAAGCATATCTATAACGAACCCGAAACCTCATGCTGTAGCTTCTTAAAACAAAATTTATTTTAATCTACAATACGGGGATAATAATAGCATTGCTTGGTCTTTATGATAATCATCGCATCTGCGTTAAATTGACTAAATGTGTGAACATGTTAAATGGTATTTTGTCACTTCATTGTACAGGGTGTTGGCAGTAATAAATAAAAATAAATCTTTTGACATAACTGGGGAGTAGAATGGAATTATGTAATATTCTCTGATGAGAGCCGATTTGGGCCATTAAGTTACATAAGATCGGTACGAATCTATGAAAGCCAATACTATAGTTAACGATAGATATATACATGAAGTTCATGTATACAGGAGTGGATCTGTAATAGTATAGAGTGGAATATTTTTTGGGAGGTAGAACTCAGCATTACATATGCGAACGTGACGTAAATGGCCAAATTTATATAACAGACATCATTGACGATATTGTTCAAAATAACTGCTGGAATCTAGAACCAGGAATTGGTGACAAAGCTGATCCAATAGAGCGAACATTTCTCTTAAACATTTAGAGAACTGCTGACATATGTTAACATTGCCTTTTTTTCCATATGCGGCCGTGACTAAAATTGCATTAAGCAAATTTCAAGAATTCTTGGGAGATGCATTTATTTGTACAGGGCCATTTTTTCAACTGTGTGTTTGCTTTAACAAAACAAGTGAATACTTTTTGAAGCTGAAATGAGAAATATGGCTGTAAAGAAAATATTTTTATCATTATAAATTAGATCCTTTTGTAGAGTAGATCCAAAAGACAAACATATGGACATTGTTTTTTTTCCAATTTAAGTAATGTACATCCGTGATAATTTCAAATCTGTGTGTTCAATAATTTTTATATATATTTATGTAAATAAAACATATATATCAAAAAATTGTCATGCATGTTAGAATGAAAAAAATATATAACATCTTCAGAGTGTATATAATGAGAATAAAAAGTTGTCTTTGCAATAAACCTGATGACCCAATTTTTTTCAGCATTATAATTTAAAAACTTAAGTCTAGAAAAAATTTAATTACACACTTATACTCTAGGACAGGATTATACCGTGGAGCCCCTAAATAAAAATAATTGAATTTGTTCCCTTTCAAAATTTTATTCGGTCATAGGTTTTGCCGAGACACACTTTTGGCAAATCTTAGTAAGTAAGTAATTACCCTGTATATGGTTATCGTAGCTTCATTTATACATATAAAAATACGTAAAAAGTAGACCACAGCTACCACACTCTTGCTAGATCAATATAAAAAGCATACATTATTTAGTTTCTAAAGTATGTAATAAACTTCCACTTGAGATGAATTCGTTAAGTTTAAAATAAAATGTAAAAAAATATGTATTATTTGTATAATGAATTTAAGAACTAGGCATCTTGTAAGTAGCTTTACCTCGTTTTCCCAAAAAAATAGTTACAGAGTTGCATTAAGGTAAAAATCTCTTTTAAGATGGTACATACAAATACTGATAATTATTTAAGTCCCCTAAAACATTAAAAAATAGCACAGCATCGAAATGTGTAACGGTACAAAATGAAATATAACTTTTTCACACAACATACATTTGACCAGAGTCTCGATTGAGAAATATAATAATTGTTAACAAGCTGGATTAATTTTAGTTTTTTAATAAATGATTAATATGAAATGTTTTGCACACACTTGGGCCTAATTTAATTTAGTAGTACGTAAATACTCTTCTTATTGCAGTAATCCACTTCAGCCAAATCGACGAAAGTTCATTCAATCATTTTTTATATATAAAATTGAAAATTTTTGAAACATAAATAAAAGTAACATTATCTTCTATCCCTCTACTTCCGCAATTTGTAGTACAATAAAAAGAAGGCATCTTAAGGTAAAAAAATAAAAATAAATAACAGAAGTCCCATATACTCCGATTTTTGTATTTTTTATTATATACATCATATATTCTAAATGAACAAAACTATTTCCAAAATATTTTTAAATAGATCTTACATAATAAAAATAAAATTTGCAAAAATCTAAAGAGCAAAACACAATGTTTTTCCTTTTAACTAGGTACGCAAAGGTTATATCTAGGCCTACTATATAATAAAACAAAAATCTCGTTTTCTCATGTTTGCAAAAATATAAGTCAATTTTGTTATAAATATGCACAGGCGCCGATTTCCCATAAATACTCTGGGTGCGTTGTACAGGTACACAAATATATTTATTATTTAGGGTGGACAAAAAATATAAGGCGGTTGACCAAATATGAAAATTGAATTAGCAGTTTGTCTACCATACTAAAAAATTACCAGGTCATCCCCATATAACCCTTAATTTTTGACCAAATTTGAAGTCAATCTATTAAGTAGCTTTTTAACTGCGCCGTGAATTGACAGATAGACTAACGGAATTGAGAAAACATATTTTTGACATCTAGGAACGCTAAAACGTGAATATATGTAAAACCTGTGAGGGTGACTTGTCACGATTACAAATATTTTATTGGCTCGCAATTCTGTTCCGCTAGCTTGAATTCATACCACAATTTTACCAGTTCATCTCTATACGACAATTGATTCTTGTACAAAATTTGAAATCGATCCATTAAGTAGATTTTTCAGGCTGAATTTTTAAATATTTTATTAAGCCGCCATTTTTTTCGCAATCTTGAACAAAAGTGAGGTAAATTGGATAAATAGTTTTTCAATAATAATTTTTTTAACACTTCACCGGGCCACCATTTTGTTTCGCCTTGAATTTTTAGAAAAATGTTACCAGATCATCTCTATGTGATAGAGGGTGACTTTTTCACGCTTAAAATAATTTCCTTCTACGAGAGAAATAAAAGTTTTTTGCATATATGTGTTCTATATGATTCTATAGATTAAGCCGGCAAACACCACATTATCATAGTAAGCGACATGGAACTTCAGACAAAAATGAAATATGGCGTTTGCCTTTAAAAACTGAGTCAGTTATTTAATTGCCAAAAAGATAAAATTTTTGAAACAGAAAACACCCGCAAGACACCATACATTTACTTTAGACTTCAAAAAGAAAATACATTTTGAGATGTTCTAAGTCACTATATTCTATATAACTTATCTTGTACAAATTATTTTTTTAAATGGAAGTAATCTCAACAACAATTTTCAACACCTAAAGGTTAAACTCTGCAAATGCGTAAAACGTCATTTTAAATTCAACGTAACAAATAATTAAATTGGCCAACTCAATAATACCAGGGTCGGAATAACGGATTATGGGGCCGGAGACTTTAAGTATTTAGGAGCCCCCGAACATGCGAGATTTTGCAAAAATAACTAATGGCATAAAAGAAAGGTCCTCGGGGTTGTACTCCGCTGATGGCGCCCTAGAGATTTAAGACTTTCAGTAATTGGGACCTAGACTTGTACTCCGCTCATGTGGACCTAGGGATGTAAATCTTTCAGTTATTGGGGGCCGCTAAGCCTTGCGAGATTCTGACAGGTGTATTTTGCAAATAACTGATGAGGCTAAAAAAATACCACAAACAATGACTTGATAAAACTGATAAGCTACTATTCCCCGTTTTGCCCATATCTCGCGGAGCCCCCGCCGCATGTGGTCTTTACAGCAATTCAATGTTACATCCCCGCAAAACCTCGCGTATGCTGTGTGCTAGGGCTTCTATCTACAACGGGGCTTGGAGCTATAAACACCATAGCCCCAGCCCTAATCCAGAACTGAATAAAATACAACAATTCAGAATTTTTTCGCGCTAATTCGTGTATGTCAACTATTGACATTTACTTTCTTTTATCAAGTTTTTGAAAAAAGTATGATAAACATTACAATATACTTTAATATTATTCAATTACTTTTTATATTACAGTTTACATCTAGATGTATGAATTGAAATTACAGGTACATTTAAGTACCCCTAGCCCCTAATGGTTTAATTTAAATGTGTACAAAAATAGTCACACAATATTTCAGCAATTGTAAACAGTATAAAGATAATGTTTCTTTTGTTAAGAATACTTTCAATATTTTAATTTTAATTAAAAAATCCCTTCGGTAATTAAAGTATAGCAATTTTCACTTAATTAAGAAAATCACAGAACTATTAATATTCTTATTATATCACAAACCGTGATTGACGCTATATATTTAATAATAAAAATAATTTAACGATTTAAAAACAATAATTTTATATGATTATATGTCTAAACCTACAAGAAGCTATTAGGTCGAACCTTAAACTTTGATACCCTGCATCTAGAACACACACGGTGAGTTTGACGAGGGTATGCTAGTATTAATTCTTGATAAACATGTTATGAACTTTAATACCAAAAAATCAGCCAATTACATGCAGATCAATTTTCCAGAGGTATCGTCCGGATGGCTAGAAAAACTTCTGGAGGTACCTACACGATTTTGGCGGAATAGAATTTAATTTTAGAAGTTTTAATAATAAGTTAATGAAAATAATGGGGAAATACAGAAATATTTTTATAATATTGGTCATTTAAAACACAAATTTCACAAAATATCCTATGAATTTCTGGGTGGTCCGCACCCAAAACATATTTGCTTTACTTTTTTAGCTACACCAAATATGTAGACATTTTCACAGACCCTGTAGATTATCATTTGGTCAATGCAAAGCTCTTGTAAACGGTTACCATAAAAGACAAAGAAACGCGATATTTATTTTCGTACTACAGATTAAAAGAAGTTGTGTTTTAAGAAAGACCCAAGACATTGAAGTTTCGGGTACGTTAAAAGTTTACTTAATTTTTTGGGATCAGTTTACAAAAAAAAATAGTTTTTCAATAGTTTGCGTTATTTAATATTAAAAATGTAAAAAAAATGAAAACCTCTCTCTCGTCTTGTTTGGTTTCGTGCTGCGAGATAAAATTTGCTCTCTCGTCTCGGCGGCATCACTATCTGTGGTTCTCACTGACATTCTGCAGAGATCATGCGATTTGTGCTACAGCAGAATCGAGAACTAAAATTCACTTCGATGTCTTCTTAATTCCATACCATCTTATGATTCAACAGCTTTGCAAGCTGTAGTTTTACGATTGTGCTAATCGCTAATCGTACGGAACCATTGCCGTTAAACATCATTTCAAACATCGTTTACTTCTCTTACGAAACTCCTACGATTATTGTTGTTATTGTTTAATTTTATTTAGCACGAGCCGCCATTTAACAGCGTATTACAAAAAACCATTATATGCATGTAAAATCAGTTAAAAAATGACATTGCATTGTATTCAGGTAGCCGTTTCAGACAGAAGAAACCATTGTAAATGAGAACAAACAGAAAAGGTCTTGGTTTATCCATAAAATACCGTTGCAAAAGAACGCGCCGTCGTTTTTTTTTGTGAAATTTCTGCCAAGGTCAAATGATCCATATTTTATTGTTTTAGTCTCAAAGAATGAATAAACCTGCAACTGAATTGCGTAAAAATGTGCATAGGTTCAATGTCGAAATTGCAAATAGCAATTTATATATTCTAAAAATATTTCTGATAGACAGATTAATTAGGTATAAACTATAATGACGCTATGTAGTAATAGCATGAGTAATTTAGACTCGCCATTATACAGGATCGAGCTAATGCGGTAGCTAGGAGGACGGAAGGGGGAAGAGGGAGATAGGCTCAATGAACCATCATGCTGAATGTGCTACTTAAATGCTAGAACTAATTTCAAAATATTATAGAATTAAACAATTTAGTTTCATAAAAGTCTACATTAGTTTGAATTTTTAATAGTAGGAAATATTTATACGATTGCTAATTTGCACAAATTTTGCGTTAAAATATTTTACAACTACGAAACACTACCTCCAATTCTTTAGTGAAATTAGACAAAAAAAACTTTTTCTACAAGCGTCCGGAAAGTGAGTACTTTCAGCACTCATATGAGTACTAAAAGTTCCACTAGAGCCAAACTTTTTTTTGACACTGAAACTGAAAAGAATACATCATATTATCGCCACTTAATTACACTTCGCGTACTAATGTAGGGGATTTACGGCACTTTTGTGGGGTATCTTCCTTATTTTTAAAGATAGGAGGTTGTAGTTTCCGCAAAAGTATGCTACTTTTTTGTGAAATTAAAGAAGGAGCAGAATTTTCAAAGCCCTTTTGGTTTTTGAGATACAAGGCGTTTTTGAAAATGTTACATTTTCAGGCATCCCTTGTATCCCAGCTATCTGATAACTCATCAAGAAGGCAAAAATTGTTCCTTATATGACTTTTTCCGTAGAATTCAGCTTTCAGAATAAGTATATGGGGTCAGGTCAAAAAGTTATCGGATCCTACTTTATTTTTACTTCCCTCGTAAAAGGGAAGTGTTTTAAATGTATATTATTCTTTGTATTTATTTCGGAAAGTTAAATCGAATGCTGCACGAAGCTACGCTACAGACTGATATCGAAAAATCGAAAGGGGGGGGGGCATCTTACAGGTCCGTGGGTACCAATCCATCTTTGAAAAAAGTTATCGTCGAAAAATGCCCTTAAAAGAGCAGAGTTGTGGCTCAGTCTTGTTGAAGTTAAACGTCATTATAAAGTGCATTCTTCCATCAGTTGTGGAATAACTTCCTCAATGATTTGACTGACGCGCTGTGAGACTCCTTCAAAAATTCTATAGAATATAAGTCTTCCAAAAAAGAAACACGAGACCCCAACCCCAAAACATCCTTGTTGTGATCTCTCAAAAATTAAATGGTGATTTTCTGCGGACCAGTTTCTTATATTATGGCAACTGAAAATTCGGATACTTGAAAAATAAGATTCATCGGACCATATAACGAGGCTGCCAAAAGATTCATCAGCATGGATTTGTTGTAAATGTTATACTATGTGGAATTTATATGAGCAACACAAATATTTTTGCAAAATTCTTTAAGCATCAGATTTGAATACACCAGTTGCTACCTCTATTTACTGGCAAGAAAATGAAGGCGTGCGTCGCTCCTATATAACCCAATACGTTTATTTCTTTTCTCTCTCTAATGTGTCTTAATGCTTTAGGACGGGGCTGGATAAATAATCCACCCTCTACTAAATTTGATTTAAGGCGGGCAAATATGTCTCGGAGGGGCTGCCTTCTCCCTGGATATCTATTATGAACAAAAAGGACTAAATACTAGGAGTAAATATAATTTAGAAACTTCTTGGGGATTTTCATTAGATTGTATGACACAAACTAACATATCATACTTTTCATAATATTCATATCCAAACCGCCATTATGGTAAAGAAAGTAAATTAAATATAGTATATAGTTAAATAGAAACACCAAAAATATTTCATGAATAATCAAGAACTGACAAAACCGCAAAGTTTTTGACATTTTGCTTTTGGTTCCAAACAAATTAGCCATAGCCTACTACCTACTAATTGGACAATAAAAGATTTTTAGAAAATTTCGAATTTTGAGCCTGTTTTTCGAAATAACTGAATATTTGTATATATTTTTGCAAACCTCACATTATTCTTAATAAATAAAAAGAATAATATACAGGGTGTCCCATTTAAAAAAATAAAGTAGGGTCCGATAACTCTATGACTTGACCAGTATGCTTATTCTCACAGCGACACTAATTTACCCCACACATGTGCCCCACCCTGTACATCACTGGAAATGGACTGATGGTATCTAATAAAACATTGATGAGAATTTTCAAAAATTCCAAACATTATGAATCCACCGAATAACTACAAGGACTTTCTACCTGTATCGTTGCTATGAAAATAAATTTGTGCTGTATACCTGATTGTTGATTATCGGCATTAGTGAAAATACAAAAGTTGGTTCTTGTAAAGAACTATACCCTCGGAATTTGACAAATTTAAAATATATATTCGAAAGTTTCCCTTTTTTAATAATTCCAACACCCAAAAATTTATGGCTGAACTACTTTTTTTCTTAATTCGAATCATAAAACTTAAGTTTTTTGAAGGTTGCACTAAACTTGTCTTTGGAGTATCGCTGAAATCATATTTTTCACAAAATATAAGTTATGAAATACGTAAAAGATTGATTGTATCATGCAGGGACGTGCAGTCCATGGAAGCAAGGGAAGCAGTGCTTCCCCAAAAAAAATTATAAAACATCTTCTAAAATGTAATTTTTGATATAGGAAACCATTAATTTAGTTTATATTAAAAATGCTAAAATATTATCTTAATTATCAAGCCCATAATAAATGCGGCTTTGACTCCGACCCAGCCACTATAGAATATCGAATAGAACCTATGCGGGCCGTTAGCTTCTCAGCAGCCAAGTCCTGTATGCTTGATTTCCTCTGAGTCGAGCCAGAGGTTATTAAACATTCCACCGGCTGCTTGCAATTTTTGCATTTCAGTCGCGTGCTGTAAGTGGTGGCGGAAGCTATCGTTGGAGTAGGTTCTTTGTTTGAACGGCTATCCGTGTGTTGTATGATACGTACGTCGCGTCGCGTATGATGCGATATGGAAGACAATAATACGGACGTGGATATGCAAATACCGTCAACTTCGGCTGTCGGTAATAAGGTTGAAAATGTTGGAGAATTTAGCAAGAGTGTGTGTGAATGTGTGGTGCGTATCTTAATAATAAAGGGATTTTCAACATTAAACTTCGCTGATAAGCTTCAAATAATTTCCAAAGGAAGGGCAAAGCCGTCTATGAAAAATTTAACCACAAAAATGAAAAACTGTATTAGACATTTTTATCCGGAAAAACAATACGAACAATTTAAATGGCTAACAGGGCGTGAAAATATAAGTAAATTATTTTGTTGGCCATGTTTACTTTTTAAAAATGAAAAAGGTCTCTGGAATAAAGCTGGTTTTTCCGATTTAAACAATTTCCATAAAGCTGTAAAAAGACACATTATGTCCAAAGCTCATTTACAGGCCGTCATAAAAGAAAAAGTCTTCGGCAAAACCAGAATTGAACACGCCCTTAATAAACAGTTGGAAATTAGTCACCGACAACACTAGTCGATAAAAATAGGCAAATATTAAGAAGACTTATCGATGTTATTTGTTTTCTCGGACAGCACGAATTGGGATTTAGAGGTCATGACGAAACAAGAGTTTTTTGAAATAGAGGAAATTTTCAAGATTTCCTTAGTTTAATGGCTAAATATGATGATTGCCTAAAAATCATTTAGAGCAGTCTAGCGTTTTTCGCGGAACGTCGAATCGAATCCAGAATGATTTAATTTCCGCTGTTGCAACCATTATTCTAAAAAGAATTAAGCAGGAGATTGGCGAGGCGCGGTTCATTGCTATTGTTCTGGACGAAACAACTGATATCACTAATTTTAGCCAATTATCTATAGTAATACGCTACGTTAAAACAGACGGAAGTATTCAAGACCGATTTTTCTGTCCGAAAATCGTACAGCAGATGCATTATATACCGTAGTTTATAACGTTACTAAATAAATTAATGGAGAGAAAAAATTAGTTGCTCAAAGCTATGATGGAGCTGCAGTGATGGCAGAGCAATAAGGGGGTCTGCAAGTTAAACTTCGAGAAACTTTCCCAAGTGCTGTGTTTGTCCATTGTTTTGCTCATAAATTAAATTTAGTTTTATCCCAGTCCATCAATCACATTCAAGAGTGTAAAGTAATTTTCGTTACTTTAAGTGGCATGGCTGCCTTTTTTTCCAAGTCAACAAAACGTACACAAGCTTTGGATTCCATTGTCCACAAACGATTGCCCAAAGTAGCTCCTACTAGGTGGAACTATAATGGAAGACTTGTGTTAACAGTATCTCAAAATCGTGAATCACTGATTGAACTATTTGAGAATATAATAGAAAATAATGAAACGTGGGACTCAGAAGCAATATATAGTTCGAGGGGGTTTTTGGACTGTTTGAAACGAGATTTTAATTTTAATTATTTGTTGAACATATTTTCAGAAATATTTCCATTCTCGCACAATGTTTTTAATATATTACAAACTAAAACAAATGATATTGCTTTTTGCCTAAAAAAAGTGGATGATTTTAAGTCCATGTTAAGCCAAAAAAGAGATGATTTTGACCTATTTTGGGAGAAAACTATCACGTTAAATGTAGAGCCACAAGCCAAGCGTCTTCGAACAGACAAGGTGAGAGATGTTCAAACATCATACAGAAGCCTCTTTTATGAAATAATCGATCAAATTCAGCAACAAATAAACTATAGATTTAACGGTTGAAATGAATTTAAATTCGTTGAGCTCTGCAATTTTGATGCATTTAAAGGAAAAACTTTTCCACAAGATGCGTTTAAATCTCTTCTTCTTCATTATGGCCAGTTTTTCGACCGAGTGCTACTGCGATCTGAACTAAAAGTGATTTACGAAACTGATGGCATTAGCACAAAAAATAACGCTAAAGAACAAATGCAATTTTTAAAAGACAAGAAGCTGGAAGATGCCTACACCGAAGTGTCGAAATTGTGTAAATTAGTATTGACAATACCTGCCACAAGTTCATCAGTAGAACGCAATTTTTCAACACTTAAACGTATAAAAATAATACATAACTGTTGTCCATTGAAAATAAACTTCTCCAAAATATGTCGGAGCATCGACATTTTTATGATGACGTCATTGACGAATTTGCAAAAAATGATCGAAGAATCGAATTGCATTACAAATAGGTAAGTTTTTAAAAATTGCTTCCCTTTTTTAAAATTTCACCGCACGCCCCTGGTATCATGACACATAATTCAGCTGAGTGATAAATAAACAAAGAATCCATGTGTTGGGGATGCTATGCCAAGTTTAATTATAATATCTATATAAATTATGTAAGGAAAAGGGAATAAAACTTTGGTAACCATTTACAGCATCGCCGGTTCTGATGACTTTCTGTATAAAGGTGGATTTTGGGGTCCTGATTACGAATCCGAAGTCAGATTTTTACGGTTGCTTTTAGTTTTTGAGATATCCATCCTCAAAATTCATAAACATCCTAAACCCAATTATTGTTTTTTCTTTCTTCTTTTTTATGAAAATTCCCTGGTTCCGTATGAAACTACTACAAATAAATTACAAGGTTAGAATTTTGAGCATCAATAACCCAAAAGGAAAAAAATTCTTCGAATTCCTTATCACGACCTCTAATCCATCTGCACACAAAAATTATCAAACTCGATAATGGTGTAAAAAAATAAAAAATAAAGAAAACTTTTACTGTTTTGAGTTTTTTTATTAAATTTATTTGTTATAAAGTTAGGTTTAACAAAGAAATGAAAACACAAATTTTACTTTGTTAAATATCACATTTTATTTTTGCACTAAGCGTGACTGCAGTTTCGTACTATAGTACATTTTCAAACGCAATAGAGATATTTACAATCAAGTTAGGTATATATACAGACAAATTTCATATAATTATGATTAGGTAAAACCAACTGTACATTTTTTATGGTCAAAAATTTCTAATAGGGTCCTATTAGATTCCTGTAGATAGATGTACAGTGATGTGCAGGTCCTATTAGATTCCTACATCTGTTTTGTGAATTTAAAAGTTTAACATTTGGGTCTTTATGATGTTTATAAATTTCTATTGCCTCTAAACAATCTCTGAAACAAGTTAGGTTTGCTATAAAGAAAACGCGGCAACGCGCCAATTACTTCTTAGAAAATACTATTCAAGATGCTTACTATATTGGAAGTTTGGCAACATTGCCTTTCGTAAAACTGTCATAATAAACAGTTTTCGCATCGAAATGCAGTGAAAATGTGGAATTTCTTGTTTTATTTTATATAGAAAGGATGGTTCATAGATATGTTTTTTTCTTTTAAAATAGTTGAAATAAGTTAAACTTTATATTTTACTTCGAAAATTATCAAATTCCGTGGGTATATTTGTTTACAAGACCCACAAAAGTTATTTGACTCTTAAACAAGTTTTGAGTTAAAAAAGAGGATCGGGGAGAGGAGATATACCGGAGAACATTATCCAGGAATCCAATAATATAAACGTCGAACTGGTACCAGAAAAATCTGTTGTATGTTCAAAACGAAGCACTTTTGACACATCTTTATATGAAAATTATGCTTATTTCGTGGACATTGTTCACCGTATGTTGTGTATCAAATTTAAATAAATTATATCTAGAAATGTATACACGGTTGATAAAAAGTAAATAAGAAGTGTTAAAACTTTAACACACTGTATCTTGGAAACGAAGCACTTTTGATACATCTACACATCACATAAACATTTTATCTTAAAAATGCTTGAGGAATTGTCTTACAAAATATCGGAGCCTTATTCCATGTATATGTTCAGATTCCCGATCCTGGTCTTGTTCCCGATCCCTTCGCGAAAGTGCACACAACTATCTTACATAACCTAATATATATGAATATTAAAAGCGCGCGAAAATGCCAGCAAGGATCGGAGAGTGGTTATTTTAATATTTTGAATGGGCATATATTAATTCCAGGGCTAAAATATTTTAACAGTTGTTCAGAAATTTTAGTAGGGAGCAAATTGCATACATTTAGGGAAGTTATATTTAACATAATGCAAGCAGCAAATGCTACTGTTATTAAAAATAATGATCATTTAATAAATTGAAGTGTTTTTGGTATTCTAAAATTTGTTTATAATTTCAACTAGGACCTAACCTAATTTAGCCTAACCTTATTTAATGGAAATTATGTATTTTACAGCTACGCATTTGTATCTTTTAAGTTATGTCTCTTTTTATAGCTACATATACATTAAAATTAGATAACACTAAGGCTACTGATAATAAATAAATTGTTTAACCAATGGGGTACATACAACCAGGCACAATTATTCAACTAACATTTAAATTTCGTTGGCATATGTTTTGTTATTAAGTTGCTACGCCTGAAATCGCCATTGGGAAGCCAAAATATAGTCCTCGTTGGTAACTTGATTTATCGAGAAAAGTGAAAAAAAGGTATATTTAAGATATGTTTTTAAGCTAGAATATCTTCAAATATTATAATATTACAATTAACATATTTAAAATTGTGGTTTATTAGTTGAATATATGTAGTTTAATTGTAAAATTTTATCGGAACGGTAACTTATGTTGTCATGTGAGAATAAACAATAACCTTTTCTATTACAACTCGGGGTACAATAAATCAGAATATATGGGGAGGTTTCAACCAGCGATTAAAAAAAAATCGACCAGTTTTTTACAAATTACGTTTCTCTATTAGAAAAGCTTCAGTTTAAAGCTGAACATAAATCCACTTAGATAAGAGTGGTGTTAATAATTAATAATAAATAGTGTTTACGACAACTGCCTTCGTAAGAGAAAAGCATTATAATCCTGAAAAAATCACCCTTCGAGATTTTTGCAGATCTTTGTGTTTGCGGGTTCCTGGACTCTGAAAAACATGTTCTCCAATTTTTCAGTCCGTCGTTTTTCTTTACGCCGTAGAACTCAAAAACTACTTATTCGGTTGACTTCAACAATTAGGGGTCATATAGAGTTGAAAAGGTTGCATTTTGATAAAAATCAAAAATTGTGAAACAAAATTGTGGCCTCCCAAAATGTTAAAAAAGCCATTATTAAGAAACTACTTATCCAATTGACTTTTGCACAAAAATCATTTGTTAAACAGGCATGTACTAGCAAATTTTAAATATCAATCTTATTTGGCAAAACAAAATAGTACCATAACAAAATGTTAAATAAATGGTAAAATTCCGTTTTCTGTTTTTATGGAACAAACTAATGAAGAATATAATTTATTTTTTTGTAAACTACGTAAATAATGTTATAAAAATAATTAATAATAATTATATTAAAAACTAAAAAAAAAATCTGAAATAAATTACCATTTCAAGGATTTGTAGAGTTATTACCAAATAAATACATGCATATTAAGACTATTTAATTGTAAAAACTGAAATTCTGTAAGAGAAAAGTTGTGGGTAAAGGTGAATTTACCGATTTTTTTTATTTGTGGCTTTCCTCATAACATAAGAATGTTAGGGGTGTGCAATAAAACAAATTTTTATTTTTTCACTTAAACAGCTCACTCATCGTATCAAAATAAGATCAATAAAAAAATGTGTAAAACTCTACTTAAAGATTTAAAAAAATATATCATTTTTTTTAAATCTGGTGTTCAATTTTGTATTTAATTTGAATAGCTATTAGGCAAGTCTCTGCTGAAAGCAGAAACAAAAATTCGCAATAATAATATTTTTTTGCAACATTGGAAAATACCCTTTAGGTATAGGTATTAGGTACCTTGAAATCGAAGCATTTAAGAACCTATGTTGATATAACCTTTTTATATTTCTTTCATTTCACAAATTGGATCTATTGTTTCTTTCAGCTACATTAATGGCATTGTCAGATAAACACAATTCGTTATTTTTTGCTGACCACTTACTAACAATAAATACAGGGTGAAGCAAAATCTTATTTTCTTAGTTTTGAACACTCTTTAAGTAATAAAATGTATAAGTATAATGTAAGTCTACTTATTAAGATTATTTTTTATGCAATTGTAATAACGATTTTGCTCTAAAGTAAGAAAAATTTAGATTATACCAAGGGATAATTGTAAAATGCGTAATTTGAAGTAAATAGGTCCTAGTTGAAACTATAAAAAAATTAAGTCACAAAACATCTAGAGGTTATTGATTAGAAAAAAATTCATTTGGTGGTTAAGTTATAATTTTTAGCCGATCTTGGGCCATTAAGCAAAATTTAATTTTCTTAGACTAGGAGAAAAATAGAAAATTAAGCCATAGTTGATATAAAAGTTTTTTTTATAAAATCGTAGTAGGTGTGTAATTTCAAAGTAAATCAGACTTAGATCGTACAAAGAAAGCTGCGGTAGACATCATTTTGATAAAAATGAAGCATGCCAAGAAAAAATATAAGTTATCGTGATTTCTCTTTCTTCTTGGCTGACCATAATTTCCTTTCACCGTTACATTAATTCAAAAACAACTATCTATTTTTATCCTTAAACTCAAACTTATATTCCTATGCGATTAAACTACTAATCTTGGACACTGTTTCAGGATGACAAGGATGCCAAATTGTCTTTCAAAACGTTTTGCTCCCCATCGAGACAGTCACATTTTTCTTATATTTATATCCATTTCATATAATTGGAAAACCAGCTCAGGTCCTACGAAAAAGCAATAACGTTCATAAAACGTTCCACAAAAATAGAGGCCGGGCCACTACGGAAGTTGAGTTTGCAGTTTTTATCAAGAAAGTTGGGTAACTCCTGCATTTTTACGATACATATAAAATATGGGAGAGCATCTAGAAATCCCGATCTTCTACTTAAAAGTTGGAAAATATCCGGCGAAGTTTATGCGATCCTAATGAAAAATTCATGCGAAGGCAGAGGTTAGAGATGGTAAGCAACTGTAAGCCTTTGTGTGTTGCAGAAAAATGACCTAGTTATGGATTCTGCATGCGGCATGTTTCCGATCTTATTTTCTGTAGAATGTTCTTCGTTTTAAAGATTAATAAGAAAAGCGAGCTGGGTGGATGTAGATATCAAATATTGAGAATATGATCTTTTTTTTAATTAAAAGTAGAAAATTTAAGTATTGTGGCATTAACAAAATACTAATTAGAAATATTTGTTTGTGTATATAAAAAGACTTAACACAGATTCGTAGAGTCCGACCGATTCAGCTTCGACTACCTTCGGCCATTATTTCGATGGTCAGCAAATAATTGGCTTCGGCCAAAATTTTGCCGAAGCTCCAAAATAAAAATTAATGCTGTATTTTGATAAATACTTACATCTTATTTAAAAATATTATGTAGATATATATTTCATTAGGGGAATATAGCCCTAATTTGTACTTTTATTAACAGCTCTCACCTGCAGCTTAAAAACAGTTGTTTAGTTTAGGCCAACTTTATGCTGACAGAAACTTTATAATCTCGGAGCTAAACTACTTGTAAAAACATAGTCTAGTTCAAAAATTCAAAATGGTGTTAATTCTTGCTGCCCCTAGCAAAAATATGAGTATCGGCGCTTGGATTTAGAATAACGTCTAAAAAATGTGCAAAATTGCAAATCCGCATATGAACAAAGTTTATGTACATTGAAAAAGTAATATAACAAATTAATATAAAAAGAAAGCAATTTAGTTTTTTTTTTGCAAATAACTCGGAACCTATTAATATTTACGAAATTAAGAATAAAGATCCTTAAAGACGAAGAAATTTGTATCGTTTTTAGTCACCAATATTTTTATTTGTCAGTTTTTCCATTGTATTAAAAGACACAACTTCACATAAATTCTACCCATCGTATTGTACTTACAACCACAAAAATGAGACGAATTGCTAGTTCAGATATTAATATCAAAATAAGATAGAATTCCTTCGGTTTCATCCTTCGGTGAAAGCGTGAGGGAGGCCAAAGTTCTAAATTGAATTTAGGTCTCCCAAAAAAACTTTAGAAAAACAAGAAATGTTTTGTGTCAAGAAATGGGTTATGCTTCATACACCGATTTTTAAGACAACATGTTAAAACATTTCAAAGTTATCGCGGAAACCCAACAGAAAAAAAATTTAAAAGAGCGGCATTCGGTCACTTATTTTTTTTCAATATGCTTACAGGATACCCCGATATCACCCTTAATACTTCCTAAAAATTGTATCCAAATTAATTATACGATCGCGGAGTAATCAGTGTTCATACATACACAACAAAAGCGTAAATTGGCTTTTACCCGGAACTTCCATCGTAACGAATTTATCTACAAACAGAATTTTGTATAAGCCTATAGCTATTTTTAGTAATAACTTTATGTATAATATACAGGGTGGAAGGAAATGACTTCAAAAATTTTAACAGGTAAAAGTAAAAGTAATTTAGAGCAAAAATATCTTATATAACAGAAAGTCAACACTCAAGGGCTGTTTTTCGTTACAAACATATTAAAATGTAGAGTTTTTTTTTTGAAACAGCAGAGAAATTGCAATTTTACTTTCCAAAAGCTACACAAATAGTCATTTGAACGCTAATTAGATTAGGTCATTGTATTAGAATTTAAATGTTCGTCGTCCAGTTATTCCAAATACCTTCTGTTTTTTTTTAACCAACAGTTTTGAATAAATAAATTATAACCAATTAATTAAAACCAATTACACTCTACCGAAAACTACACGTAAGCCAACGACGAATCAAGATATTTGCAAACCACACGGTACACATGTCTTTCATGACAGCAAAAAAAAATTTAAGAAAGTTATTTAGCTGGAATTTTATTTCTTGGTTCTCATACGCAGTGAGAGATACAAAAAAAAATATTTTAAAGTTCTTTTATCTAAAAATATTTAGCTATAAATTGATATAACTATCTACGCAGGGATATCACTATAGCACAAATCTCAGCGTCCAAATAACATCATAATGTTTTTGTCTTTTTATAGTAGCAAAAACAATTTGTGTGACTGAAAAGATTTATTTCGCGTTGCCGAATTGCGTGTTCTAAAATAGCGGTCATTTAATGAATACATATTTTTTAAATATTGCGGCTATTTTAAAAAATAATTTTAATTATTGATTTAATATTTAGTACATTTCTTAAATTACACGGTTATTTAAGACTTTTTTGCCTTAAGTGGCCAGTACTGTCCCGTATTAAAATACTTTTTCCTTGTACTATTTCACTTTGCTTGACACAGGAATAGTTTCATTACGAGGAAAGTCTTCTTAAAAGGATATTAATTTAAGTACCTGGAACTCACCTTATATTGAATCGTTTTCTGAAGAAAAGGGAAAGATATAACAATGTACGTAGGAACTTAATATGTATATAGTAATTACCATATAACGTAATGCAAATATAAACTGTCTGAGTAAACTACCGGGCAAAGGCTAAAGGCCAATTCACCGATTTTTTTATTTTATGTTATTGATAAGTAATTATTTTGCATATATTTTTTTACCGTTCCTGCTACATTTTGTATGTTGTTTTGTCAAGCTGAAAGTTACCGTTCTCCTAAATAATCTACTCGCGCTTGTGCGCAAATTTATGTCATTACATCTATTTAGTTAATATATTTTAACGTTTACGTACATTGGGACGAATAAATATTTTTCATCTCCTCAGATTTTATCTGTTATAATTTTTATTTTCAGATCAAATGTACTTACATACATTAATTTACTTATTATACCTAATTAAATAAAACCACTGCGTATATTTCATATCATCAAACCATATTTTATTTAGTTTTTATTTGTTGTCCTTTTGTTACTTTATTATTTTTGATTTAATTATTTTTTCCTTTTCACCATTAAAAAACCGGAAAATTTCCTTTACACGGAACATTTCTCGTTATAAATATTTCCTTTTATTATGATTAGTGAAATGTCCCAATTCAGTTTCGCATATAGTGGAAATGAGAAAACATGGTCTTAGGCATTTAGGGATGCTAAAACGTGAAGATCTGTAAAAACCTGGAAAGATATATTTTTTTACGATTACAAACATTTTGTTTGACCGCCATTTTGTTCCGCCATCTTGAATTCGCATCACATTTTTACCAATTCCTCTTTGGCATTTAACATAATAAGAACGGATAATTATACGTATAATTCACCGTAGAATCTCAAAACTCAAAAATATATAGAATGTTTAATTTCAAATTCTACATTCATTTTCACTCAAATTCAAATGTTTTAATAATCGAATTCATTTCGATATGGTACTATGTTTATGGTTCTAATTTGAAATAGATATATCAGTCGTAACAAATTGGCAGACTTGAAAACCATACCTATGAAGATAAAAATGAAATGCAGATTTTTTATCACAGTTATGCAAATATTTATTTTACAGAGTTTCGGTTTATATTCTGAGCCCTGCCTACAGCTTTAACTATAAGAGATACAAAAATGCTTTAAATATAATAGTTGTAGGCATTTATTTGTATACTCTTCGAGGAATATTCAAAAATTTAAAATATCATTGAACTGTAGATATACAGACAGAACCTATATTTTTTAATAGAACATCCATAACATGGGTCTCTTCTTGCTTAATGTGATTATACCGGGTTTAATATCTTTGTCTTCAAAGACAACTGATAATGCACATAATATCTCAAGACTATGTGTTAGAACAGTCTGTTTCTCTGTAACGGATTGTCTTTTATAGTACGATTTTAGTTTTACATTTAAAAATATAAGTTGTGTCTAAATTTCTACTGTTTTAATATTATTTTTAATGTTTGCTATTATTATAAGATAATACAATAAAAATAATTCATCCTTTATTCTTAAGTTTTTTTTGTATCTATAGTTAAATCTGTAGATAAGTGTCAGGATATAAATGCAAACCTGGTATGAAATTAAAGTCCTAAAAACATCTCAATCTCAATAAAACACATAAATCTTATTTAGTATCACTTTATAAATGATGACAGTTCGACCAATATTTTAGTTTATGATTATTATATCTTGGCTCGAGTTTCCTGTTGTATATCTACTATAAAGAAAAACCTGGGACTACGTTTTGTCCATCTAATCCAGTTAACAACACAATTTGTCTAAGCAGAGCATGTAACTAGCTGTCTAGCAAGGAAATGTTCATGCAAACGTTTGATTCTTCCGCTGATTGCTGTATTATTTATTTTCTAAAATAAAGCAAACAAAAAAAAACGGTAAGCTAAACTCTTGTAACGAATTCAACCATATACAAATAAAACAGTTTAGATCTGCATAACGTCATTTGATAATACATAATCTATATATGCAGCGTGTAACAAAACTAAAGAAATGAGAAAATATCTCAGGTACCGCTTACCTGAATTTAATGAAAATATGTACACGTAGGTATGAACTTATGCCGGATTCATAGGCGAGTTCCGCATTGCTGACAATTTTAATGGAACCTCCTATATTGTACTACTTTTTTAAATCTGGGTAAAATTCTCAATACTTTTTATTAAGAGCACGCTTTATGAAAGTCAACAGTTTCTGCGAAAATAAGGGTCTAAATGTCCATAATTTAAAGTATTACCTTTCATTAAAATACCTGCACACAAAAGGTTATCTGATATGTTTGAAAATGTCGGTTTTGTTCATTTAGAAAAATTGATCGTTTAATTGAAACCCAATGAACGGAAATTTGAACTATACTGGGTTATGGGATTAAAATACGAAACCTGCAAGATGTTGCATTTTTAGTAACAAATATCCTAACACAAATCCAATAACTAAACCTACCGTAAGTAAAATTAACAACAAATTTCGTGAAACTGGAAAGGTAAAAGATCCTGTACATTTTGGCAGACCGGAAAGCCCAACAATTCCCCAACAAAGTTCTTTTTTATTAAGATAAATAAAATACACACAAACATGTGGACTCTCCGAATAATCATAACGATTTTGAAAAAACCGTTCCACAAGCAGTTGCGATATATATAAGGGTGGAAAGGAAACTCTAGTAGCCTTAGGGAAATAATCCGAGTGATCACTTTAGACCCAGAAATAAGTTACGTGTATTTAAATATTACTGGTCCTATCAGATGAAAGCGGGAACTTTATCGAAAAAAATCTCTCAAGTCGCTTTACCCGGAACTTTCCTCGTAACGAATTCCACAACATCCATTAAACACAGTTCATATATACATATTGTTATTTGATAATAACTTTAGACATATTATATAATTATTACTATATGTCACTTCTTGATAAAGTGAAAATTTCATTATGCGGAAAGTTCTATTACAGGGGCTATATCTATGTTTGTATTCAAGTACTTTGCCTTATAATAAAACTCTCGAATCATTACAATTTATACAAAATCTATAGATTTATTGCCAAATATATATATATATATAAATATATATATATATATATATATATATATATATATATATATATATACATATACATATATATGTATATATATAAATTGTGTTATCTATGTGTGGTGAAATTCGTTACGAGGAATGTTCTGGGCAAAAGTCCGATTTTTAAAAATTTATTTTACTTCATATTTATTTTGCCTATATAATTTTATACCGTTTTTGCTACATTTTTTTATCAAGTCGAAAGGGTATGTTCTCTTGTATAGTTACATCTGTTTTATTTACATATCTAACAGTCATTTAGGTGGACGTGGAAAGAAATATACCTTTTCCTTCCCCAAAACTTTTATTGTCCAGATCTGATATACATACGTGCATACGTACACACGCGTTAAATTTTGTTTTTACTTGTTATTAACTTATTTTTATTTGCATATATATATATATATATATATATTATTTTTTATATATTTATTTACATAATCTACACAAAAATCCATAGACATGTAATATTTTCATTCATAGAAAAGCGGTCTTTATTCTAGGAAATGGATTTTACCGACTTTTTAAACTTTAATTAGGACGCTATTTTGTTTTGCCATATAGAATTGACAAATAGTATGAGTTCATTCTTGTTTCACGCTTGATTTTGTTGCTAATTTTCAACTTCATTGGATAAGTAGTATTTTGATGGTAATATTTTAAACATTTAATTAGGCCATTATTATTTAGAGTATAGAAATAGTTAAATGTGATAAAAAAGCGCTAAATAAAGACAGAGGGACTATTTCCTATGGTCCCCTCTATTACTTACTTGACAACGGTGCAGTCGGGTGCAACCACTACTACATTTACCTATAAATAGTCTCGGTTAGGATGATAAGTTACTTTAATTTATATCAGCCGCTGATGATGTTAACTTGGTTAGCGAAACGCGCGTCCAGAACGTAGCAAGTTGTGGTGTAGTGTGTTTAGAACTCTTGTATTTTGATCTATCTTCCACCACAGGGTCCAGTTTTAGGATTTAACATGGCTTCGCGGTCAACGGAACAAAACCTTTATTGTAAGTACTGTACTAAGATTAGGTTAATAGCAGCAGATATGTGGTTTCTAAAATCATGCAAGTATTTTTCAGTTTTACCTAAATTCATTTCAGTCAAGCTGCAAACAATCACCCGTTACTGGGAAGGTTGAATGTTTTGCCAAACAAAAGTGGCCAGATTATGCTTGAAATTGAATAACAGGGATTATTTAAAAAACTCACTTATAAGCTTAGTAATTTAGAATTTGAACAATGGTCAGATTTCCAAAGAAAAATGTTTGTAGTTATCGATGTCAAATTTTTGAAGAAAATGTTTTCACTTAAAAACACACTCAGAAAGTTGAAACCAACAAATTTCTTCGAAAGTCGACAAAAATTGTAGAAAACCTTTCTTTTCAGTCCTTTGATAATACGGAAATGGCCCTTTTGAATAAAGGTTTGAATTTTGCAGAACCTCCAGTAAAAAATAGTTTACCAACTATTATAGCGAATATCGAAACTTCCATTCAATACGTGACAGAGTCAACTAAAGGATTCATTAGAGAGGCTAGCAGAAATCAAATGTCACAAAACATTGTTAACAATAATTCAAAATGTGTTTCTCGTCAAAATACTGAAGTTATCCAGGGACTGAAGAAAAAAGAATGTTTTTATTTAAAAGCTGACAAAAGAAATAAGGTTGTTATACTAGACAAAACAGATTATTTTGAAACAGTAGACAATTTGATTCAAAGTGGTCCTTACCATTTAATTGAGAGAAACGCGTTATCAAAAATGATAACAGATGTTAAAAAGTACCTTAAAAAAGTGTAAAAACCTTGTGTCCGATAAACTAAAATTCAAACTAACACATAGTAACCCACAGTTATCTAAATTGTATTGTGTTCCCAAAATCCATAAACCTGGGAAGTCCATAAGACCTATTGTTTCAGCTGTTGGATCACCAACGTACAATATTTCAAAATGGTTAGTAGAAAAATTCAGGAAATTAAATATCTCATACGATAACTTTGAAGTTATTAACTCGTTGGAATTCTTAGATAAAATTAAGAATGTTCACTTAAAAGAAAGTGAAATTTTAATATCTTTTGATGCAAGCTAATTGTTTCCTAGTTTGCCCATACCACTAGTTTTAGAGTACCTAAAGGAACTACTTTAATTCAATAATTTGAAAAAATAAATCGTTGATGAATATTTGCTTCTCACAAAATTATGTATAAATCAAAATTTTTTTCAGTTCAACAATAAATATTATAAACAACTTGAGGGAACTGCGATGGGCAATTGCTTATGGCCGTTCCTTGCAAATTTGTTTATAGGTAGATTAAAAACCCAATTCAAAAAAGAAGTCAAGTACTTCTCAAGGGTGTGGTATAGATACGTAGACGATATATTTGCTATTTTTGATACTAAAACAGAAAATTTGGACACTTTCTTAGATACATTAAACAATAAATATCCTTCAATTAATTTTACGTACAAAAAGGAGAACAATGGGCAATTAACTTTTCTCGACACGTTAGTTATTAGAAATAACGATAAATTAGAATTTGATATTTATAGCAAAATTACATCCGACTCATTTCATTGTCGTCAACACAAAATGGCAGCATTTCATTTCTTAACTCACAGGTGCAATTTTACATTAAGTAAAAAACGTTTTAACAATGAAATGAATCGGATTAAAAATATAGCTAAAAGTAGGGGATATAATAATAATTTTGTACATAAATTAGTAAATAGACATAAGCATAAGAAAATGTTAAAAGATGCCAGTAATCTTCAAGCACCTAAGAAAAAAGACAAAGTCGACTGGAAGGAGAGGAGTGGCGTTTATGAAATTAGCTGTTATGACTGCGATCTAAAATATGTTAATTAAAAATGTATCTAAAAATAGATTATTGGATGCATTTGAGAGTATAGAAATAGTTAAATGAGGTAAGAGAGCACTAAATAAAGACAAAGAGCTTATTCTCTATAGTCCCCTCTATTGCTTACTTGACAACGGTGCAGTCCGGTGCAACCAAATGTGACCCCATTTACTTATAAACAGTCTCAGTTAGGATAAGTTACTTTAGTTTATATCATGCTGATGATGCTATCTTGGGTAGCGAAACGCGCATCCAGAACGTAACAAGTTGTAAGTAGTGTGGTTAGGACATTTTGTTCTACCATAATGACTCCTCACCAAAAATTTACCGGTTTATCTTTACATCACACTTGATTCTTGTGTATAATTTAAAACTAACTGAATAAGCAATTTTTTTCTGACTGATTTTATAAACATTTCTTTAGATCTTCATTTTGTTACGCCATCTTGGATTCGTACCAAAACTTTTATCAGTTCATATCTATATAATACTTGATTCTTGTGCAAAATTTGAATACAATCGATGAAGTAGTTTAATTACATTGAATTTTTTAACATTTTGTTAGGTCGCCATTTTTTTCAGCCATCTTGGATTTCTACCAAAATTTTATCCCTATATCACAGATATAGTTTCTGCACTTTTTTGAGTCAATTGGACTCGAAATTGGATAAGTAGTTTTTTAGTAATAATTTTTTAAACATTATATTAGGTCCCTATTTTGGTTTTGTACCAAAATGTTGCCATCCCATCCCGAGAAGTCCGGATAAGTAGTTTTTTGGCTATGCCGTGAACAGACCGACAGGCAGACCAACTGAACTGAGAAAAAATGTCAACGTCTGAAACGGAAAGATCTAAAAAAATCTCGGAGGGTGATTTTTTCACGATTACATACTTAGTGAAAGAGTATTAAGAAAAGATACGGTGTAGTTTCGGGGTGGTAATCCATAAATGTTTGTTTCCTATTTTTTTCTTTTCGATGGGGACCAAGCATTATTTAGAATATTTATTATGCTTTGTAATAATGTAAGTTAATATTCAAAGATATTATTTTTTTTCTAGGAGTCTTAGTTATTCCCGGATATCAATAGTGGAACAATAGTGAAAATTAGAATAAATTCCAAAGTGCTTTCAAAGTGTACACAATCAGAACATAACTTTCAGAAAAAAACTGGAAACTATTCAGTAGAATTCCTAACGTTGATTTTTCTGCCTATTTCTAAATTTTAACTTGTTCATCATAAAAAGAATGACTTCATAATATTTTTTACACTTTCTGATTTAATTGTACATATAAAGTAATTTATAGCGATTATGTCAGGGTACCCTGCAGGCCAAGTTATTGATCCAAATCTACCAACCCATTTATCAGAGAAGTAATTGTAATTTATCGGACCTGTGAATAATGCACTCTACGTGAGGTATTTGTGGCTTTTGGAAAGTAGGATTTTTTTCATGGGACTTAAAGGAATCAATTATACCATTTGCTATTTATTGATCAAAACAGGTTGACGAAACAACAACAAATGTTTGCTGGGTCTTTTGCAAATATTACTTCAGCTTTACTATATGAAAATGTCAATATAATTCATTTTTAGAGACCTTCAGAAAAATCACAGCCTATTGGCAAAGTTTATAAAATTAAATTTCTGTAAACTTTGCTATTGGGGTCCGCAGACCACCATTTGGGAACCATTGGTCTAACAAGTTTTTCACTTGGATTATTGTGGAATACGCATGACATCCGTTTTGTAGGCAATTTTTACTATCTTGTTTAGCTACTACCGAAATGATTTTAAATTGTTCACAGATAAGAATTTTGATTAAGATTTATCTCTAAAATAATACGGATACATTTTTGTATTAAGTTGCACTAAACATGTAGTTTCTTCATGTATTTTGGCTGTTTTGACTCCGACAATTCCCTCTTTCGTAGAAAATGTATCTACGGCAATTGGCCGAAAGTCAATTGATCAAAAAACAAAACTGTATGTTAAAAAAATTAAACTTTACGTTTTACCTTAAGCTATGAATCTTTTCCATAAGTAAATAAAAAATATATCTTATAAAATCAGGTTGCGCTACTTGTTTTTGTTGCATCTGTATCAGCCATTATATTTCAGATATGGGTTTATTGATGACCCTATTGACTAACTTGTTGCTAATACGGCGAAACCGTCATATTTTTTTATGGCTTTAACGATGATAACGACTGAAATGACGAATCTGGTGCTGGTCTACGTAGTAGTACTGAATATTGGACTAAGTTGACTAAGTCTTAAATTATAGGAACCTTGCAAAGGTCGCTGTTTTAAACTATATATCTGAAGCCACTTGACTAGGTCCTGGCTGTTTGCGCCGGTGGATTGTCTTGTCGACCAAACGCAAAACCCAAAATAAAATTCTCGTCAAATGAACCTAATATTTATCAAAATATGTTGCCTATAGTAGACACAGCAGAGCTGAAATAATATATCTATAGATACAAGATACAAGTTACTTTTTTAAAAGTATCTTAGATACTTTCAAAAAGATACATTTAATCAAAAAGTAATTAAGATCCTAATAACTGTAAGTTACCTAAAACTAGTTACTCTAAAAAGATACTTTGATTTCTGGGTTTAACATAGGCAGTATAACTATATTAAACACGTTATTAGGTACTTATTAGATATCTATATTAAGTATGATATAACTTAACAACAGAGTACTTACCAAAACCTATTATGGCAAATAAATTATCAACAAAATATACGGCTGAAGCTACTACTTTATTACTACTAAAATACACGTAACCAAAATAAACATCAAAACTCGTAAAAAATAGCAAATCATATGAGAAAAAATAATTTTATTATACTCCAGACGGTGGGTCAAAAAATCATATGAAAAACGGAAAAATTTCAACTTTTTTTTGTTTAATGGCTAGATTTAGGGGGTCACGAAAAGCACATTAAAAGTTCTCCCACCCGCGATAAAATAGCGACTCCCTAAATATGCAAATTACGTAAAAGAACTTGGTTTTTTTGCAATACATCATTTTCTCTTCATCATATCATAAATATGACAAAATAAAAGCTTAATTATTAAAAATGATCTAAAAAAAGGTTTTGTACACTTTTTACGTAACCCAGTACTATGGCCGTAGCAGCCGCTTTAAGCAGACTGATGCGAGTCGAGCGATTTAACCTATACATAGCACAACTAGCAATACACCAGTGAATAAAACTGAAGTTTCTTGTTTGTCTCCGTATAGGTTTTGTATTGTGAATGTGACACTGTTATTTAATTTCTAAATGTGTTATTAAGAATGTGTTACATGTTCCATCTTTTCAATTTTTTGTTGTAAATGAATTTATGTATACTGATGAAGATCACGAGATGATCGAAACGTCAATTGGTAACATGACTTAGAAAGAAATGTGTTGTTCGTTTTATAAGGATCCTAACCCAAGAAAGTAGAAATTAAGTATAGGGTCCAAAAATCATCAAATCGTGGACCATTATACTGACAAGCCTTTAACTGCTTTCCATCATCTCTACTGGCATAATTATATAATAATAACAAGGGCGAGCTGTCATCAATTATGCCGGTAGAGATAATGGAAAGCGCATAAAGGCTTGTCAGTATAATAGTCCATGATTTTTGGACCCTATACTTGAATACTTGAAAGCGAAAGTGTTTCATATATAACATTTAAAGTAAGATGTGTTTAAAATATAAAATTTGTTCAAATCTAAAAAACTTTAACCGCAGAATATAAGTTTTTTTTACAAATGACACTTCTGCATATTTTTGCTTTAACTTTAAATAAACTATAACAAAAACTTTTTACCCCTAAAATAAAATTATACCCAGAATTCAAACATTAATTATTACACCTGATGTTCCATTTAAAAAATAATACTTTCTGCTGCACTACTTTTTTGAGACATCTGTTTAAGCAGATATATTTTTACATGATGCACAATTAGTCACTACAAAATATTTTAAATGTGTTTTGTTGCAAATTTTAATCTATAAAGCATAAACAACGCAGTATTGTTGACTTACCCTCCTGTACATACTACTTAGCTTTCTGTCAAATTTTTATTTACCTAACTTACTACCTAAACCCCGCCTACATCCTAATGTGTATCACCTTCAGAAATAAATATATTCGTAGAAAAACTCTATGTATTTCAAAAATCTAATATTCCAGATAAACCTACTTATTTATACGATTTGTTACTGAAAATCAAGTAACTAAACTAAAACTAACACGAACAAAAAACAACAGCTTGCTGTGTTTTCTTATGATATCAAGGTAAAAATGGTAGGAGTAGTAATACAAAAAAGTTGGTGAAACTTTCAGAAAATAAAAAGATTGCTGACGCCGATCAAGAGTGAGCGCTATCAAAGCGTAAGCGTCAATAAAGCGTGAGAGCCAACTTTCTTATGCCGTTTTCACGTGTTGCAATGTTTTTATAGCAATCATACGTTCGTGTTGACCAGACTAACAACAGAGATATGCTTTTGTGACTAAAGTGACTTTTTGTAACTAAAGATATTTTTCAAAAGTAACTGTTAGAAGATACTCAGCAAAAGTATCTAGTTTCAAGATTATTTTCCCATAATTAAGAGTAACTTAGTTACTTTATTGTAACTTAGATATTAGATACTCCCAGCTCTGGTACAGTACTATTTAAAGAATTTAAATCGTTAAAATTACAAGTAAAGTTATTCTCTAGATTATCCTTATTTTCCCTTAAAAAAATATTGTCTTACCTGCACTAACAGGACTACTGAGCAGGAAATTTATAGCCAGGAGCAGGATGAGCCGGAAAATCCCGCTTTCATTCATCTTCCTGCAAAGAAAATAAGAGGGTAAATCGCATTAGTACCTACAAAGGATGAGCCTTGATATTGAGGAAATTGTATAGAAATAAAATGGTATACACAACAGATACATACAAAGTAAAATTTAGAGCAGCAATAGAAAATATTTCTTTTGGGACTGAATATAAAATGGCAGACAACTGTAATATATTTCCTAAATAACAAAAACGTTCCTTAAAAATGTAACAAAATTATCAGAGTATAGCTTATTGGCTAGATAAATTAGTTGTGTTTTGGAACATTGAACAGAATTTTAAATGCAGAGTAACCAGTTCGATGCAGAGTGTACTAAAAAAAGACCTTGCCGTACGATAAAATTTATTAACCCCCATTTCGGTAAAAGCTAATGTTATTCCTTCGGGATATTTAAGAATTTTTTAACCGACTTGAGAAAACAATTGGCTGAGTGTTTATTGGCCTGTATGTATGCACGTATGTGTGTATGTACGCCATTTTTTCTGAAACCGCATTTCAGTCGGGTTTTTGTCATCTTATAGAGCAGTATTACAGGATGGCCTAGGAATAAAAATTATTTGCAATATACAGTGCATTAGGCCGTAATAGAAAATGTGCACAAAAACGAGAGAATATGATATATTTTAGTATGCTTCCATGCTATTTATTAATTTAAATTAGTGTTTAGGCTTCGAAGCTGATCTCTACAATAAAATTTTCTAAACAGAGAAAAACTAATAGCAAAAAGCAAGTACAAAATTAAAAAAAAAATAACAAAACGGACTGCTAATAACATTTTAAACTCGTCTTAAAAATTTGGCTTATTCAAATCAGCGTTAAACTAATTAAAACAGCAATAAAAGATACATAGATACTATTTATGGAATTATATATTACGGAGTATATATGCCATCTCGAGTTTCAAGTTTGTATTTAATAACACAGATTTTATAAAAATCGGTAAATTTCCTTTACCTGGAACATCCCTTGTTATGTATTTTTCCTTTTATTAGGAATAGTGAAGAGTGAACCAATTTAATTCCGTACATCGTCATTTAGTAACAAATATACTGTCTTTCCAAATATTTTTATTGGGAGCCAGTTTGTTCCACTATATTGGATTCGTACCAATATTTTACCAGTTTCTACCTATGCCACACTTGATTTTTATTTTTGAACATAATTTAAAATAAACCGAATTGATTCGGTTCCAGATTATCCCTACATCACATTTAATTTTTCCACAAGATCTGAAGTAAATTGGATAAGAAATTTTTTTACGTTGATTTTTTAAACATCTTATTTGGCCGCCATTTTATCTTCTAAAATTTGAAACTAATCTAATAAGTAGTTTTTCAGGCTGATTTTTTTTAAGTATTTTATTAGGCCGCCATTTTATTTTGCTATCTTGGAATCATACCAAAATGTTACCAGTCCATTCCTAGCACTAGATTTTTGTGGAAAATTTGAGGTAAAATTGATAATTAGTATTTTAGTAATAATTTTTTAAAGATTTCACTAGGCCGCCATTTTGTTCCGAGATAATGAATTTTTACCAAAACATTACCAAGTTATCCTCATGTGACCGTTAATTTTTGGCGAAAATTTGAAGTCGAGCGGGTAAGTGGTTTTTTAGCTACGTCGAGGGATACTAAAACGTGAAGATATGTAAACCTGGAAGGGTGATTTTATTTACAATACAAAAAAATTTTTTGGCCGCCATTTTGTTCCGCTATCATGAATTCGCACCACACCAGTTCATCTCTATACCACAATTAATTCTTGCACAAAATTTGAAATCAATTTATTAAGTAGGTTTTTTCAAGCTGAATTTTTAAAATATTATATTACGCCTACATTTTGTTTCGCCATCTTGGATTCGTACTAAAATTTTACCGTCGATTCCTACGTAATATTTGATTTTTATGCGAAATTTGAAGTAAATTGGATCAATTGTTTTTTAGTAATAATTTTTTTAATATTTCACAAGGCCGTTATTTTGTTTTGCTATATTGGATTTATGCCAAGTCTTACCAGCTTATCCCCATGTGACCCTTAATTTTTGACCATAAAAAAATAAGTTGAAGTCGATTCGGTAAGTAGTTTTTTAACTATGCCGCGAACCGACATACAGACCGACACACCAACGGAATCTAGAAAACATGTTTTTCGGCATCTAGGGACCTTGAAACGTAAGGATCTGAAAAAATCCTTAAGGGTGATTTTTCCACCATTACAATACTTCAAATACATAGCTCTACTTAGCATTTAGATACTAGGTTCACTCCTATTTCTATAAGTCAAATTTTTAGGGTGGTTTAAAATATTTTTTACTTTATAGTTTTAATTAATTTTTTTATTCTTCTTAATTCTATTCCTTTTATTATAGAGGTTATGATCTTCAAAGCCTACATACTAATAGTTTAATGTACTATTATTCAATTTTCAAAGTTTCTTTAAAGTCGGTAATTATATAAGAAATCCAACAGAATTGGACAGGAGCAAAATTCACTTTCATCATTAAAATTTTATATGATTATCCAAGAAGCAACTAATATATCTAAGAATTAACCTAATAACATTTTGTATACAATTTCTTAAAAAGACTACATACGCCTAAAATACGATGTGTTCTACTCAGAGTTGCTCTATTTTTATATCTACCCATAGAATTCACTGTCAGAGACAAAAACAAAACTAAAGAGGATATGGGAGTAAATTTAAATTATCGTTTCTACTGCTGCGTATAATATTACCAGGACGACAGATCGATGTGAGTGACCGCTGGGACCTTACTAGTCTCGCGAAAGAGCAGGATGTTCAGCCAAATACAAAATATAGCTTGAACCTGAAAAATGCTTGGTCTTTTAGGAGAAAGAAACCGTTGCTTTTTCGTAGAAAAGTTAGAATCAAATGTATCTAAATTTTATAATAGTCTTTCGAAAACTTCTCAAAATCATAAAGTTGGCGCAAAACAAAGTTGGATATTTTTAAATTGGGCACCCTGTATATAATACGTTTATAAATTTGAGAAAAACCCTGCAACAAGAGGAAATGTAAGTATTTCTCTCGACTCTACTATGTAACAGAGAATTCTCTGACTCTCTCTAACACAATACCTTTTATGGAAGGGTTTTTGTTAAGTTTCCCGAATGTCTTTAACGGTTGAGGTAACAAACCAGGTATATTTATAATTAGCAAAAGGAGACCCATTTGACGGTCATATAATATAGAGTGTTCTATTTAAAAAAACTGTGACTTGCTGTGACTTTATGATGCATCCTGTATAATTAGTTGCTCTTTTCTCCACTACATTTTCAAACACAGAAAAAATTCAAAACTTCCGTATTTGACATTTTTCCCTGGCTCTCTTACTTTTGCAAACAATCGACCTTTCTTATACATAATATAGCGACCCCATATACAACTGAAGCTCGAAATGGCATTACTTTCAAGTTGTAGCAAAGCATTAACCAAAGTAAATAATATAATTATCCTTAGGCTATTATTTCAGTTATATTGCTTACCGCCATAAGAAGTTTTGTTTCAACGCGGAAAGAATATATTACATCAACGCCTAATAAGAAATAGGAAGGATAGTGCTTTACAGCAGTCTGCAGTGCTGCACTGTGGTAGGCAATGCGTGACTTATTAGAGCTTTATACACCATATATTGTTTACTGCATTACAGAAACAAGCTTAGCTGCATCGTGGTGAGGATTGTTTTTAGGTTATCGGGCTCACCCGTTAATGTCGTAAATGTCTTACTTACATACGTAGCACTAAAATAACGATTTATGCAAAACAAAACCTGTTAACCATTGTCATTTAAATAAAACTAAAAAATAAATAAAATAAATTGAACATAATATGCTTTTACTATACAAGTTTTATATTTACATAATGAAAAATCACTCACACATCAGTCACAAAGACATTTCTATTTTAATTTTTTTGGGTTTTACGTCTCGTCGATCTGGATTGGACTCGCCGATATTTTATTAAATAAATGATTTTATAACTACAAAAATACTATATTTCATGAATTTTAATCTCCGCCCGAGAATTCCCATTTTCCATCGCGCCTCATTAATTTCCAGTTTTCATGATATATATATATATATATATATATATATATATATATATATATATATATATATATATATATTATACGCCATCAAAGCGAAGTGTCTTTTATATTCCGTAGAAATGAATTTTCATTTTATTTGATCATTATTGGATTGCGTATATGATGATATTTATTATATTAAGTTGTATCAAGGCATAAATTGAAATAAGTTTTCTAGGTTTTTAAAGTCTGGTTGTTGATAACTTCCTTCAGTCCATTCATACAGCTCAGCTCTGAGTTTAGTATTTACTTATTAAGTAATAAAAATATTAAAATTTATAATATCTATAAATAATCTATAAAAAATATATATTAAATATATATATATATATATATATATATATATATATATATATATATATATATATATATATATATATATATATATATATATATATATATATATATATATATATATATATATATATATATATATATATATATATATATATATATATATATATATATATATATATATATTCATTAAGTTTCTTTACAGATTGCTTTTAACCAACTACCCTGAAGTTGCCTTATAAGGAATCCCAACTTTTATCTAAATAATATCAAGATTACACAATTTGTGTATGTAACTACTAACCACATGCAAAACTAAATAGGATCGTACTATACCTAATAAAAGGAAAAATTAATGAAAGGAATTACCTGATTTTTTAAATGCTTTATTTGGCCGACATTTTGTTCCGCCATCTTAAATTTGAACCAAAATTTTACCAGTTCATCTCTATAGTATACTTAATTATTTTTCAGACTGATTTTTTAAGCACTTTATTATCTTGGATTCAAACCAACATTTTACCAGTTCATTCCCATAGCCCACTTAATTTTTTTGTCATTTCACTAGGCCACCACTTTGTCGTATTGGATTTTTACCAAAATATTACCATTTCATCCCCATATAACCCTTAATTTTGTATAAACATTTGGAGGCAATCGGATAAGTAGTTTCTTACCCGATTGCCGATACCGAAATTGAGAAAATATATTTTTTTTTTGCACCTGGGAACCCTGAAATGTGAAGTTCTCAATGTAAAGGTGATTTTTTCACTAGTACAAGACTTTCCTCTTACGAAGGAAGTAAAAAATGAAAATGTTTTATTTTAGAAGTGTAATATAAGTGTATAAAAAGGGATGAAGATTAGGGACTAAAGTCACTTAGACACAATGAATAGATAATCCCAAATATAATTTATCCTAATATCTTTTTCCAATAAAATACTAAATAAAACTTTATTGTAACAGCAAAAAGAGACTTTCTAACAAAACCTTTTGGATTTTTCTCCAACTTTGAGGAGGGACGACCAACAGAATTTTCCCAAGATCTGTGGAAAACGGACGAAAGTTCCCAATTTTCTATACAAAATTTAGTAAGAAACCCTCATTTTTCTAGCACTTAATACTTAGTTTCCAGAGGTAAATGTTCTCTGCATTTACCATTGCCGATTACGAATCTACCTCGATTCGTTTCCGGGTTATCCATCATTAAAGTTTACAATCTTGTACCAAGAGTTTTTCACTTTCTTTTGAACTTCGTCTAGCAATTGTTACCACATATTTTTCAATTTTTAACCCTATTGCACTCAAAAATAACTTCAGTAATATCGCATTGGTAGAGACCTGACTGGTAGGCCTATAAGACCGTTTCAGTCTACCTCAGACCATCCCTCAACCACCACCCACCACCAGATTTCCATCCCTAAATCTACCTGCCCTGCCTATATAGGTCTAAATATCTTTCCAGGATAGTTCCTTGACTGCATCCCTATGCAAGACCGTAGTGATTCACACCGCACAGGAAGTGAAGTGGAGTTTCCTCCTCCTCCTAACACTCCATGCAGGTACAATCCTCCTTAATATCTGAATCGATATGTTTAAGCACTTAACTCAGTGTATCCTATTATTAATTCGATACACTAAGTTAAGTGTTTAAACAATTCGTATTCTCTCTTTTTTAAATTTTTAAAATGTATCGACCGAGCTAAATTGCGATGCAGAATCCTTGAAAGGAATTTCTATTGGCCGATCATCTTCAAAAAAAATGTTAGGAGATTATGAGCACTCTACCAAACTATATAATTTTATATACTCTGTGTAGACCTTATAAACCGTGTTTAAAAATAAACCTGAAGCAGGAGCTTTAAAAGCAAAACAAAATATGAGAATGTAAAACTTCTTTTTACCTTTTGTACTATTATAAACCTCTTTATAGAAACCAAGACCACGCATTTGCTATAAGATGCGGCTGATTACTTAAAAAGTCATAAAAAATTATTTAAATTATAGGTAGGTATTTAAAAACGAAAATTGGGACCTTACTTTCATGACTTTTATTGTTGACTTGTTTACTTGCCAAAATTAAAATACGCTAAACAATAAATAGTAATGAAAACCTAAATTAAAATGCTGCAATGCAATCCAGTTTTAACAGTTTTGTTATCCGTATTCAATACGTTGGAAACAGCAATTTTGTCTGCCCTGTAAAGAAATATATGACTGGATTCTAAAGCTTTAATCTGGAATGCTCTCCATATTAACACATTACATACACAGCAAACTCTAGCAGGGGAAATACCTGGTTAACCACAAAATATATATCTGTAGATACAACATAACCTGAACCCGGTAACGTTAATCTTCTGCGCCCCGAGCTTGCCGATGTCAGTGTACACGATCGGGGTTGAACCCTATTTTATTAAAGGGCAGAAAAGGGCTCTCGTAATTACGGATTGTTAATTTAGTTAGATCGATATCGGTGTGTAACAGGAATAACACGATATCATTGCCAATTTGAAACTGTCGAAGCAGAAAACATAAAACAAATATGAGGTTCGTAACGTGAACCGAATTTTTAATTTGCATAACCTATTAGAGAGATTATTTCATTTATATATATATATATATATATATATATATATATATATATATATATGAATATATATATGAATATTTTTGTTACCCTACAAAATATTAAAATAAATAAAAACCCCATGTTATAAAAATAAACCCAAAAAAGTAAAATTGGAAGATAAGAAAAAACCTGTTAAACCATCTTAGAAATTGATTTGTAATAATTGGAGTCAAGCTGATAAATGCTAAGTCCCAAAGACCCGATTTACTTATTTTTATTTGTTATATTTTGTTGAAAATGCTACTGACAAACGTCATTTCCATTAGTACATACTACTTCATGTATAATCGAGATGATTATCTTCTCTCTCTATCGTCCATCTAAAGTGCAAAAAAGCATTATTAGGACAGATTCCCGTCAGCCGTATGGTTGAGTGGCTGCAGCATCAGCCTGATGTGATTTTTTTTTCTGCAGTAATAAAATTCCTATGTAATTACTGTGCGTCCAGCGGTGCTGCTGTCTCACATTCCGACCGGTTCATCGGTCCGCAACGCGACCAGACGATGCTGTAACGATAATCTTTTCAGATATATCGAAGATGATCCATTAAATTCTCTTACTGCCTTTTGTTCTGCAAATAGTGAATTGGTCGGATTGCGGTATGATCTGATCGCAAAAAATGGAAATACGCGAGCTTATTACACATACCTTTGTTTTATTGTTAGACATTTGCTCACATACGTATTTTATTAAATAAATAGAATAGATTACTTTATATTACCATAAAATAAATTCGTATAAAGGGTCGTCAAACAGTATTGGTAGGTAAAAGTATAGATTCAAATTCAAATTGATAATACACGTATATAAACGGTCTCTATCTATTCTGAGAGAACTGCGTTCTCTAAAAAAATAAAAACGCATACTACAATTATATTATAACAACAAAAAAATTAACACTTAAAACATCAAAAAAGACAAAGTAAAACAATGAAAACATGATGAAAAAAGTTATATGTATACTTGGATGAACAGAAGTTATTGTCAAAATTACGATCATGTGTCAAGCAACATCGTATTACTCAAGATTGTAAATATTCCAGTACGGAATAAAAACACTTATTAATAAGAAAATGCTGACTTTATCCCTAAATTTTTTGCCACTAAGCATTTTAAAGTGTTGTTTGTTGGGAAGTTTATTATAAAGAGTCAGATAACTGTAATACCGAGATCTCTGAAGAAATGAATTGTTGTGTGATGACGTTATCATTTTCAGTCTTGTTAGAATTAGTCTCTCTCCGTTTGACAAATATATTAAAATTATTTATATAAATAAGACACACATATACATACACACATTCGGACAAATAATTCTGCATTTGATAAGCTTATTCAGGTATAGGACCATTATACCGACAAGCCTTTAAGCGTTTTCCATCATCTCTATCGGCACAATTGACGACGTCGTCAATGTGAAAATTCATTTTTGAATAAATATAGGCTTACCAGCTATTCATGAGCTGAATATAAAATACACACAGCTCAACCTCTCCATGAGATAATATTTTCTGATAATTGGTTGTAAGCCAAAGAGTAGTAAACATTAAGCAAGCCAGATCTTGAATAAAAAAAAATCATTTTTCTTTATCGCAAACTGCAGAGAATTGAAAAAAATCTACATGTTTTTTTATTTTTCCTTAGCTCAATTAATACGAAAGTTTCAGAGGGTTTTAGTTTTATATATATATATATATATATATATATATATATATATATATATATATATATATAAAGGATCATTTTCTTGTTATGACGTTGGTATACGTGGAATGAAAACATACTATCATTTAATGCTCCCTACAAAAGCCAGGAGTCACAATGTAATTCAATGCCGGTCGTGGTATTAGCCAGTGGAGTAGTTGTTTTTGTGATTCCATTTTGTGCCTTTGCCCTATACGGGTCTCGCTAGTCTATGGCGACCTGATGAGCTCTAATAAGAGCGAAATCGCGATCGTCGTTTGACTAAAATGGATCATTGTGTCTGCTGTGATGTAGAACATGTTCGAAACAAGGATCATTTTCTTGTTATGACGTTGGTATACGTGGAATGAAAACATACTATATATATATATATATATATATATATATATATATATATATATATATATAATGAATAAAAATGCGCTTTCACACACCTTTATCAAAAGAGGCTCACGACCGTACTAAGATAAATAATGAATCTAATATCGGGTAACAGACCGCATACACGATATTAGATTCCTTATTTATATATATATATATATATATATATATATATATATATATATATATATATATATATATATATATATATATATATATATATATATATATATATATATATATATATATATATATATATATACATATATATATATATATATATATATATATATATATATATATATATATATATACTCGGACTATGAAGTGACGTCATACTGTACGTATAGTATGACCTCGTGAGCACTTTTCAAAACGTAATATATTCGTTAATTTTTGACTTATGACGAAAAGAAGAAATACGTGTCTATATATTTTCCATCCACTATCAAAATCAACAATATTTTTTTTTAAATAATTTCCCCATTAAACTTAGCACAGACATGCTCGACGTGCCTGTTAAAGTTCAGAAATGAATCTATCATTTCTTAAAAATTTGCTTGAACTTGAGAATTTAATATTGGTAAACCTATCAAAATTTAAAGGCAAAGGTAAGAATAAATATATTTATATACGGAGATACGTATAAAATGATTATCAAGCTACAAAATCTCCATATCGCTAGAAACTTTTTTTTATGCGTCTGGAAAGCTTCTCTGGGGTATTTGCCGCTACCACCACCCTTGTATCATTGGCATACATTGTAACATATCCAGTACTAATATTTCCTGGCAGATCACTGACATATAGTAAAATAAGAATTGGTCCCAGTACAGAGCCCTAAGGAACCCCAATATTTACAGACTTTGCTTCAGAATACACCCTCCCATACCTTAGTCTCATCTGAAATCCAAATAAATAGCATAGCCATACTGTACAGATTCAAAAGCAGAATATATTTATTGACAGTATCAAAAGCTATTGAAAGGTCAAAAAAGTGAGTAGGTTTAAGAAACGGTAGGAAGCTGTTTCAATTAACTTATTTGTTAAAAAATCATCATGATATTTAATTAATTTAAATTATTTTTATTTAATTAATTAAAAATATATTTTTTAACATAATTAAGTATTCTCTATGCCATAACGTTCGTTTTCTAAGGGTAGTGGATCACATTTGTAGTTTTTAGAATTGTTGCAAAAAATTATTTTTTAAACCCTCATTTATTTTTTTTACATATATATTATCAGAACCAGCAGCATTTATGTTTCTACTTCCCCTGTAAAAGAGAAGTATTTTGATCGTGAAAAATAACCCTCTGAGATTTTTTCTTTATTTTCAAGGTCCCCAGATGCCGAAAAACATGTTTTCTCAATGCCGCCGGTCTGTCTGTCTTTTCGCGGCATTGCTAAAAAACTACTTAAGCGGTTGACTCCAGATTTTGGTCAACAATTAAAAGGCATATGGGGATTACCTAGTAACATTTAGATAAAAATCTAATATGGCAAAACCAAATGGCGTCCTAGTGAAATGTTGAAAAATTATTACTGAAAAACTGGTTATCGAATTTATCTGAAATTTTGTACAAAAATCAGGTATTATGTAAGAATTAACTGGTAAAATTCTGATACGAATCCAAGATAGCGGATAAAAATGGCAGCTTAATAAAATATTTAAAAATTTAGCTAGAAAAAACTATTTAATGAACTGATTTCAAATTGTGTGCCATATATAATTGTAGTCTAGAGGTGAATTAGTAAGACTGTGATACTAATTCAAGATGGTGGCCAAATAAAATGTTTGTAATTGTGAAAAAATACCCTCTTAGGTTTTACATATCTTCACTTTTAGCGTCCCTAGATGCAAAAAAAATATGTTTTATCAATTTTGGCATAGCTTAAAAACCACTTTAGATTGACTTTATTTATTTATTTATTATTTAAATTTTAGTAAAAAATTAAGGTCATTTGGTGATGTACCTGGTAATATTTCGGTAAAAAGCTAATATGCCGGAAGAAGAGGGCGGCCTAGTGAAACGTTAAAAAAATTATTACTAAAAAAACTAATTATCCAATTTACCTTAAATTTTACTGTGTTACATAAGAATGAACTGGTAACATTTTCGTATGAATATAAGATAGCCAAACGAAATGGTGGCCTAATAAAATAAATAAAAATTGAGCTTGAAAAAAAAAACTACTAGCATTAAGTGTGAAACAGAGATAAACTGGTGCCTTTGCCAATTCCAACCAGGGCTCCTAAAGAAGCACTCATACAAGAAGGAAGAAAATGCCACCTTCTTCAGAGTTTTTCGAAGGTGTTTTTAAAAGCTGTTAATTTCTAAAGCTTATTATAACCTGAGTGATTTTTTATGGATGCGCTTAAATAAGAAATGCTTGTTTGTTTTTTTTTTCTCTTTTACTTAATTTTTATTCTCTTCTTGCGTATTTATTAAGGGATTTTTTGGCTCACTGACTCAGCATGAATTCTACCATTTTAGTTTGTTTTAGCATAGAATTAACTTTTGTTAAGATGATTTATTTTCTATTTTACTAGTTTAGTGCTACATATATTTTTCCGTTCGACTAATTTTATACTTGGCTTTAATTTATATATTCGTTCATGTTGTTGTGTATATTATGTGAGAGCTCTTAGTGTGTTTATATTTTTATTCTAGTTTTTTAGAATTAATTTACTTTAATTAGCTTTGTCAACGGAATAATTTTTTCATGACAATAAAATAATTTTTGAATTGAATTGAATTGAAAGTTGTGGTATAAATTCAAGATGGCGGAACGAAATTGCCGCCAAATAATTTTTTTAAAATTAACGTAAAAAATCTTATTCGAATGACTTTAAATTTTGCAAAATTAAACTGGATACAAATTTAACATGAGGTAAAAAAATGGCGGTGTGTGTCAATGTAAAAACTACTGCTTGAATTTATTTTAAATTATGCCCAAGAATCAAATGTGGCATAGGAAGAAACTGGTAAAATATTGGTAGGATGAATTTGAAAAGACACTAATGTCTATGTGCTGAACTAAATTGGGCCACATTTTACTACTCCTAATAAAAGGAAATATTTATAACGAGGGAAGTTCCAGATAAAGGAAAATTGCCTATTTTTTAAATTTGCAATCACTTTTATTACATGAGTTAACAGATACATGTTCAATTACCTCAGAGTTAGTAAGATAATTTAGAGATTTAAATGTGTTCACCTTTATATTACTATAGTAGCCAAAATAGAACTAAAATAATTTACAAATTCAGTTACTACAAGATTAAAAATAAAGCGGTTGTTTGGGTTTCATTTTATAAGATGTGAGTTATTTTTGCCTCTATTTAATTTCTTATTTTCAATTTTATTTTTTTTTATTTTAGTATAAGAATTTTCATTTTTTTTATGATAAAACGGTTCTCTACTAAACCTAATTGGCTCTATATTATTTTTTTGTTGTAGGATCGCGTTCCATTCTTCCACAAGCACATTAGGTAAGTCCTCCAAATTTGCTGGAGTGACGTTACGATAACTGTACATGCCTTCCGAAAAATGGAAGATGAAAATTAAATAATGAAACATTAAATAAACACGAAATGTGCAGTCATCTATTTCTACAATAGCATATAACAAGAGGCTCTTGAAGCAGTTGAGGCTCTGTAATGAAATTAAATGCGCTTCTCTAAATTCAGTTGTAAAGAGCACTTATGAGACTATCTAGAATGCCCGTAAGCAAAAATCCACGTTGCCCCAGCAAAACTCGAAGCAATTCTTTTGAAAGATACTCTATTAACTTTTAATTATATACGTTTTATTAAGTGGTTTCGTTTTTTTGTTATTTTTTAATTTTTCAAAATAAAACCTAATTTCAGTATTTTTCCTATAAATTTCGTTATCTCTGTTTAGTTTCCATTCATTTACCGGTTGCGGGGATTCAAATTTCAGTTGTTTGTAACGTTTTACCTATAAAAATACAACGTATTACAAAAATAACTGTAATGTTAAAAAAAAACAGTTTACACTTGAAGCTATATAATGGAACAAAAATAAATTGAAAAATCACATAGTATATTTTACGGCCTACTCAAAAAAGATTGGAAAAACGAGGGCAAGGTGTTCGCTCGGTATATAACATATACATAGAGTTTATTTAAGTCGAGCATGATTAGCTCCATATGGCAATTAACTTATCCACTTAAAGTCAAAGTTAGACTAGAAAAGTTACGTAAACAAAGAATAGGATACTGTAAATATATTGATAAAAGAGCTGATTTATAAAACTCATTAGCCGAGACTGTTTACTTTGAAAATAAATTAAATCTTCAAAAATAAACTGTAATACGTTTTTGATATTTTTATTTAAATAAAATGTCAATACAGTAATGGTCAAATAAGCATGTTAATGTAACTGAATTAAATCGTGATCTTTTATATGAAACGTGAGAATAATAATTGGAAAAGTAGGTTTTATGTGTTATTTTCGTTGAAAAACATTTTAGAATAGAATAGAATTGGAAGGAGGTTAGGGAGGACATCCTGAATAAACATTCACGAGTAGTGAAGATTTCATTAGGGAAGCTATGCACTACTTCAGTAAGTCATCATTTTAAGGGCTTTTTAAATAAAAATAACAATACTCCTGTACAGTTTTTTAAAGTCAACAATTAATACAGGTCCTGTATTTTTTAGAAATATTGTTTTTTGTTTAAAAAATGTTTAAGGTGATAAAACTATTTTTGTCGCTTATGATGTTTTGTTAAGAAACCATTTATTTATCCATTAGAAATAGTTTGCCTATCGCAAGTCGTTTAGAAACACCATTTCATTTTGAGTGTCTCAAAAACCTGTTTCCTTCATTTTATGTCTAGATCGAAACAAAAATTTCAAAGTGAATGAGAGCTATGCATGGTTTTAAATGCAAAAAGCCTAATTCTTTTGTTTTAAATATTAAATAAGAATAATACACGCTCTGAAATATGGCTCGCCTTAGGGACGCAAGTCCCAAAGTGTGTTCAAAGTCCGGGTTGGGAAATTAGCTTCCGTAAGCTGGTAAAACAAAATATGAAATAGTTTTGGTTGAGTTGGATGATACTTGCTAGCAATACCATTTTTTTTTCAGTTCTCAGTCGGATTTTTTTAACATACACCCCCGCCAGTATTGTCTCTCTTCGGGGCTTCCCTTGCCCCCCCCCCCTTGAAAAACTCTCTAAAAACAATATATTTTGACTAACTAAATAATAACAAGTATTTAATATTTTCAATGTATTTCAAAAAGCACACGTAACAGTGGTTTCGCTAACACTATGGCTTTATGGATAAAACATATTAATCAAAGTGGGACACAAAATGTAGACAATAAATATCTGAACCCTCTCTTATAACTTCAAATATTATACAGGTAAATTAGTTGGAAATTTTCATTAAAAACTAACGAAGTCACAGTGTTGGTGACACAATTGTCATGTGTATTTTTTTGAGTGGAGATTTGAAAGAAGTGTTTCATTTAAATCGGTTTAGTACATATTTTGACAAGTAAATATGGAAAAACCAACTTAACGGCTATTTATTCTCTATCTTCAATAAAATTACATGCAGCAGTTCTATGACCTGACAAATGGACGTTTACGGCATTACACTGAACAATCATTTGCACATAAATAGGTAGCTTAGGTGGACAAGTGAGAAGTAATTCTGTAATTCTCTGAGACATTAGGCATTTAAATATGTACTCAGCTCGAACTAATTCAGTAAGTCTAAATAAACTGGGGGCTTTATCTGAATCTCATGCATAATATTCCACTTCTGATATTTCTATGACTGTGAACTTCATAACTCACATAATGTATATTCACGTCACATTGTTGAAACTTTATTTGACTAAACCATGGCAATATCGTCGGAGCAATATTTTAAATAAAACACCCCTGGTACCTACATTATTGGATTCGAGATAGCAGTTAGAATAATGAAATAATTACCATGATTGTTAACATTAATTAAATCTTATAAAACATAATAAGACCAAAATCAACCTAATTAATTAATAATACGGAAGCTTTCGCGGCTAAAGATAAGTAAAAAATCATGGTTCCTTGATTTAGACCGTGCCAAATTGGTTTTGTTTTATGACGTTTTGCCAGCGACTGTTCTAGGCGTCTTCAAGAATATTCACTGAACAGGATCTAAATACTAAATGAGTTCCGATGAGCAGAGTTCTGGTATTTATAGCCGACCTTTACGCATGCTGTAGCACGTATACCATCTTTATTAAATAATTTAGGGTTCTCTTATCTTTCTTTTATATTATTCTTGTTTGGAATCTCTTATCTTACTGTTTTGATGTACCGAGTCACATGCAAGAATCGTGATATATTTTACATTAATTGTGAGCGCTAATGTTCAGCCACAGCGGGTTTAACAATACGTTTTTTACGTATACATCTTATTCCTTAAGTCTAGTAGCCACAGATCGCCCTGCTTCACCTATATTGCACATTTCCGCAGGAACAAGGGATTTTACTAACACTTCAATATTATCTAAATGGCCTGGCCGATTTTTATGAACTAAACGCGAAATTATAGAGGACGTTTCTCTAGTGGTCTCATATATTTTGATTTAAAATCCGTTCACCCGTTTTTTTGTAATGGTAAAATAAAAAAAACACAGGTATAAAGGTAATAAAGAAGGCAGCGAGTTTTACATTTTTTTTAATACCCTTTTCAAACTAAAGCATTATACTGTGTAATTGGCATACAACCCCATTTGCTACAAAAAATCACTAAAAAGTGAGAAGTAAAATATTTAAAAATAAAATAAAACCTACTTCAAAAAAAAATCGCTAAAAATTAAAAAATAATATTTTATTTATTCCTTAAATATAGACATTTTGAAGTTGGCGCCCAAATAATAACTAATCTGTAATAATATATATCAAAAAAAATATACATACACGTATTCTCAGTAGTAACCTTAAACGTACTAACCTAATGTAGATTTTAATATGTTATTCAGTCATTAGTTATTCACGTCACCATTTTGAAGTCGAATACCGAATAAATTTGGTCGCTGCTGATGTTGGAGTTGTTTTATAGTTTACATTTATTTTACCTAGGTGTACTTATCTTCTATAACACGGCCGTCAATTATAATACAATCTTCATACACTAACCTAGTCAACAGTTGCAAGTCTGTTTTTGAACATTTATAAATGTTTTATGGGAAGTCAATATTTTCCAGTTTCCAGTTCCACAAAGAGGGACTGAGAGCAAGTGATTCGGGCATTAGATATAAGACTAGCTATATATTCAGTTTATATGCGATGTAGTATAAAATACATTAACTATATTTTGTAATGGCTGGGTAAGGTTGCTTTGGGCGTCGACTTTAAAATTTCTATATCTATGGAATAAATAAAATATTTTTTACTTTTAGAATTTTTTTTAAGTCGGTTCCATTTTTTTTTATATTTTGTAAACTCCTTCTGATTGCTGATGATTATTTAATTTTGCAAGTGTTATTAGCTTTAGGAATATTAGGTACCAAAGGAGTAAAATTAGAACATAAGCCTCTGTTTTTTATATCCAGTGTGTAACAAAAGTCTAGTATCTCGAGAATCGCTGCTGATCTATTTTTAATTAAATTTGGACCAGCCATGTACGGAAATGCGCCGAAGCCACGGGTGACATTTGCAACATTACCAAGTTTACTGTTTTTCAAATTCTAATGATACTAGGTTATTGAGACTGAAGAAGAAGGTTGCAGCAAGTTTGTGAAATATTTATTGATAAAAATTCAATGCAATTACATTTTTCGATTCTGCTAATTATTCTAAAGATGCCTCCGAAAATACATTTAATTCCCACATTCATTTTAGAAAATTAACTTTCAAATTCTCAGCTTGTTATAGGGAGTGGCAATAGTATTATTTTTAAGAGCTAACTTCATCATTTTGGAAGAGGTAACACATTCACTCTTCTCAAAAAAGTAATGCTTAAAGTATAAATATTTACTATATAATACTCATCTCCAGTGTCATTCTTATAGTTAGACATGACTGACGATAAGTATCCTATACGATAAGTGAATTTTTCCCACATTGATGTCAATGAAAACCGTTAAGTTACTAAGGCACTAAATATAACAAATAATAAAAACTAACCCATCTCTTAAAGTTAGACACAAAAAGATACCTTTCATTTGGGGCTGATTAACAACCTAGGATCCATCAACATAAATCAGTGCAGCACGAACTTGCTTCTGTGGTCCCCCTATTGGCAATTTTTACACACTTTTATCACGTCATTAATTACTCAAAAAATTTAAAATCTAAAAGCAAATCCTAATTGGGACACTATAAATAAATGAATGAACGCAAATTAAAATTAACTCATGATTTCAATATCATGAAGATTTCAAACCTGAAGTGCCAAGGTTCACTTCAAATATTAAAATATGTGTGACCCAATGATATGGAGCATTACAAATTTTTACAAATTTTTAAAAGAACGTTTGAGAAATTTTACTTTGTCTATGATAAAGCGAGAGTAAAAACAATATTTATAGAACATATGCGCTGCAAAAAAAATCAAAAAATATTTGGAAAACTCTTAAATCTTTTAATATATCTCCAATAGAGTAAACGCACTTGCCTGAAGCTTTAACTAATCCAAATAATATAAATAATTTTTTCAGTACATTTTTTCAAAATCTGTCTGACTGTATTGGACGCATTGAATTTTACAGTAATAATTTAATTGGTAAAAATGATTCATTTCCCCTTAAATTAGCAAATATTATTGATTTTAAAAATATTTTACATACCATTAAAAGAAATGCATGTGGTAATTACAATATAACTCCTCAAATGCATAAATATTGTAGTCCGTTCTTTGTTAAATATATTACACATATTAATAACTGCTGTATTGAATCTCATTGATATTGACAAACCTCTCCCTAAAGATACTTGGCCATTTAGCCAAAGCATTAAATACTCTTAATCGCAAATTAATTATAACTAAACTTAAATATTATGATTTTTACGATGAATCTCTTTGTTTAGTTAAATCCTATTTGTCAAATCGTTATCAAGTTATATCGTTCAATCACACTTTTTCTTAAGGGGAACCTGTTTGATCAGGTGTTCCCCAAGGATCAATTTTAGGTCCTCTGCTTTTTATAATGTACACCGCTCCTGACCGGTTTAAGCAAGATTTAAATACAGTTAGGCTTTTATCAAAAAGCATAAATCTTAATTCAACTTAATCAACGTTATTACTTTTTGGTAATAAAAATAATGTCTGTTTTCTTAAAGAAAATCCAAAAATTGAAGTAAATGGAGTTCAACTTTCCGTCTTCTAAATTCTGCAAAAAAACCTGGGCGTTATAGTTGATTCTGAGTTAAGGTTTAAGGAGTATGTTAAGAAACTTATACAGAAATCATATATGAATCTCAAAATCCTTTATTCTAATCGTCACATTTTAGATTTTAACTTTGCTTTGTGAGTCAATTGTCCTCTGTAATTTTAAATATTGTGATTTTATTTATGGGCCTTATAGATACATTAAATAGGCTTCATATCCAAAAGGTTCAAAATGCTTTCTGTAGATTTATTTTTGGGTTAGGAAAGTATGACCATGTATCATTTACGCGTACTGAAGTGAAATGGTTGAAAATGGAAAACAGCCAATTTTTTAAAAAGAATTTCTTCTAACCAGTAAGCAGGGTTCTTCCGTTTCATTACAAGCCAAATTAGTCCTTCGTTCGAATGATTATTCTGTTAATGTTCGTAGTATTAATATAATCAAAATGCCTCATCATCGAAACGCTATGTTTAAGAGATTTTTCTCTTATAATGCCGTAAAGTGATACAATTCTTTGCCAAGGGAATATTTAAATTTTAACAAACTGTTATTTAAAAAATTAATTTTTGGTCTTCAAGTAAACGTTTGATATTACCTCTGATAGTCATTAATCCTTTATTATTGATATTATTGTTTTTCTTCTTGCTTATTTCTTAAATCAGCATGCCGCAGTTCTCCTAGTATTAAATAATTATTATCATATATACTGTTTAGCTTAATTTTTAGTTTAGTTTTGTTTTTTTGTTTGACCGTAGTTCAGTAGCCTTTGGCTAGACTGAGCCACTGGTGACGCAAAAACATTTTTGACGTATTTGGTAATCCTTTTGTGTAGAATTAATTTTCGAAATAAAAGACTTTTTATTTATATTTTTATATTGCATGCGGGACCTCCTTTCCGATGCAGGCCTTAGCTTAAGAAGAGATCTGCGCCTATCAACGCCAGCTTATAAGAAGTCCCTCTGGTCGATATCACCACCTATTGTTAGGAATGGGCTGGTTAAAGGCCTGAAATTAGCTTTGTTCTTTGGAAAAAGACACAGATATATTGATCCCCCCCACTACAGAACAATGCAAAAAAAATTGACTTCATCAAATGGATAAAAATATGGACAACCGATTTTAAATATGTATTATATTTTTTAGATTATAAAGTTTGAAATTAGACATAAAGTTTCTTGATGTTATTCGAAGTTCCAGCAGACTCGGTTAGCTCATCTTTTCATTCCCTCTAAAGGACGCACAAATACAACTATATAGGCAAGGCTTGTAATGCTCGAATAATGCCATGATACAAGAAACAAAAAATAAAACATAACAATTATTCCAAATTTATACTTTGTATTTATTATTCACAATTTGGCTAAATTGTGATACGACGACATGTAAGGAAACTTCTTAGAAAGTGCAAAATTAGATCACACTTGATAGCAATGTGTAAGCATCGCCAATTGAAGCAACAAAGCAAGTTAGGTGAAATTCCCTTTGAGTTCCAACTCTGACGAAGTAATTAAATATAAAGCTCTAGCAAGCTCTTCTGTGAAAGCCTTGATGAGAATTGTTAAGTGTTTCTCTTTGTCGTTATAGGACAAAAGCGTTATCGCGACTGTAATTTGTTTATTTTGGCACCTGCTAGATTAAAATGTTAGTGCCAATGGATTGAGTTTATTTCGAATAGAGTACATTTGTATATAAACGGCTAAATTTTGGCCAAAAACCTTTCTAAACAACTCTAAATTTCGACAAAATTTAAGCAATGATATATCGAGAATAAGGTAAAAAAACCATAACAGTCTTTTTAAAATTTTTTAAAACTTTAACGAAAATTGTTTGATTTTATCGTCCAGTACTGTTTTGCTATTTGGCAAAAGAATAGTAAGTTATAGTTGATGGTGACTTATTGATATCATATAATGTAAAATACTGTTGATAGAAATGTATGATTGTAGTAAAAGTACGTACCCTTAGCTTTCACAAGAAATGTTTTCTTTAATAGCATAAAGTAAAAAAAAACAAATAACTGCAATATTATTGATAAATAAAATAAACTAAAATTTTAAATAAGTTTAAAAAACACTAACACTCGTTAGCACGTTTGTAGATATTAATTAATTTAATGAAAATGACTAAAGATAAGCGGTGTTAAGCTATACAGTGTATTTCTTAATAACATGCCAATATTTAAGGAGATTATTCTTGGGCCAATTTTGAGAAAAAAACTTCGTATAAATATATATCCTAAAAGTCTTAACTTTTGAACTACAGGATGCTAAAGTTTTAAGGTAAAAAATTGTTTTTTCAGATATTTGCGAAAATACTCTATATATATTTGTGATTGGCGAAAATACTCTATATATGGTGTAGATTGGCTAAATATTTACATCCGACTGACTCGCAACGGTGTATAAATATCTGTAACTGGTATCTAGATAAAGCGACAGCGAGCTTGACTTGTACAGAAAAATAATTTGATCTGATAGGGCATATATAGGCAAGAGAGATATTAAATAGGCATAATTCTACATACTGGTCATAAGAAAATCAGTAACGAATATTTCCCCGAGAACGACAGAGCAAGTTTGGTCAATGTTTAATTCAGTGAACTTTGGTTTGGTTTCAGCGTTTTTTGCTTTGCATTTAGCTCAAGCTGCATCTTATTCTACCGGAATTTCTAAATGATGACGCGGTTATTTCAGCCAACTTAACTAGCATTCAACAAAACACTGACATAATTCCGTTAGAGTAAATTTGGAAAATAATTTTGTTGCACAATGGATAGGGGCTAATAGTCTTGTAGGGTGCCCGGCGAGTCGACAATTTCTTATAGACTTATATTGAAAATATATTATGTTATGTAAATCATCAAACAGTAGATGAACTAATTAATCACGCGAAGGGCATTCGAAGAACTACAGGAAAGAATCGTATATTTTTTTTATACCCTACAAAAAATAAAAAAACAATTTGTAAGATTTGTGTAAGGTAAAATTGAACAATATTTTTAGTCTTAGAATTAGGTAGAAGTAGTTTGTTGTTTAACTTATTTTAATATCACAATTAGAATAAAACTTTGTAACTACAACCTTTTACAGAAAAATTAGCCTATTTCCCGAAAATGCAAGTTATTGAACGATTTCAAAGGAAAAAGACAAACTATCATCCGTTTGCAAAAAGCTAGCTTGAACTGGATAATATAAAATACAAATATAGAGATTGTTCCAATTAAAAAAACCATAACTTTGGTTTATATATAAATTCACATTACAAAAGCAGACAACGCCACTTTATTCTACGTGAGTGAGATATGTGAAACGATACCCGAGATCCGAAGGCGGTTTGAAAATGCAACGTTTTCAATTTTATCCTGTATCTCGGAACCGAAGATGAAGCTATGAAAATTTCGCAAATGGCATCGTCAGTTTCTCAAAAAATAATAGTACCATGTCGCGAAAACGGCAATCCTGTATTTTTGCTAATAAAGGCAGCAATCCATAAAAACGACAAAAATGGGACAACCGGTATAAAAAAACACTATTCATTACTTATTGTTTACACATTTTTTTTTGGGCAATTTTAATATAATTTCAAGCTTTATATAATGGTATTATGAAAAAAAACTTTAGATACCTCTTGTTCTTGAAAGTTTCAATAAATAGCATGATTATTGTTTAAATAATAAAAATATGTATGTTTCCACCAAAATGTTTCTGATTTTAAACAATATGTAAAAACAAATATTAAAGCAAATAATCAAAATCAGAACTGTTCATAATGAATAATTAATTTTTGTTAGTTTACAAACTTTCATTTTTCTATTTTCTTTCATACCCTGTGTATGTTTTTTTTTATCATCAAACTCCTTTTTAAACCATGCAAAAAAAAAGATGTGTATTATTATTCTATTTATTTTGTTAATATTACTTTATCATTTCAAAATGATTGACTTAAAGGGATTTTTTAATTTCGGCCAAAAAAATGCGCGAGTTTAGACCATAGTGCAGTTTTGTGGTAGCAACTAATAAACGAGATAAAACGTACCGAGCATTTCATATCCAGAAGTTATTTATTTGGAAAATAAAGGTCAAATAAAAAAAAAGTCGAGTAGCATTTTGTTAAAACCTTACCTTATCCTTAAAATCTGGGGGCCAATAAAGTATGTCATAGGTATAGAGAGATATTCTTACAAGCTTCCCAAATTCAAATACAGTACTAGCTTCCTAATTAGACGTCTGTTAGACATACTCAATAGTTAGACATTTTGAGGTATACAGAACGACTCCTAGCAACGCTCTATTGTAAGACTTTTATAAAATTCGCCAGCTCAGTAGTTAATATTTATTCTCAATATCGTTTTTAAACGTTTCTATTGTATTTGTAATTTATGCTCCTTACTCGGACAATAGATTTTGTAAAGTGAAGAAAAATATCCACGGCATTGAAAAAACGTAAACACGACACTATAACAATGAACGTTAAAGTTGACATTTTACGTGAGTTGGACAGCGGTGCTAGAATATGTGACATTGTCAAATCGTACAAATGCTGCGAACGTCTGTTGTATACAACATATAAAAAACCAGGTTTAAGGTAGAGAATTTTGTTAAAGCTGCAGATTCAGAGATGGAAAAGCGGGAAACGCTCAGGACTGGAGAACATCATCGGCTAGAACATTATTCGTGGTTCACACAAGAACACTCCTATTTCTGCAGATAATTGGGTCAAGAAGATTTATTTTTTTATTAAAATATTTATCAAACTAATTTGCTTGCTGGCTGTCCAATTGCGAAAAATGATTTGGAATACTTCTCCCTTAATGGACGAACAATTATCTACTGTTCTTTCAGCTGTTTTGCCATTTCTCGAACATTTTAAAACTGTGAACAAACTGGCACTGACACGAGATCAGGTGTCCAACGCTGACAAAAGCGGCTTACTTTGTTGCCAAATAAAACATATGTTTACCGGAAGGAAGTAAACGCAGCAGGCAGAAAGATACCTAAGGATCGTATAGCATTCCGTGAATGCTAGTGGAACACCAACCTAAAACTTCTAGTCATTCGAACATCGGAATAAGGCTTGGGTAACGAAGGCAGTTTTTTAGAACGGTTTCATGACACATTTGTACCTGAAATAAGTTGATTCCTGAGAGGAAAATCTCCTGCCAAAAGCACTACTTGTTCAAGATAATGCTCCGGGTCACGATCCAAATTAATGTTAATTTCAAGTGATAGCCGCGTCAATACTATTTCCTTGCCACCAAATTGCGCTCTTTTGTTGTAGCCTATAGGCCAAAACGTGATCCAAATTGTAAAAGCGAACTACAAAAAACACATTTTGCTTCGTGTAATAGGTTGAGACAATGACATTGTAAAAATAATGAAAGAATTAAACCCTGGAAGATGCAGCGTTCACGGTATCTGAAGCTGGGGGAATTGTATGTTAAAAGTCATCAAATCATCGTGTAAAAAGTTAGGGCCATCAATTGAAAACGCAGGAGAAAATGATTGGGAACAACACGATAATTTGCAGTTTATCAGAATTGATACACGCGGCTGCGACGCGTACTGGAAACGCTGAATTAACCAGCGATGATATAGGAAAAAGGTGGAAAAGCGACAAATTTGATGAACGGAAAACTGATGACATCACAACGAAAACTGAGCTATAACTATAAAACTCGAAGAGACACTTCACGCTCTAGATACAAGCTTTAAGTGGGCCGAACAATGCAACTGCATTGTGTCTAATAAGCAAGCTTGAAGGGTATATTAGTCTTCCTACGATCGAAACGAACTAAAATATTTTTGTGGTCGCATAAACTAAGATTTGTATTTTTACTTCACTCATAAAAGGGAAGTATTGTAATGGTGAAGAAACTCAACCTCCGAGATTTTTTCAAATCTTTACGTTTCAGAGTCCCTAGATGACGAAAAACATGTTTTCTCGATTCCGTCGGTCTATCTGTCCGTCTGCCTGTCTGTCTGACTGTCTGTCGGTCTATCGGTGTGTCTGTTCGTGACATAGCTAAAAAACTACTTATCCGATTGACTTCAAATTTTGGTCACAAATTAAGGCTAACATGGGGACGACCTGGTAACATTTTGATAAAAATCCAATACGGTAAAACAAAATGGCGGCCTTATGAAATGTTAAAAAATTATTATTAAGAAAACGCTCATCCAACTTATCTCCAATTTTGCACAAAAATCAAATATTATGTAGGAATGAACTGGTAAAATTTTGGTACGATACGGCGGAACAAAATGGCAGCTTAATAAAATATTTAAAAATGCAGCCCGAAAAAACTACTTAATGAATTGATTTCAAATTGTGTAACTAGTAAAAATGTGGTACTAATTCAAGATGACGGAACAAAATGGCATACAAATAAATTTTTTGTTATTTGAAGAAATCCCCCTCTCAGGTTTTATATATCGTTTTGGCGTCCCTAGAAGCCAAAAAATATGTTTTATCAAATCCGTCGGTTCGTCTGTGGGTTTGTCAGTCTTTCTGTCAGTTCGCGGCATAGCTGTAAAAAAATCAAGTATTATGTAGGAATCAACTGGTAAAATTTTGGTACGAATCCAAGATAGATGGCGGACCAAAATATTTAAACATTCAGCCTGAAAAAACTATTTAATGAACTGATTTCAAATTGTGTGCCATAACTAATTGTAGTAATGAGATGAACCAGTAAAACTGTGGTATTAATTAATTAATATATTGGAACAAAATGACATCCAATAAAATATTTAAAAAGACAGTTTAAATCTATTCCTACATAACTATGTACCGAACTAAATTGGTTCAGACTTAACAACTATTCCTAATAAATGGAAATATTCATAATGAGGGAAGTTCCGAGTAAAAAAAAATTACCGATTTTTTTTTAGTTACAGTTCAAATTTTCAGTAAAATGAATTTCTATTATTTGTTACACACCCTACAACTTAAAAATAAAATACGGAACCCACTCAGACTCACTCATAGCATCTTTTGAAATGAGCACCGCGTAGGGACTAGATAGAAATAACTATCAGATGCAAAAAGTCGGGTATGTTAAGTGCAAATATCAGTATTTGTATGTTTTTAAAGATAAAGACAGCAATTTGCGATTAGGCAAAAGATCGAAAAAAAAACGAACATGAAAACGAATTAAATTGCAATTTTATTATGTTCAGTTTTCTCTATTTTCAATATTTCTTGTTTAAACTAAAACAAAAAATACGTCCGTTTTAATTTTGTCAAAGCGTGTAGTGGTAATATCTTTAGACAGCATTTAGAACCAAAAAAACATTTTTAATGACAGAAGGCTTCGGTTGCAATAATTTTGGGAAGATTTTAGAAATTTAATTCTGAGTATAGCAAGACGGAAATGCATGAAAAAACGCATAAATTAATTTTATAGGTCATAAGTCATAAATTATCCAAAAATATATATTTAGGCCATAGGTAGAATAGCAGAAATACATAATTTCTGCAGGTGCAAAACGGCCTACAAGAAGAATTGCTTTCGATTATGTCACAAGGTACCCTCCTGCGATCATGATTTCTAGGCCTTTACCCTCATCAGGCAGGCTTGTACCCAGGGAGATCTGAAATAACAGATTCCTCGATATGACAAAATCGAAAACGAAACGTTTTTCATACTGGAACAGTACTGAATGAATGTCTATCATACTGTTCCAGTATGATAGACGTTTCGTTTTCGATTTTGTCATATCGAGCAATCTGTTATTTCAGATCTCCCTGGGTACAAGCCTGCCTGATGAGGGTAAAGGCCCAGAAATCATGACCGCAGGAGGGTTCCCTGTGACATAATCGAAAGCAATTCTTCTTGTAGGCCGTTTTGCACCTGCAGAAATGTATTTCTGCTATTCTACATATATCTTTTCCGGCCAAGAACTTTTGATAAAGGTGTGTGAAAGCGCATTTTTATTGATTTTAGTATTTAGGCCACAGGTTTTTTTGTCATGGTACTCATTCTTAACAGAAAACAGTTTTGAATGAGTAAACTATTTATTTTACTCTACTACCTTAGTGAAGAGAAGACCATTTTCAATAACGTTTTTAAAATATGTTACACCACTGCTTTTTACTAAGTCTAACAAGCTTTGCTAAGGTTTTTTTTCAAAAGATGACATGACTGGAGATTCCTGCATAACACTGATTATGATTAATTTTGATCGAGGACGCCCGCCTTCAGAGTCAATTTTCTTACAAATTTTAATATACTGCAGGTTTATGAACTAGAAGTGATTTCACAGTGCAAAGTGCAAGGTTGATTTTCAACTTGTTAGTAGGATGTGTATTTTGAAAGTAATTTTCCTTATAATTACAAATTTAATTTTATCTAAATACCCGTGTTTCTCAATCGCGCGTCGCAACTCGGGCGTTGTTCATATAAGATAAATGTACCTGAGTTTTTCGCAGCTCTGGCTTTTGCTTTGCTTATTTAATAATTCTCATTTAATTTTCTCAGTAAATAAAAAAATATTTGGATGTTTTTTATAGATGGAATCATTAACTGTCTATGCAAAAGACTCGCATGCAAGTATAATTATCTGTTAAATGATCCGAATATCTCAAATGTATTTCATCACTTGTCATTACACTAAACAAAGTTAGTGAAAAGCAGTTGCTCATTTCGCTAGGATTTAAATAGGTCTTAATACTCCTTGATTGAATTTAATGCCTGAATTTTCTTATACCGTGACTAGTAAGGTGGAATCTGCCGAATTATTTGATCATAGGGACAAACTAACTTATGAATACCTCGTTCGAAATCGATGACAATTTCGTTAATGTTTAAGTTAACATTATGTTTTAAACACCTGTTTTCTATCAACTTAAATAGCTTTGCATAAAACTTCATTTTACTCATTTTATTTGACAATAAGCAAAAAAATAGTGGAATATAATGCCGGGAAAATCTAATTTACTGACCGATTTTTTTAAATTTTATTTTATAACTTTTAGGAACTCATTAAACTTAAATATTTTTACATTCTTGGGACTACTGCCATACATATTTTAACTACTACCATCCTCCATTAATTAGTACTGTACACAACTTAACTACTACCACACATATTTCAACCTCTACCAACTTTCATATAACATATTAAATATGTGTGGTAGTAAGCAAATGAAGGTGGTAGTAAATGAAATATGTGTGGTAGTAAATGAAATATGTGTGGCAGTAAATGAATTATGTGTGGTAGTAAATGAAATATCTGTGGTAGTAATTAATGGAAGCTGGTAGTAGTTAAATTATGTGTGACAATAATCAATAGAACTAACACTATCACCAATCAAGAACTCTGAAGAAGGTCAAACGAAGAACCAATAGAACTGGAAGTTAGAAAGCGTAAATGGGCGTGGATTGGTAACACACTCAGAAAAGGTAACAACAACATCGCCAAATCCACAAGGACAACGTGAAAGAGGCAGACCGAAAACCACTTGAAGAAGAACAATACTAGCGGAGGCACAGAAAATGAACAAGTCCTGGACAAATATCAAGCAGCGGCAAAACCGAGTCAGATGGTTTGTTTTTGTGAAAGCCCTATGTTTTGACTCAGGAATTCTGAGAAACGATGATGATGATGATGAAGATAGTGAATCAATTGAAGGTGGTATTAGTTAAATTATGTGCAGTACTAACTAATTAATCGATGGTAAGTAGTCGAAAAATGTATAGCAGTAGCCCCAAGAGTGTGAAAATAAGTAAGTCTGGTGAGTTTCTAAAACTTATGAGACAAATTTAAAAAAAAATCGGTCAATAATAGGTCGACCCTATAATACCTGTTAAAAAAAAGCCATGTATAGTGAATACTTGACAAAAATGTTGTGTGTAGTAAATAAACGTAGCATCAAGATATATAACTTTTTTGATGAACCAGCGGTGCCCATATTGGTTTCAAACGATAATATAGTCACTGCGTTGTTTATAAGAAGAAAATATTCACATTTAGTTGTTTGCATGCTTAACTTACTAGCTACTTTATGCACTTTATCGATGCTTTTTGGAAACGTAGGAATAATCTCTCTTCTAGCATTATACATGTGTTTTCTTGTTCATGGTCATAGGTGGTAATGTGGATGGTAAGCCTTCTTGAAGAAGTTGTCATATAAAAGTGGGATAATTTTTACAAGAAGCACTTACATTTAATGCATTTTAAATTAGCTTCTTGTCGATGTTCTGAATCAGACTTAATTATGACCATAGATTCGTCAAATGCGTCAATACTGTAAATGCTCGTTTAATATTTGCGATTTGTGCACATCCAGATGCATTCGCCACTAGTTTTTAACTCTTTTTTAAAAGTCTGCGTGAAATTGTTTACGATTAACATAGGTTTACCGCGATTGGACAAAATTAATTTTATATTATCCATATTTCACCTCTATTTTACAATCGGTAAGAAATTTCCTTTCACTTTATTGCTGATAAAGATCCAGGGAATTAATACATAAAATTGATCTTTGGTCCGGTAGGTGACGTCCTTGCTGTGACTAAAAAATGTTTCTCAGTTTCCTTCAGTATTATATAAAGGTTATTTCTTTATCTTCTACTGAATCCTAAAATTGACCACCGGTTACTAATGGTAGTTTATATCCTCCTTTGTATGTGCAGTCGGCTAAAAAATACACAGGGTCAAATAGAAAACCTTCTTTGAGTGCTTATAAGTACAATATGAATACAAAAATCTGCTGTATAGCTAATCGTCAGTATCTTGCGACAAATGCTAAATTATTTTTAAAAATACATAAATTTTGCTTAAAGAATTACTTTTCCTTAAATATTTGATCGAATTTCTGATAATAAACTCCCGCTATCACAGCACATTATGCCCAAATGCCGTAATTTACATCTGGGTATATAACTTTGTTTCCCAAGAGGAAATTTTCCTTTATTAACAGCCAGTCCCGATTTTTTCTTAAAATGTTCTTTATAAACTTTTTGCTGATATTCAACACGAAGTTTAATATTGCGAAATCGTTTCCTTATTGGCGAAAAAAAAACTTTTGTTATTGAGAAGCGGACTACCCTATTATCTCGTAAATTATTCAGAAGAATTAAAGGATGCTTGAATTTAAATGGGATATATTTTTTGGAAGTTTATTCAGTAGCTTTTACATTACAAAAAAAGTTTTTATTATTTGCTGTTGTAAGGTAATTATGGCTGTATAATACTGAAATTTATAACATGAAAATATACATTTGAAGGGTCTATTAATAATTACATTGTATGACCAATACTCACAGTAAAATTAAAAATTGCTTTTACCTTTTACACAATTAAAATAATTGGTGAATTTCCTTTACTACCCGGAACTTCCCTTGTTATGAAATGACATTTAGAAAACAGCAGATTGGACCTATTGGATTGACGTATAATATACATAGTGTTACATTTAGGAAACCAAACTTGATGTTGATTTCAGAAAAACTCAACACCTTGTATATTTGTGTATACTAAGAAAATAGTATAATTTGAAGAAAATTTTGAATTTAAATTTTTCTCTAAAAATACGAATGTTTATCGGGCTAAACATTTATAACCAAAGACAAATAATACTTACCGTGTATTAATTATTAATAAAAATATGTTCAAAATCTGTCAGTAAGTTAGTTTTAACTATATTTAAACATTTATTTCCTTAATTTTCTCAGATTCATACATTCTTATCTTTTTTAGTTTTAAGCAAGTTCCAATAATACTGTAATGATGCCAGAAACTATTTATTTCAATAACAAAGTATAAATAATACCTATCGTGTATTAATTATACAGACATGCTCAAAATTTGTCAGTAACTTATTTTTAACTATATCTTAACTTTCTTTCTTCTTTTCTAAAATGCATACAATCTTATCTTTTTTTAGTTTTAAGCAAGTTTCAATGATAATGCCAGAAACAAGTTAAATGACCAGGCACACCGTCCGTTAAAAATGGATCAGGGAAATTTTTTCTAATTGTTTTATATGTTGTAGTGCTCCACCCTAGTAGTTGTTCTGCAAAATTAAATACACATATCGTCCATTTTTTGAAAGACAGGGATTTCCAAGGAAAAATAACTATAAAATGAAACTTCTAAATAAATTATTGTTACGTTACTTCTCAAATAAAAAAACATACAAAGCAAAAAATTAATTATATACAGCGTATTTTAAAAGCTGCACATTAGAAGAGTATTAAGTATTAGACAGGTATCGTCCAGTAAATACTTATGTGTTTTAGCTACTATATTAGGAAATATATATATATATATATATATATATATATATATATATATATATATATATATATATATTCACAATGAAATTAAAATATATATTAAGAAAACAAGATTATATTGAATTGAGCCTGCAATTTTGGTACTCCCAATGGGTGAGATCTTGCGTGTATATTCGAATTAATTTTTAAGTTTTAAGTATAGTTGCCATGGTACTTAACACTCTTAGTCTGCCAGTTACGTTTTGCTTATGTCACTGTCATTTTGTAATTGTGACATTTAAAAAAATTATTTGTTCAATTGTTGAAAATGGCATCTTAAACCGTCAAGTTAGACCTCTAATCTAATCTAATTTTAAATCTTTTTAGTGAATACTGGTGTTAGGGTTTAATATACGCGATTAAGGTAACTCTTAGCAACATATGCCTATTCGACAATATTGCAATATACACTGTAAAAGAATTAATTAATTGGACTTTATTTGCAAGTTCCCTAGTAGCAATTTCCACTACACGCAAATAACACAGTTTGCATATTCAGAAAGCAGTTTGATAATAAGTTTATGGGTAATTAATAAATTGTGGTAAATTTCAATTTTTTGAAGGAAAGTCGTTAAATACGGTGTAGTTGTTTTAATGTCTAATATAATAAAATCTAAATGTGACGAAAACAAAAAAAAACATAAAATGGTTTAAGAACATTGTTAAATGTTTTTAAAATTTTATACGTTTTTTTTGTTGTAGTTAGAATTTTGAGAAGAAACATGACAGTTTATCTAAAAAATATAGTTAAATTGCATAATTAAACACACTGTATTTCCAAAACTGAACGATTAAAGTTTCTTTAACTTTACAGAATAGCTACTATTATTTAATTTTACCGGGTCGAGCACTACAACACAAAAAAATTAGAAAAATGCACCTTGATCCATTTTCAATGAACGGTGTGCCTGGTCCTTTGTTATTATTTTCTTTGTCCTGTCCATTACATCAAAAATGTATAAATAATGTCTATCGTCTATCTTAGTAACCCGGCCGCAAGGTATGTGACAAAATTACAAAATACCATTTTTACAGTAGCGCAAAAAAATAGTCTCGTTCAGTAAAATTCCAAAAATCATATTTTCTCACAGTTTCATAAAGTATCACATACCAATAAACTATATTTAAAAAATCACTTCATTCAAATAAATATCGAAAAAGTTACGCTTCTTCAAAGTTAAAAATATATTCAGCGGCGGAAATTTAATATGTGACGTCATTGCATTCGACAGGTCGATAATGGCTATGTGTGCATACTAATAACTTGGTGTAGTGGATAATAAATCAGTGTTTTTGTGGTAGAGCATTTTTAGATATTACTTGAATTAATCGATTATAAACAATGTGTATTTGAGACAGTATGAGGGCCGATTCCTCCAAAATGCAACAGTAAGTATTGTAATAACCGTGAGAGCTTTAACATAAATAAAAATACGATGATTCGTTGACAGATAAATGTTCCGGACTTTAGACAAGCAGTCATATTGCCTGGATCTGGTCTTTCTTGTCTATTCTTACATACATAAATATTTTTTTACAGACGATGAGATTTTTAATTTCATTGCTCTTGTATTTGAATTTACACTGAGATGGATGTACCGATTTGATTGTTTTTTATAGTTTGATTTCATTTTTGGCTTTATGATAACTTGAATAAATTTTTTCATCCTCTGAATTCCGGTACCTCAGGAACTTTTATTCTTCTGGTATATTCAAGCATAATTCGATATTTGATGATGATGTTCAAAATTTTTTTGTGTTGGTAGAAGGTTCTTCCAAATCTCGGTATCGCTGTTATTTTAGAAAAACAAAATTCAATTTTTTTTATGCTAGTAGAAGGTTCTTCTAAATCTCGGTGTCGCTGTTATTTTTGAAAAACACTTCGAGAACTTCTCCCGTGTCCAACTTTTCGCTGTTTCTGACAATCAAAAATGTGTGTGCGGAATCACTCCCGGCTTCAATTTAATGTTCACATTTTTCACCCCTTTATAGTACATACATAAGTAATAAAAAATCCAATATAAATATATTTATTAATTAACTAGCTTTTGCCCGCGGCTACGCTCACGTTACAACTTTAAAGCGAAAAATTATTCCCTATCCCGTGGGAATTTTGAGAAATGCAGCCTTATTCCTTGTCTACACGAGAAAGGGAATCTCTATGCAAAATTTCAGCTTTCTAGGTCTCGTAGTTTGGGATGGGCGTTGGTGAATCAGTGAGTCCAGACTTTTTTTATATAGTAAGATTTTTCTAACACCCTTTATAACATTTTAAAACATCTTAATATATGTAAAAATAAAATAAAACATATTGTTCAAGCGTTTTTCCGAAAAACTAACTGTTTCTTATATACATAAAGGGTGATTTCACCCCCTTGGAATTAGAATTAATAAGAATCCCTATTTATTAAACCTCTACATCCTAAAATCAACTTATATGCCAAAATTCAGCTTTCTACGTCAGACGGTTTGAGCAGGATCGTGATGAATGAGTGAGTGAATATTAGTATAGATAAGAACATCAATAAAAAAAATAATGCTAGAAAAAAAACAAGCTAATGGTAGCTTTTATTCTTAAACGCATTGTCACTGAAAAATAGTATTGAATTCCCTGAAAATTCCAGCCAATTAGTTCTCTTCCTTAACCGAATAATTATTCTTTTCAAGAGTCAAGTAAATATTTAAAGCGCATAAAAAAACTTTCACTAAAATGATTCTCACAGCTGTATTTTGTTGACTTATTGCTTACAAATTCTGTCCTCCGCATAGCTTACTGCCACAGCTTCCTTGTCTTTACATTACTTGGCAAAGTAATAGAGTTTATCAGGGGGTAGTAGCAGTCGTGTTTTTACAACTCGGAACTATGCCGTATTTATTTATAATTATCCTTCTTACTTTGTTTAATTTCCATGACGAGACACTAATTCTTCGACATTTTAAAAATAGCACAAAACAATTAAATATATATTCGATTCGCAAGAAAAAAAAATCAGAGCTATTATCTTCCCGTATAACTATGTCGAACTAAAAGAAAACCATGTGAATAGCAAAGCAACAGCTAGCCGAGCCCCACTGCCCGGATTCTATGACGTAACACCATTCCCAGGCGCTCGGTATTTGATAATTTATTTAAATATGAAAGCAAATTCGGAAACATCTGAAATTTTGGATATATACTAAATTCAATACCTTCTTTTAGAATTTGTAATAAAAAACTCACACTGAACGAGCCCATTGTTTGATTGATACTCTTGCTTATAGTAGAATTAGGTAATTGCATTTACATTAAACTCTTATTTCACAAGTGACAAAATTTAAACTAAACAGATAAGTAAAAGGGATCTGAAAAGCACAAGCAAAAAATCTAAATGCACCTTGATACAGAGGATAAGAGGGGAAACCCTCATACATTTTTCGAAATATATACCCGTATTGTCAAGGTTTGATAAATATGTAAAATCAAACAATTTTACAATTTTAGTAATTTATGATTCATAGCAGATTCTTTTTTAGTAGGACATCCATAAATAACCCGCTTAAACAAAATCACAATAAAATGCATTCGCGTGTGCGTCAATTTTAGTATAATTAAATCGAAAACGAAACATGCAATCTTCTGTGATTTATTAACGGATTAAAATGATGTAATTTTTAAACTTTCCAAATTATTATTTATTTAAAACATATAGTCATGAAAACTTCCCGGAATTTAAAATTACAAGCATTTATATTGTTAGCAAACATGTTTGAACTAGTATAAAATACAGCTGCTACCTATACCTACTTATTGTATACATTTTTAGTCAGAAAAGAGATACGGCAAAAAGGCGCCCAATAAACCGAAACGAAACATTGAGCATTAAAGGCAGCTCGAACAACGAGACGAGTGGAAAATTTAAAACAATATTGTCCAGCGGCTATTGTTCTTACGATTTATTCTATAGACTTTTGTTCCTCTTTGTATTTAATTAATTGTCTTTGACTTCTTCTTCATGGTTTGAAGACAATATAAATCGACCCTGGGTCATTTAGTAGTAAGATTAGAAATTAAACTTCAAAATGGATTTATAAAACGACACATAGGCTCAATATTCATTTCTCAATTTTACTAATGCCTTCGATGCGGTCAACAGATCCAATATTTATACTACTAAACTAAAATATGTCTGGAAAGATTTTAGGATTTACAAAATTATTGTTATCATATAAGACACTTTAAGGTGCGTACTCACTTAGCGAATGCATACTGCCTCACGGTGAAAACCGCATGCGTTCGCCTACTGTGGACGTGGATAACGAACGTATGCGTTTGCTTGCGGACATGCTCGTTTGCTTATTTGTTCTTCTGCCTCGTACTCACTTGGTGAATGACTAGGGCCGTACGACAGAGAACGTACTCGTTCGTTTACTGTGAACGTAAAGTATATGAACGACGAACGGATGCGTTTGCTTGCGCACAGGTTCGCTCGTCTGTCGATACATCAAAACGAAAACTCGTTGCACGTTGTCAATTGTGTACGCATTTTTACATATTTGGTCGGACGCTCAAGGAGGCAGCGTGGTTTAATATCCTATTTATTATTTAAATACATAGCACGTCATGGCCATTACAAGAAAGTTCATGACTAAATTGAAGATTTTCTGTGCATCAAATAAATTTAGTTTTAGGTCGTAATAGTTAATTAGTGATTAATTTAGTGAACAATGCGAGAATAGCAACGACTGGATGCGAAAAATAGCAACTTCTAGCAATAAATGTACCTTTGTAAATGTATCTAAAAATGAAACCAATCAAAAAAGAATTAAAAAATGATCATTTAGTAGCTATTATATAATATATAAATCACATTCTGCATTTATTAAATACTATATTTATTTTCTCTAAATTTTGTATTTTTAGCTAATCACTCCTCTACAGAAAAAGGGTTTTTTGGGAAGACCGCTAAAACAATGGAATTTGGCCAACTATAGACACGTGTTTCTGACTTAAGATCTTCATCAGTACAGTCAACTAGTTGAGAGACGGGTACAATTAGCGCCAAAATTAATACATAAAACCACACCAGAGGCTCCAACAGGAGCAACCGACATTTGTGGTTACCAAGGACCAGGACTTGATATCCTATTACCACGGAGCAGCATATAGCCACCTGTGGCGAAACTCAGAACCCAAGAGTATATATATATATATATATATATATATATATATAGAATATTGTTGGAAAATTTAAAATTTGAAGAAAATGTATTTTTTGACCAAATGGGATGACTTTTCATAAAAATTAATGGGGAATTTCTTATTCTGTTCGTGGATTCAGGGGCTCAAATTGCTGATTTTCTTTGCATATGCTTCTATGTCTAGGGCCTTTCCTTATAATTGGCTACTCTCAAAATGGTTTAATTGAAGACAAATTTATTGAATATGAAAATGGTAGAGTTTAGTACGCAATTTTGAATTAATTATTATCTATATATACAGGATATCTTAAAAATGTGTAGCAAATCCAATAAGTATATTTTTTAATAGAACACCATGTGTTTTATTATGCCCATCAAATGGGTCGCATCTCGGTGGATATCAATTTACTTTGTTTGATATCTTTATGTTTAAAAAGAATCCCTACCAATTTGACCAAAATCTTGGCATAAAAGGTAACAAACGGAGAATGGTTTTCTACATAGTGGAGTCGCATTTTCTTTACAGGCAGCGATTGTCTCTTTTCCAAATTTCTTTGGTGTTTTTAAAGACAAAAAGATCTTTTTAAAGATAAAGGTGTTAAGCCCAGTATATTTACAATAAACAAGAAGTGGTTCATTTTATTGGTAAGTAAGACGCTTTTTAAAAAAAAAATGTGTTTTTTAATGGAACATTATTGGAATATAAGGTTCTATTAACTATGTAATAAATCCTGCAACTTAAACAATTAACAATTCTTTTATCTCTTAAAATTAAGCTAATATTAGGGGCAGCGAATTAAGAGCAAAGACCCAGTACATCGATTTCTCTGGGAAGATTTAGCCAAATTGCATGATGTTTTTCAAGAAGTAATTAGGATGATGTTGAGGTGAGGAGCAAATTTTAAAAATATAAAAATTGGGTAATGGTGCCATTTTGAATTGTTTCCTACGAGAAAGTTGAATGCTTTAATATAAACTGAAATATTGAAATTTGATGCATACACTGTAATTAACCTAAAAAAGTAAAGAGGTGCATCCTCTGACCTATGGGGGTACAAACTTTTTTCTGATCAAGCAAATTTGGTAGGTAATAATAAATATTATCAAAACATATTTGTTGTGTCAGTAAGTGGAAAGGAGGGATGAACCAAAATATCATATTTCATATATTTTCCGAGTTTTTTAGGGTCACCAAGTTCAATTCTAATTCTATTAATTATTTTAATTTTTAACAATTTGTATTATCGATTTTCTATATAGATGGCATTTTATAATTATAATATCGTTGTTTGATTATTCAAGCAACGATAATATTACTTATCGTCATTCTAGCCAAATTTTAAGTGCAATAGACCCGAGTACCGTTTCTAGTTATTAGGTACGTCCAAGATTTTAGCCTAGGGTTAACCCTCGAAAACTTTTAATAAAACTTTTTTTAATAAAACTTTTTATTAATAAAAATAAAAAGAGAGAAATAGAATTTTTTATATAAAAAAAAATAAAACCAACATCAAAAGAAAACTTTGAAATGTAAGAAATAATATATTTTATAACACACTATCTATTTTATGTCGTCATCAAATACATATCTTCCTGCTGATTATAACTAAACTAGGTTTTATACCTTTATCTTTAAAGACACCCGAGAAATTTGATAACCCATTGATTCACTATGTAGAAGAACATTCTCTGGCGTCTTTAAAAATCAGGATATCCCACCTGGCATATTTGTAATTAGCAACATGCGACCCATTTGAAATAATATACAGGGTTTACATTTTTAGTTCAGTTAGTTCAGAAAAATTAACCACTCTGTATTTCTGACAACTATACTTAAAACATTTTACAATTTTAAGAAGAGAGAAACATTTGTATTTAGTTTTTTTGAATTTATATTAAACTTTATAACTAAAGACCATGTACAATAAACATACATTTAAAATGTTTTTATGAAATTAAAAAAATCTGATTTATTTTTCTGTATCTAAATACTAAAACGATACACTTGCAAAGAAAATCATTGGTTCAATATTCGCTTTAACGTCTACATTGACCGAACGTATGAGTAAGATGTTGTTAGCCCGCTTTCCGATAGTCAGTTGTTTCGCAGGAATTAAAAACGAACGCACGTTTATACCGTATGCATGCGGTGTTGTTCGTGCGGTCATGTTCGCTAAGTGAGTATACACCTTTAGTTTTCCCATAAATCATCGCCAATATTTCCTCAGTACAATGAGGTACCACAAGGACTACCTATTAACATGGCACTATTTTTAATAGCTAATATCATTATATACTATGTACCATCACCAATATCACTAAAATTATTTGCCAACGATATTCTTACGAATTCATGCCACTTTCTCCTACTAAATCTATCCATGTCTATTCCTCTAGGATAAAAAACTATCTAATCTATCTATCTAAATCCTGCATAAAAATTCAAACGGGTCATGGTATTAATTCACTTTGTATATTATGTTTGAGGCTCTGTTATGATGCATTTGTAAACATTTTTTTCTAATAACTTCGACAATATCATATTAAATATATTCTCATATTAAAGTATATTAAAGTAATGATCAAATGTTGCATAGTAACAAACAACGTAAATATAATAAATTTCTATTTATATACTCCATTTCCCACAAAACATTAAATAATAATTTAACAATAGTCTCTAATACTTAGTGTGTTTTCAAATATTCAGAGTGGGACTCCCGTGTTTGCAAAGACAACAAAGTCGGGAACTTTCAGTAAAACCCAAGACCTAAAACAAACAAACGTTTTGCCGCAGTGCATAAAAGGAAAATTGACAAAGAAGTAATAAACTTTGCACACATTGCATGACTATCTCCATGAAAATGTCTTTCTTTGGTCATTGATATTCAGGTCACGCATATGGGAGCAATGATCATTGACAATAGTGATAGTTCATATGATTTCTGCTAGTTTTTAAGTAGATGTTTATAGTGTGCTGGGTTAAATTGTTACCACTCAAGTTTCAGAATAAAGGGATGTTTTTTAAAAATATCATTTTGGCAATATTATTAGATATAAAATAGATGCCAAGTATTTAACGCTCTAAAATTGTAAACTCTAAGTTACTAAAGTTATTATGTTGGAATTAAAAAATTCCTTATAGGTAATTGAGAGATTAAATAGGGCGGGAAAATAAAAATATCGTTCACAAAAGGAAAAGTATAGCTTTCCTTGACTTAAGTAATTTTAATCCATTAAAATAATTAATTAGCATGCAGATTTGTGGAGATCAGTAAGATTTAAATGAAAAATTATTTAATAAGTTATACGTAATAACTTGGTTAAGGTGTTCCTGAACTCTGATAGAAACATTTCTAGATAATATGTGGTGGACTAAACCCATTATTCGCAAACAAAAACCTTTTTTAAGAAACAGATTGTTTTTTGAGATTAAATTGGAAAAAAGGCCAGTTGCAACCGCAACTTGAAGAAAACGTACACACCCTAGCTCAAAAAGAGGAGATTCTTTGCATGTAATCCCGCAAGAGATTTTCTAAACCAGAGTGACTAGATTTGGTAATGCAACCCGTCTTTTAAGAAAATCAACCAGTCATAGACTGCTTAAATTTTAAATAGTAACAATAATATTTATAATAATAATAAATATGCCTGAAGCCATGAAGCATGTCATAGCTGCGTGCAGTGCCACGAGCCAGACAAATTACCTCCACCGACATAACCAAGGTGCTGCAATCAAACACCATAACCTGAGCAGCAACTCGAAGCTTTCAGGCGAAAAGAGACCCTACTATAAGTATGAACCACCGGCTGTGCTAGAATCTGCAAGGTATACAATGTACTATGACAGACCTATCATCACGGATAATACTATCCCCAAGATCAGATCAGACATTGTAGTACATGACAAAGAGCTCAAAAGTGCTTTTTGGTTGATATTCTCACAATACTCACAACATGGAAATCACTATCGTGGAAAATAAGCAAATAATACTAGGAGCTTCGAGGCGAGTTTAGTAAAACCTTCAGAATTTTTCTTGACGTAACCGAGCTAAAATATTCTGAATTTGCTTATAACTTGCGGAATTTGAAGTCTAGCCAAAAAGCGGACTGAAACATAAAATTTCGATTTTGTTATGAATTCTATTAGCACATAACCACGATTTCTAGTTGCTTTTGTTACTCATTGACTCAAGCATATACGAGAGATACGTGTATTTAAATAAAAACTTTCGTTCTGCTGCTTGGAGTGATACTGATTTATTAGTTTATTAGGATAAAATACTCAATTTTAATGGATCTAAACGCCGAAAATGTATTCGTATAAATTATCCGATACTGGATATATGATATATGCCTGTAAAATATTATTGGATAATAATATTAAGAGAAATAAAACATTTTGAAAATAACTTAAAAGAAAGCAATTATAGTTTGTTAAAAAATTAAATTTATGGTCAAAAAGGAAGCAAAATAAAAATAACGTTTAAATAGGTAAAAGTCTGCTATTTTCGTTATTTGATCTGTTAGTTCAACGTTTTTAATAAAAGTATATTAAAACTACACGGCTTTGCATGCTACGATGTATACCTTGTATGTTTTACAATAAAACTAAAAAATTAAACTTTTAACTTTGAAGAATATCCACAAAAAAGTGTCATTTGATACTATCAGAATGTACATTGTACTATGTATATTCAGTTCCAAAAATTATTAAATTGTTAGTGTGACTGAGTCAGTTCAAGCGTTGGAACAAGCCATTGAACTAGGGGCGGCTCGCAGGTGAAAAAGTAAGTGAAGTGTAAATGAAGCAAGAAAATATCGCAATAATTTTTTTCCAGATTTTTTTTTATAAGTGGAAGTGGTAGAATATTTTTTTACGACTTACCTAAATTTTGTATACAAAATCAATTCTCCTATCCTTCATAGCAGCAAATTTATTTATAACATCCTCATAAAATGGATGAGTTGCCCTTATCTCCTCCAGAAATTCCTTTTGAATTGAAATATTGCCTAGAGAAGTAAGTATTTCTTGAGATATCGTATTTCTTAAATAAGTTTTTATACGTTTGAGGCAAGAAAAACTTCTTTCCACAGAAGCACTTGTCGACGGTATTGTCAAAATAAGGGAAAACACTTTATATGCTTTGGGTAAAATATCTTTATTTTCATTAATTTTTTTCACTTGCTCTTGCAGCGATATATCCCAATTACTGTCATTGGCAAAAATAAGACCAAGTGCATTTTTAAGTCGTTGACTTTTTGAAAATATTTCCCCATAAAACTGTAACAAATTTTTAAACGGGCCAGTCGGAAAATTTAAACTATATTCGGAAAATTTAGCAGAATCTGGAAAACATAAAAATGTAAGTTTTTTACAGTCTTGAAAGCTTAGTGTCATTTTCATTAAAATATGGTCCAATATTTCATAAAAAAGTGTTCTATACTTAGCTCTAATTTCTTCAGGTGAAAGCTTAGCCAGCTCACGTTTGTAATGATTTATTTCTGTAATAGAATTTGCTTTATCAAACATGGTATTTAAAAAATGTTCAATTCTTTTTTTACAGAGCGCCTCACGACAGAGTTTTATATTGGATATGCAAAAATGAATGTCAAGCAATTTTTTTTGAAGAACGCAAATAGTACGACCGTGATTGAAAAAAATATCATTAAACACTAATGCCAGAAACGTGAATTCAAAATCGTTCATCTCACCTAAAAATCCTTTCGCAAGCCGGATTGATTTTTCATCAGATTTGTCACAGTTTTTAATAAATTTAAACACGTCTTTTAATTTATTCCAGTCTTGAACAATCACCTTTACTAACTTCGAATTTAAGGACCAACGAGTTTCTGTAATTGTTGGTATACGGCTCGTAGATGCAGATGTAAGAGCATACGTTCGTTTGGCTGAGTGATGAAAAAATGAGGGAATACCACTAAAACTTGCAAAAAAAATTCGACATTTAGAAATATTTTTAAACGTTGCTGCATCATAAGGTTAAGACGATGCGCAAGACAATGGACAAATACAACCCGCGGCGCTTTTTCTTTTTTTTTTTGAAGGCCATTTAGATGGCCAGACATCTCACTTGCGCCATCGTAACATTGCCCTATTAATTTATGTTTAAAGTCAAATTGGTCCAAAATTTGCACCAATAGAAAATATAAATTCTCCGACGTTCTATCGGAGTTGACATTATAAAATCCTAAGAATCTCTTGACTACTGAATCTTCTGAATTAACGTATCCTAAAATTATGGAGCACTGCGAGGTTTGCGTAATATCAGTGGTGTCATCCACTTGCACAGAAAAAAACTGTGTGTTCATTATTTCATTTTTTACATGATCATAAAAACATTAATTTTTTCGTGATGATCTTTTAGTTCTTGAGAACTTCTCGATATTAATAAAGCTAAAATTTACCTATTTACTGACTTGCTGCTCTCATCATGGCCTCGAAAGACTAACTCTTGTTTTGCAAGGTACAAAACTGCGTCAATTACCAAGCACATAAATAGTCTATTTAATCGGACGTTTTCGTTAAAATGTATTTTATATAGTTTAACATTTTCTTTTAAAGTGTCAGCTATAATGCTTTGATTTTTTACAAATGTTTTTAGCATTAATTCGCATTTTACATGCTCCGCCGAGCCTTGATGTTTATGTAAAGACCTTCATATATTTAACATACCTGCAAATCCTTTCCTATTCCACACTGAATATTTATTGGAAACTAGTAAACAAGGCCAGCAAAACAATTTTTGTAATATTTCACTACGACATTTGTACGCCGAAAACCAGGATGACGATTAAAACTCTGATCTTGTTCCTTCCATCGATTAAATGGAGTTTCCAACAAAATGCAAACCACATCCGTGGTCGGATTCATCAATAATGTAAATTAATAAACCCGACATCAAATAAAGTTATAACAACACCATAAATAAATATAAGACAAAACAGTCAAGTAAACTGCAAAGGAACTAACCGGTTGCAGAGAAATCCGCGAAAATAAAAGTAAACAACTACCCCAAACTGAACGACATATAGATGTAGTGTCATGGCAACGTAGTAGGAAAATCGTAAATTAAACATAGCAAAGTCGATGCGGTTTGCGCCACTATTATAGTTGTTATAATAAAGTTCGATTGAAAGTTTTAAAAAGACATGCCGCCAACGGTCAAGTAAAATATTTATTCGAGAAGTACAGTTTATTTTTTGCCAATTATGTGAATAAATGAATTTAAAAACTTAAATTTTAAGAGATATATAATAAATATAGTTAGATGTTTGCTTAATTATTTTAGAAGAAGCACTTCACCTACTTCACCTCAATAGCCGCCACTGCATTGAACTCAGGTAATAAAGGCGCAAATTCCACACAGAAACTATTTTTTCTGTTTTGTATTATTTCTGACAATTCATACATCCCATGAATTTTTAAAAATTCCTATTTTTGATAAAATACGGTTCTTTTATAATTCAATACAGGGAAGTACGGAAGAAATAAATTGATAAAACCGAAGTCCAGAACTTTTAATGCTTGGCTACCTAACAAGAACGTACAAAACCTCATTTTTGTCTTTGAGTTAAAAAAAAAATGAAAAACTTAACGGACTTCTTTGTGACCTAACACTCAAAATTGTTACTGAGTTGTCAGCACCTACTGGAACTAACATTGCATTAAAAGAGGATAAAAAGATCGGTAAATTTCCTTTACTCGGAACTTTCCTCGTTATGAATATTTTCTTAGGAATGACCCAATTTAGTTCCGCTTATAGTAATTTAATAACATATATAAATATATTGTCTTTTCAAATATTTTTATTGGGCGCCATTTTGTTCCACCATATTGGATTCGTATCGTTCGTAATATTTTACCAGTTTCTATCTGCGCCACACTTGACTTTTAGACATACTTTCAAACTAAATTGAATAAGTAATTTTTACACTAATTTTGTTCAGTCATGCTGATTTCGTACCAGTTAATTTGTATATCAAATTTAGTTTTTGTGAAAACATTGAAATCAATTGAATAAGAATTATTTTCTACATTGATTTTTAAACATTTTCCATTGTGTTCCGCCATTTTGAATTCATACCACAATTTGACCAGTTACTCTTTTCATTATCTTTTATCACATTGAATGCTTGCACAAAATTTCTAATTAAAGTAATAAATAGTTTTTTCAGGCTGATATTTAAATATTTTTTTAGGCCACTATTTTGAATATTTTGAAAAATGCCTGCAGGTCATCTCCATAATAATTTTTTACCAAAATTCGTAATGTAATTCGGGTTGTTTTTTAGCTATGCTCCAATTTGACAGACATTGACACAGACATACCAACGGAACTGAATAAACTTGTTTTTGGGCATCTAGAAATACCAATACTTGAGGCTATGTAAAAGGTTGGAAGAAGTGTTTTATCACGATTACAAACATTTTATTTGGCCATCATTTTGTTCCGCGATCTTGAATTCATACCACAATTTTATAGTTTATCCCTATATCACTGGTAATTAATTCTTGCACAAAATGTGAAATCTATACAATAAGAAGCTTCTTCATGCTGTTTTTTTAAATATTTTATTAAGCCGCCATTTTGTTTCGCCACTTTGGGTAAGTAGTTTCTTAGTAATAGTTTTTTTATCATTTCACCAGGATGCCATTCTGTTTCGCCATCCTGGATTCGTACCAAAATGTTGAGATTATTTCTATGTAATACTTGATTTTTGTGTAAAATTTCAGGTAAATCGGACAAATATTTTTTTAGTAATAATTCGCCATATTGGATTTTATCAAAATATATCCCCTTATGATCCTTGAGTTTTGACCAAAATTTGCAATCGCGCCCGCAAAGCTATTCACCTGTTTTATATAGGGTGTTTCTTAATTGAATGCTGATAATACAGGATGTGATTTTCTACCCAATTTTTAGTATAAAAGTTTATATAAACTTATGTACATAAATGCCTATTTTTCAAGATACAGAGTGGCAAAATTTTATTTTTTTTTTAGAATTCTTTCAATTTATCTTCTACATTTTTAAAGATACTTGAGCGCAAATTGGAACACATTACTTTTTGTAATACTTATAAGACAGTATCATTGGCATTTAGAACAATCTAGAGGGTGATATTTTTTTGTGGTCACGATTCCTTCTACCCCTCCTAAGTATGCTTTTCCAACAACACTGACTTTTTTATAGTAAAATTTTTGGTTGTATGGTTTAGAAGTTATTTAGCAAAGTATTCAATTATGCATGTCGTTTCTTCAATTCGCTGACAATTTATTTTCTCTGTTTTTTTTTTCATGTATTCTGCTTATTTTTTTAAAAAGTGGGTTAGTGGACATTTTCAATTTAACTTTATCTCAGGAGGCTTTATTTCACCTAGTGTTTTTTTCGTTAAATAAGCAATAATTTTTCAGTCTTACGTAAAACAAGTTGGATAATGTCATTGATGTTGTATTAAATAACAAAATGCTGGATATAGTATTGTCAAAATACAAGTTAAATACTAAGTATTTATTTGTCTGCAAGTCGTGTAACTAAAATAGTATTATCATTAAAATAATGGTTATTTTTACAAACGCTGAGTTAACCGACAAGCAATTTATTTATGGGCTTGCTAACGGCAACGCCTGTGAAGCTAGACGAATTTACGAAAAAAGGTATCCAGGTAGTGCTCTACTTGCGATTCCAATATTCATAGATGACTTGGGGAGATAAAGATGAAAATTTATCTGAAAATATTAATTGGTTAGAATTTCCATTGTTTCGCTTTTTTCGCAAAATAAGCAGAATACATTTAAAAAGGATAGGCTAAACTAAATTGTGAGCGCACTGTCTTCGAAATGCCAATAGTACTGTCCTATGGGTATTATATAAGGTAATATGTGTAATATTCCAATTTGCATACAATTGTCTTTAAAAATGTAGAGATAAATTGAAAAAATAAAAAAGAAATAAAACTTTGCAACCCCGTAAACTAAAAAATATGTATTTTTAAATATATATTTTTAAATATATATATATATATATATATATATATATATATATATATATATACTCGAGAGATTTTCTTGGGTTTTTGGTCTCAATTTTCTCTCAAAACACCAGCTCCAACCAGTTAAAAAACATTTTATTATAAAAAGAGTTAGTGTCGTTTCAAAAACAAACTTGGGAGGGATAGACCGCCAAAAAAATATCACCTTGTAGATTTTCCAAATGTCAATAGTACATATATATATATATATATATATATATATATATATATATATATATATATATATATATATATATATATATATATATATATATATATATATATATATATAGGTTTTTGGTCTCAATTGTCTTTAAAAACGTAGAAGATACATAGAAAAAACTAAAAATAAAATAAAACTTTGCCACGCCTGTAAACATTTTTACAGTGACGTAGCTACTCCTCCGCCAGTCCCCCAGGGGGGCGGCAAATGAACGAGGAGATTATGGACAAAGTTTACTGAATAAAAATATAAGTTGCAGCACTTGAACACGTGACTCGATTTACCTATTCCTCGCGTCTCGCCCCGGCTGGTACATTCTGGGTAACGGTCGGGTCTCCGGCACATACACAGTTGCAGTAAAAAAAAAAATATTTCTTTGTCAAATATGAGCCAATATGCCTATTAGATATTGCTCTCTAGATAGTTGTAAAAAGCATATTTTATCAATTCCGTCGTTTCGTCTGTCATGTTGGTCTGTCTGTCTGTCTATTAGTTCGCGACATAGCTTAAATACTACTTGCCCGATTGACTTCAAATCTTGACCAAAAATTTAGGGTCATATGAGGATGACCTAGTAATATGTGAAAAAAAATGTTAGAGTAGTGTATTATTTGGGGTTAAGATCCAGTAAAAAAAGTCTTTTTTTAAATTGTCGATGTTTCCCAACTTCATTGTTGCATCCTCAGAACACATAGATTTTATATCATGCATGAAACCCATATTATCAGTCTTTACCTACTCCGTTGGCCTGCAGATATTTCCCAGATATTAAGTGTCTAAATGGTTGTCGTTAACGATCCTCTTGTTGTTGTGTTACAGTGGTGTATTATTTGGGGTTGGGATCCAGTAAAAAAACAACAGAGTTTTTTATCCTGTCGATGTTTCGCTATTTTATTGTTGCATCCTCAGGGCACATATAAATTCTATATCCTGCACGAAACCCATATTATCAGTCTTTACCTACTATGTTGGTTCGCAGATATTTGCCAGATATTAAGTTTCTAAATGGTTTTCGTTAACGGTCTTCTTGTTGTTATGTTAAAGTGGTGTATTATTTGGGGTTAGAAAATATCTGCTGATCAACTTTTTTACGTAAAAACTGATAATATGGTTTTCAATTTAAAATGGCAAAAAAATGGCGGCCAAATAATTTTTTAAAAAATAATCATTGTAAAAAAATTTTGTTCAATTGACTTTAAATTTTGCAGAAAAATTAAATGTGCAAATGAGATAAACTGGTACGAATTCAACATGACGTAACAAAATGGCGGTATGTGTCAATGTAAAAACTATGTATTGAATTTATTTTAAATTATGGCCAAAAGTTAAGTGTGACATACGTGGAAAGAAAATGGTAAAATATTGGTAGGAATCCAATATCATGAAACAAAATGGCGCCCAATAGAAATGAAAAGTATATGTAACACTTATATACTGTGAATATGTACTGAAATAAACTGAGTCACACTTCACTTCCGAACAAATGGAAAAAATCATACGAGGGATGTTCCGGGTAAAGGAAATTTACCGATTTTTTTATTCATGTAATGAAAATATTGTATTTTTAAATTTGACTAGCAGGTAAGTAACAATTTAATATTAAATTCACTATATTTAAATAACATTTAAAACTGTAATCGTAAAATATTAAACTAGTCCGACAACAAAATTCAACTCAATAATTTTTGTCAAAAGTTATTATTTATACTTTTGAAATTCCCAGGTAGATAAAAATTCGTAGGGCGAATCCAAACTATTTTTAAACAGCTCGATAACAGGAGCCAGTGTCAATTGGGTTTGAAACTATGCGGTTCGCCTTTTATCTACGATTTTGAAAGTGCCGACAGCCCAGTGCGGCAACTCATTTTTTTATTCAGTAAACCTTGGTAAGGATGACCTTTTTTTTTGTCATTATATATTTTCCGGCTATGCTTTGGGGGCTACATTTATTGACAAGAAAAGGAGATTTTTCTGTCATTATTTTTTTTTTGATATATATACTTAGATGATTTTCTTGGGTTTTTGGTCTCAATTTTCTTTCAAAACACCAGCACCAACCAATCAAAAAACACACGCAATATATAAAATACGTTGTAACGACTGCCCCGGAGTATACATTAGATAGACTACACAATACCTTAAAAATCGTTTAAATGGGCATAGATATGATAAAAAAAAGTAAAACTTCATTAACCAAACATGAAAATAAAACATCATATAATTTTAATTATGAAGACAGACAAATCTTAAAAGCTGAAAAAAAGGGAATTCTTAGAAATGATGTACCTGCATCAAAAAACATGAAAATTTAATTAATGACAAAACGGAAATAAAAAACGTAAACCAAATATATTACAACGTAATAAAGTAACTCGACATATTCTGGAATTTTCTCTTAATAAAATTAAGCAGTAATTTTAAAAATATATAAAAAGTACCTAATTAAAATTATAATTTGGCTAATTTTCTCCAATTTATATTAAATGAAATGATAATAAGTGCATTAATTAAAACAATATAAAATCCATGCGCTCGGTCTACACACCAAATAGTAACAATATAAAACACCATGTTTTAGTGAAAACAATATATATGACGAGCAACAAGGGCAAAACGAATTTTAATTTCAGATATGATACCTACGGCATGCATACCAGACAACATTTTTAAATGTGTATGTATTGTACCGTCCCATATATGTATAATAAATTTGAAGTGTTATGTGATCCATTTGTAAATAGACAAAATAAATTACCTTCTTGGGTGAGTTGCATAAATAAAATGTATAAAATTTGATCGTTTTGAAGTTTTTTTTTCAACTTTGTCTAAGGTAGGCGTGTGTATGTATGTATGTATATATGTATATATTTATGCAGGGGTGTACCTATATATATGTGTATATATGTATATATAAAAAATTTTATTTTTCTACACAAAAACAAAAAAAACTTATACATTTTTATTCGTAATACTTCATAAAATAGCATTGTTTATTAGTTTTAGTGCCCTTTTTTTAAAACCCACAAATGAAAGCATTCTGGCTAAAACGCCTGAGATTAATAAAAATTAAAATGATTTCCGAAAATATAAACAAGTTTTATTTTTTAATAAAGAAAACTGAGACCAAAAACCCAAGAAAATCTCCTAAGAATATAAATAAATTGGTTCAGAAAATCACTATAAGTATATATGTATGTTTATTTGAACTTTTATACTTATAATCACATCCTGAATTACCTGCATTCAATTAAGAAACAACTTATATAGATGACCTATGCTACTAGAGATTTACAATAATCTTCGAAAGTGGTGCAAGCATATACCAGAGACGTAAGTATGAGAACTGGTTTGGACAAATGTGCAGAGCAGTGCAATATTAAGCCTACTAAGCGTAGATAGACAGTTCATCATAAAACAGCATTGCCAGAAAATAACAGTAATAATAAACCCAAATATCGCAGCCTACATTAAATATATTATCGTTAAAACCAACCTTGAAAGTACCGTATTCACAAAACTAAAAATAAAGGTTTTATAAAACGAACAAAGGAATAAAGCTCAAAATAAAGTAATCGAACATATCAATAAAAAAAATGTATTAATAGGCAAATTACAAAACGTTTTTATTTTTTTTTGTTTAGAACTGCTTTTTAGTAGTAATTTATGAATCAATTATCTTCAGAGACCCTTGATGTGAATTGTTTTTAAACACAATGGAATAATCAAATTAATCTTATTTAGTTTAAATTTCGATCTTTATATTATTTAACTAGGGCTAGTACGTACCTTGATTTAGAAGACTTCGTGAAGTAATACTAAAGTTTTCTGAAGTTTTAAAACGGTTTTTAAAAGCAACAACCTCTAACTTTGCTTGCAAATTGTGAATTAGTTTTATTCCTTTTTTAATCGTATATACGTTCTCATAGGACAAGGATATTGGTGTTTACACAAATCAATCAAGGTCAACTATTAACAACATCACCTCGTATATGATAAGTAAAGAACCTTACAAATATCAGATAAGCGTTACCGAGAAAATGACTTTTTCCTTTGTCATCAATATTCTGCCCACGCAGACTCGACAAATTTTCATATCATAGGTCAAATTCTCATTGAAAATTTTGACGGCCAATAACGATATTATTTCCATGTAGTTTGTGTTGAATGCTAAGCAGCTTAGTACACGGCCACGTAAAAAAATGCAAAAATTATTTATAACAATATTTGAAAAAACATAATAATTAGTCTCATTTTTATGCATGCATATAAACTCTAGACTAGGCTATATATTACTATTTTCAAACATATTCTTGGTGAGGTATTTTTTTTAAATTTCCTAGAATTCATAAAAGATAAGGATGTTAATTTTAGTACGTCGCAAATAACAAAAAGAAAAAAAAATCCTCTGCCTCTATAAAATGGTTGAAACATGTATCGCAAGCACCTATAGGAGAAAATAAAAGGTTCTTCCAATGTATAATTGGTCAAGTTATTTAAGACCTTTAGGAGCTCAGAAAAAGGAGTATAATTTTTAGACGACATTATCTTTGTCAGTTATGCTAGTCTGCATACAGGGTGTCCCAAACCCAGTGGCCTATTAGAAATATCTAGTTAACCAAGGATAAAATTAGTTTTAAAATTTCTTTTGGACACAAATAATTATAAACTTTTATACATATTTTTAATTGTGCGGTGCTGCTGCTTGTACCATAAATCGGTGGCAACATCCGTTTTCTAAATTGAATGTCCTGTATATTATTGCATTTTTGTATTGTTCCCGTTATTCTAAATACCCTTTTGTGTTATATTTACTATACCTAAATCCAACTGTTTTCGAGTAAATTACGTTTGAAAATTGTCGTTTTTGACTCAAAAGTATCTAAAATGTTTAGAAAAATAAAGCCCGCTACTCACTATTCGTTGATTCGTCCTCATAGTCATCATATGAGGGTCCGGTTCGTTCGTTTGATCGTTACGTGGCAATTCCAGCTTTTGAGCGAATCACCAAAGTAAACTTTGACTTCGGCGAACCATGCATCTACATAAAATCTTCCGTTTTTGTGTATTGTCAAACATTGAAAAGCAAACATTGACATGCTTGAAATCCATGCAAACGAATTGAATAAACATTGAGGAATCGCATTAACGAATCGAACCGAATAGTGAGTAGCAGGCTTTTTTCACCGGTTTAGGGTAAGAGCGGAAAAATTATAAACTAAAATAAATTTGAAAAGAAAATGTATGTTCACCTTTAGCAAGAGCCAAATTAAAGTAATCTATTCATTGGTTCCCCAGATACTTCTAATAGGCCACTGGGTTTGGCGCATCCTGTATAATGTTACAAACATAGACTGTCAGATTTCTCTAAATATTAATTAGATACATTATTAGATACTATTAGGACATATGCATATTTAAATTAAATAGTTTCGTATTTTCTTGCTAATAAAACCATGGAAATTTAATACTTATAAAATCATGGTTCTTGGGATTAGACAGTGTCAAATTGGAATTACTATTCGACGTTTCGCCTTTGACTACACGAAGTATCTTCAGGGATCTTTACTTCACGGGATCTGAACACTGAATCCTGAATTCTTAATTGACCAAACCCGTGAAGGCTGTTACTCTTTAAATAGGTCTCAAAACTATACACGATGGGTTTTAAAATACCCTATATAGAACGAAACATCGCACTGAAAATTGTTGCAGAATATGTTTACTGGTATCTTGGAGACATTTTCTCATTTAGAATAAAATCTGAAAATAGACCATTATAACTAAAAGTATAATAACAATTTTTACCGCAACTATAATAAATGTTTGTACAAAATGAAATATGAAAATATAATTAGATCCTGAGAACTCATAACGAATATATTTCAATTTTTCATCACGAGAAATATAAGTTTATCTTTAATGCTTTACATTGTTAATATTTCAACAAAGACACCTGATTCTCATATAAATAATTTAAAACAATTCTTATAATTTAATACATAGCAAAGTCAAATGAAGATACTGATAACGAAAAAAAATATAATAACAGTTCAATACATAAATAACAACATTAACATTTTCAAAAATTACACCTTTTATATTGTTTTAGTGTTTTTTTTTCGCACTCGCACACGTATAGGAATTTAAAGTCCGAGTGCACTGGCTCGACAGTATGCTCGCTATAATAGCCCAATCCTGCGAAACTTTAGACAGAACTACGGTGAAAAATGGTGAAAAATTAAGTAGATTTTTCGACAAATGCTTATTTGTGAATCCAAATAACAAATAAAATCTTTGATATACTCCTTTAAATTTGGGTATATAATGTTAAAACAGCAATACATCTAGCATGTGTCAATCATCCCTAACGGCTGTTTTTCCGTCCGTAAAATATTGGTATTATTCAACAAAATTTTACTTGATTTGCCTGCAAATGCCGGTTTATCATGCGTCATTTTTCTTGTTACATTTTACAGCCCATTGTTTATTAATTTTTTCAAACTTGGTGATATATGTTTGAATTATTAATTGAATGCTTTTCGGATTCTTATCTCCGGTAAATATTGGCTCATTAATATTATTGAGAGAATATTCCAGAACAGCACTTATTGATTAGAGGTGTTATATGGTTGAAACACGTGTCGTTGAAGTGGATATTGTAAGGTAACGAGACATATTATGTCACATGATGAACTACGTTACGTTATCATTAACTCCAAACATCCACGCAGTTTTTACCATACAATACAGTCGTATCGAATGTTTTGAAAAGAAATGATCTATTCAGTCATTTATTATAAGCGCACTATATATTATTTTTTCCATTTTGCAATTTTAACCAAGTATTTTCGATACGCAAAATAGTCTCATAATGGCCGTATTTTTAACACAACTCTTTTTCTCTACCAAGTTAGCAAGTCATGGCCAACTCGAATTTAAATCCGGTCACGTCTCTCAATTGAAAAACAGTGCATATAATTGTCACTTTTGGATCCATTGTTACCCCCTTGAAAATAATCAACAATAAATATATATTTTTTTTAAAGATAATACTATTTTAAAACGTAGTGCATAAAATAGAAAAAAATAATACAAAATTCTCGATTCATATGACATATAATGTCACGTGCCCTTTAGAAAACTCATGTCTTATGAAACAAGTGTTTTTATATACGAGTATTATTATCATTTGCGTTTTCATTTTCTTTAATTGATTTTGTTATGTATTTAAAACATATTATAATTGCTGTAAAAATGGTATTACAGTCTCAGTTGTAACAATAAAAAGTAGCTATAAACGCGATAGAAACAGTAAGCGTAAATTTGCTCTATATTTTGCTCTAACTGGGAAAATGGTTCCCAAGTTATCAGGAAACATATCTCGCAATTTTCATGGTGGTCTTTCGTTTACTATAAGGCACTTTCACGTATACAGTGTAACCTGACCTAACCTAACCATTTCACTCAAATGTTCGTCGTTGCCATTTTTATTACTAGAAAACTTTACGCAATTGTAAAATACGCGATAAAAAGTACGAAAGTATTGGTACCATTAGACTATACATTTCGCAGGATCTAATTTGTTGTATATTGTTTAGACGACCATTGGTAAGGCATGTCAGACAACTTTAAAATATAATTTAATAAATTAACATTATTATTAATCTTTTTGGAAAACATCCTTTATTACATACAAAATTTTCAGCCTACTTTGGAATTTTAAGAAATTTATTACGCCGCCCACTCACTATGGCGAATCGAAACCAAGAGAATAGAAAATCGTCCGCTCCGGAAACTAACATATATTTTTGCTTCATTTCGCCTGGTCGCCCGGCGGGTCATGGTCAACTTTTAAGGGGGGCAATATACATATATATATATATATATATATATATATATATATATATATATATATATATATATATAATGTGTTTTCATTCCGGGTGTACATCCGTTCACTACTGTCGTTCTGAAAAGAACAGTTTTGCTGACGTTTCGCCAAAATCACATTTGGCATTTTCGAAGCTTTCTTTCTCGCGTCCGAATAGAGACTGAGGCTCAGTCTCAGTCTCAGTCTCAGTCTCTATTCGGACGCGAGAAAGAAAGCTTCGAAAATGCCAAATGTGATTTTGGCGAAACGTCAGCAAAACTGTTCTTTTCAGAACGACAGTAGTGAACGGATGTACACCCGGAATGAAAACACATTGTATTTTTCCATCCGTGAAGGAGTAAAAATCAACATATATATATATATATATATATATATATATATATATATATATATATATATATATATATATATATATATATATATATATATATATATATATACATAATTATATATATATATATATATATATATATATATATATATATATATATATATACCACAAAGAGCCATGTGAAAAAATCATAGACACGAAACAATAAAATGTCCTTGTCTCTTCGTAATCGCATATCCAACCACACAAATTGTACATATTTTTACTAATATAACGATTTCCTCTTTTGTTTTTGTTTTTACAACTGGTCTTAAATTCGAGACGTTTCTCACAGTTTAGCTCACTAGCGGCTATTGAAGTCTTCATGTTCTGAACCACTATGGCTACCATTCTTTAAAACATTAATTTTTTTAATTAATTTAAACTACAAAACCAAGAAATAAGTCTGGAAAATAAAATGATTTCTATAAAAATACGCAATCGTAACCACAACCTATCACAAGATTCACATTAAACGCATCAACTGACAAAAATGTTTAAGTTTTCTCGACGCGGCTGTTGACCCAAAATTTGCGTGGGCATATATTACCTATGCCCCCTATGCGAATTCGATCGGGAATACTCGGGAAAAACTCGCATACGTTTATAACAACTAGGTAATCGAGGGCCGCCAGCCTCGTGATCCAACGAAACGAAACCTCCGGAGATCCCTGGGCGAGGTATCGATAGTGCGAGTGCCGAGAAATCCAGTGAACGTTCAACGAGTTTACACGCTTAGAATAATAGAAGGAAATTTAAAAGAAATTAAAAAAATATGAATTATTTATTTTCTGTTTGAAAATATTTATTGGGGGGTTATTGACCATATGACCTAATGGAGGAGCCGCCACTGCTGCGTCGAAAAGCAGCATTCACGTGAAGGAGTGGGGGTATCGGCCATTTTGAGTGTAATTTATAACGTATTATACTTTACACGGTTTCATCTTATTTCAATAAATAAAAATAGAAAATGTGCATAATAAAATGATTGTGTTATTTAAATTGAAAACATATCAATTTGATACTCAAACATCTGACTGATAAAACAATCGTTTTAAGCTACTCGTCTACATCTCACTGCAAGTATAATCTATTGAAATTTTAATATCAGAGGCAAATAAACAACCGTAATTTTGCTGAAATATCTTACAGTGGACCGCCCATAAGACGTAATGTAAAAAAGCATTGTGCCATAAGAATATGTTGTGCGAAACGAAGAGAGTGAAAAGAAACTTAAAAAAATGATTTATCTATAATATATTCATTTTTATGATTACATGCTATCATAACTTACCACTTCAAAATTCTCTTAAAAATGCACAATCAACTTGAACAAGCATTTATTGAGTTTTTCGAATATTTAAATATCGTTTAGTTTTATTAAAGACAGATTGTAATTTTCAAAGACGATTAATCGAATTAAATTTAGAAGACATCCTAAATGAAACCCAACTTTACTATTTATTTAACAGTTGGGATCTATCAAAAGATCTCCGCGGGGCTCACTCACCTCAATATCATGGCGAGTGTTGCCCGCATGTAACGGTTTCTGACCTACTAACTTGTTTTGCGTTTTAAGTTCCAGTAGTCTTTATGTTAGTTTTGGCCAAGGACGTTCCGACTGAATATTTTAAAACATTAAAAAAACAATAAATTCTCCTTTACCCCCAACTTCCTCGGACAGAACGGTATTAAGTCATTACCGAATGAGTTCATAAAATATGTTTTCTGTGTGTAGCGGTATTCGGTGGGAAAATGTGGGGAAAGGCCAATTTACCGATTTTTTTCATTTGTTTCTAACTTCCTTTTCTATTATTATTATTATTAATATCTTCAACACATCATTACATGTTGGTGAACATCATCCATCTCTAATACAAGTATCAAAAGGGGTAAGTTGGTTAAGAAAAACCAAAATCAAGGCGCTTCTTGTAAAAACTTGCTGACCAAATGGCAGGTATCCAAAATGACTACTTTCTGGAGGTCGATAAAACTGTTTTTATGGAGTTTTAACCAGTTTTTCTTCCAAGGTCTCAAAGACGTTGATGACATGATTACGGGTATAACTTCAACATCAGTTAAGTATGCGGACTGGGCTCTTTTATTCTTCAGCACCACGTACGATAGGTAGCAAAATAATTTCTGTTTTTTATTTGACTGGCATCATAAGATAGCTTATCAAAAACTAAGATAGGAATGTGGAAGTTATTTTGCTGTAAATCCAACCGTTCAGGTGCTATGCCGGCTCAGAGAAGCAAAAACGTCAATTTTCAAACATCAATAAATCAAAAACAGTTGAAGATAGACATAGACATAGTACAGTTATTAAAAACACTTAGAATTTACAATAGAATCCAAAAATGTAATAATATATAGGGTGTTCCGTTTAAAAACGCAACAAAAAAAATCTTTTTTCTCATTTATTTGTTTTTTTTGTTCCGATTTTCGAATTCTCCGAGCTAAAATACATATTGAATTTCTTAAAAAATACGGGGGAAGTCAAAAAATACCGTTTTCCCTCCTCAATGGAAGACCCTGTACATATAATGAACCTCGTCAATTTTGCAAATTAAAAAAAAAAGAAAAGAAAAACTTCTACTAGTAATTTTTTTCTTCTTAGATAATTTACATTTAACCTGATGATAATACGAAGCATCTACCGAAACGTAGCAAAATAAAAAATATGTGAAATTTGATCTATTTTTGGAAATCTGCAACTCTTTAAGATTAAAAAAAGACCGGGAACTAAAAAATTAAAAAGATATATATTGTATATTTGACACCATGTTAAAAAAACGTAATTTAAAAAATTCGAAGTAGGTCTTTAAGCTTTATCGTCAAAATGATTACCTAAATTTCATTTTTAATAAGCCGTTCTATTATATCGTGGTTGCCTTAATGATTCCACGCTCTGTAATATATTACGCTTTGTAATAATTTTACAGACAACATGGGAGAACTGCCACGGTCGTTGTTTTATCGCTACATGCTAGGAGTCCGTCGCAAGAGGGCATGGTTTTCCTCCGGCGGTCACCCATCAAAGTACTAGTCGCGCTCCATGATGCTTCTGGGTAATTATTGTCCGTGATCGGACGAATGTACGTTAACGCAGGACGGCTATAGTAAGCCTTTTGGGCTTTCTGTATATATTTCAAGTACTCCAACATATAAATGAAACTTTTACTTATTCTCTACCATTAGTAATATCAATAGTTAGAAATTAAATCAATAAATAAATAAGAGGCAAACTTCAGTTTTTACATTTTCTCTGACCTTAGTATTTAGACTGGGAGTTTTATAACTGTGGTAAAAGTAGCGAAACTACAAATTCTGAGCCCCTATGCAGGTGTCGGAAAGGCAATATGCCCTTATAGTAGATAATTGATGGTTAGGTCATTTATAGTTTCGTATAAACCTTTTATACCTTAGAACAAAAAACAGGGCAGGAAAATAACTGACGACTGAAAAAAACGGGAGCACCTCCCCTGAGCTCTTAAGGGGGGAGGGGTCGCTGTATAGTAATTCCGCCACTGTGTGGTAATATTATAACATAAAGTGATATCTCTTGGAATATTCCGAAATATCTACTCCTGACCACAATGTATGTTATTTCATACATTAATCCTTTATTAATTTTGAAAACATAGCAATTTTAATTAAAACTCTCATCTACACCTTCGATTGTTTTATTTAATTTAACAACTATCATTTCCCTACACGTTACCCGGGTTCCGTCCAACAAAACATGAAAACAAAACAATTAAATTATGTGAATATTAATGCATAATATGTATGTTTCAATAATTATCATATCGCAACAAAAACTAATAGCATCCACATTACGTATAATTGATACACAAGTCCGCTTAATTAACGATGGTAGTATTTCCAAATTGATTTCATCATTTTATTGAATAATAAATAAAATTTGAATTTCTTTGCAATTCAAGGCTTACTGTTAACAGGAAACACAATTTGATAGGTGAGATATAGGACAATAAGTAGAGATTTTTTCCTGACAAATATAGTAACTGGAAACCGAGTGAGCAAATCAAATTCAAGAGAGTCTGTAGTAATATTCCATTATGTTTTCCACTCGCAACTAGCATTTGAAAACATTTGTTATAAACAATTTATTGAAAAAAATTTTCATGATTATAAAATCTAAACTAATGAAGAAATCTTTATGGTGAGATAAATTGTAGAGCATTAAATTACGAACAATATGATTCATCAAATGAAATAACAGCTTTCTTGGACAAATTTAATAAACTTTTATTATAATGCCAATGTTTCGGCACCAACTTGTGCCATCATCAGGGCTAAAATGAAAAGGATATGTTAGTTATGTCAAAAGTTAACTGTATAACTAGAAAAACAAGTATATATATATATATATATATATATATATATATATATATATATATATATATATATATATATATATATATATATATATATATATATATATATATATATATATATATATATATATATATATATATATATATATATATATATATATATATATATATATATATATATATATATATATATATATATATATATATATATATATATATATATATATATATATATATATATATATATATATATATATATATATGTATATATGTGTGTGTATACAATGTGTCCCAGATTCGCTTCTCTATATAAGTATCTCGGCTCCTATTATTCCTACAGCAGAGGTTAAATGGGAAAAGTTTTAGAGGAAACTTAGCGCATTCGATATCCGGTTTCAGAGTTACGATCGGTCGATTGGTTTTGGAAATATCGCCGAAAAACCGAAACTGGCGGATTTTGTTTTTCTCCAGGAAATCCAAAACGGTAAAATTTGACAGCTATAAAATGTGACATTATTAAGACAAATAAGATGGCTTGTATGACTTGTCTCCATTGTCTTTTGTTATCCCGCAACCCGCCTCAACTTTCATTTTTCTTAAGGCCGTCATAATTAATTTTTAGATTTTTGAAAAGAGCGTAAAATTTTCAGTCTAGTGATGTCTCACAAGTGCATAAAAGATTTGAGTATCACACTTCGTAAAGTTAGGTCTCAATTTTTTCTAAGGAGGCTATGGTTTATTTGTAACAAAAGTGCGCTTTGACTTTGACGTTAAAGAATTGAAAGTATCAAAGTTGTGTTGTAATAGATAGTACGCTTTTCTCTCAATAAAATCGTAAATCTGACATACAAATCATCGAGACCTATTGAAAATGACCGGTATTCCCTATTTAAATGAAGAAAAGTTTTACATGTTAGTGCTGTACTTGCAGTCACACAGAAACGCCGACATTACCTCAGCAAGGTATTTGGAGATCTACCCCGAACAACGGCAACCTCATATAACCCAACTCAGAAAAATCGTAATTAATTTAATTAACCATGGGGCCTTCGAACAACCTAGAAGCGCATATAATATTGACAATGAAAATCGCGACAAAAACATTTTACAAGCTATCAACGAAAACCCTAGGGCATCGGTAAGAACCGCAGAACAGGAAATTTATGTGCCAAAATCAATGGTACAGAGAGTGTTAAAAAAGAATAAGTACCATCCATACAAACCCATAATAGTTCAAGAACTTAAGGAAATTGATTTTCCAAGACGACTACGCTCCTGTGCGTGATATACAAGGGGGTGTAATGAAAATCCCGATTTTGTAAATCATGTCTTGTGGTCCGATGAGAGTAGGTTTACGAATTTTGGAGTTTTAGACCCAACACTCATCAATGGGCTGTGGGAAACCCTCACGAAGTGGCAGAGAGACGTCTACAGACGAGAACTGGAAGTAACGTTTGGTGTGGGGTCATTGGTAATTTAATTAATAACTTACCTTTTTTAATTGGGCACCTATTTATAAATTATTAATCATTTGAAGAAATCGACTTATAGAACCATTTTTGCTTGACTACGACCTAAGAGGACAGATATACCTAGAGCTTTTGCAAAACCAGGTTATACTGACTACTCTAACGGAACATGCGTTTAGAAGAACCTGGTTTCCACAGGATGTATATGCGGCTCACAAACAACACAATTTAAGTCAGGGACATCTTAAGAGAGCAGTTTGACGAAATAACTATTTCCTTAAATGGTCTAATATCTTGGCCTTTTAGATCCCCTGACCTCTAGCCCTTGGATTCCTACCTATGAGGTCACACGAAGAATGACGTCTATGAATTTGATCCCCCGCAACCATATAAATCTTGAGACAAGGAGTTGTGGACACATTTAGAAATATTAACGGAAATACACTTCCCAGGGTTGTACGAAAAATAGTCACCAGTTGTCAAAATTGTCTGGATGCAATTGGACGTCATTTCGCAAATCTGAATTTAATGTAACCCAGGTACGAAATAGTTAAGAACTTATTTAGATTTTTTTAGTCGTTATTTGCCTTCATGTTGTATTCAAAATTTAATTGGAGCTAAAACGTTGGCTTTGTAATAAAACTTTATTAAATTTGTCCAAGAAAGCTGTTATTGTTACTATATAAACAATATGATATTATTACACCACTTGATCGAATCATGAGAACAGGAGAAAAAACGAAAAACCGGAAAAATTATTTCTCGAGTTGTAGTGAAGGCCTTTTGCGAAATAATAGTTATTGATACGTAGTTTATGCATAACAAAACCAGGCGCTGTGGGATTATTAAGTTTTGCACAATCTTTTCAGCGCTCCTGTATGAGTCGTAGATGATCCGATTCTAATTCTGCAGAATTATATCGAAAGTAGAAGTATCACACTACAAAACATGTTATTCTCATTTGGCGCTAAAATATATATATATAAAAATGTGAAATACGCGAAAAAAATGCTTCCAAACATGACCAGAAACAGCCGGACGCGGCCCGCGGAAAAGTAGCCATGTAGCTAAGAAACGCACAGCAGCCGATGGGAACCTTATTAATAGAGACGCTCAGCGCGCAACGTATTAGTCTTCAATTTTAATTATCTCAGCAACTGCACTAGATTTTTTTTTATATTAGGATAACTGAACCCGAGACAAACCATTATTTGCTTACATTGCTCAAAGAATTAATGGGAATGCTGCTATCGGATGTTTTGCTACATAGCCTTTGCTATTCAGCTTGATAAATAAATAAATAAAGCATATAGTTATTATTTTTATTAAACTAAATATAATATAATATAGAAATATGCAATGTTGAAGAACATACATAAAGCATACACCTAGTTATTATTTTTAATTGACAGTTAAATTAATGTCGAGATGCGTTAATTGATCTGTATTGTCGGACTAAATACCTACTTATTATGTTAGATTTCTGCAGTTGCTGAGATGATTAAAATCAAAGGTTAATGATCCGATCAAGTCGTGTAACCATACTTATTGTTTGAAATATTAATCTCTACAATTCATCTCTTTACTCCATTAAGAGTGCTTCATTAGTTTCGATTTTATAAGCCAAAAACGAAAGAAAACATAATGGAATATTGCTATGGACTATCTTGAGTGTGATCCTCACTCTGTTTCCGGTTTCTATTTTAGGAAACAAATCACTGTTTTTTTGCTCTTTTGTTTGGCCTAATAGGTTTTTGCCTTTTCTAACCTATACATACTCCTAAAACATTAGCTCCTAAAAATCTATAAATTTAGAAAATTAAAAGGGTATATAACTTCTTTGTCATAAAAACGGTGAAGCCATTTTATAAAAAAAGATAGCCGAAGTATTGAACAGAGTACGCGCAAGAACAAAAATGACATATACCTATTTGATAAATTTTTTTGCAATTGACAACGATCGAAGAAATGTAAACAAAACAATTTTCTCTATTCTATATCATTTGTATGTTTAGCGTTTAGGGAATTTGATACATACTTGTGCTATCAAGAGATTATTGGCTCAATTTTGCGCAGAAATTCCGAAACCGAAATTTCGAAATAGAAAATCAGAGATATTTACAAATCATCCTTTTCAATTCTTCAGTATATTATATTCGTCTCTAAGTAGAATTAAAGAAATCCAGGAATACTAATTTAAAATGTATACATTCATCATTTAGGTAAATTCTAATTCGTGGAATAACAGTGTTATTTAGGAACCCATAATTTATATTTTTGAAAATATTATTTAATGTTATTTATTTTAGGCATTTTTATCGAGTACCTACTCAGTTGGTAGGAAGTAAGCTTTTTATCCACGTATTGTGAAAATCGGTTATTCTCTTTCCTGGCTTTGCAAATTATACAGGAACTATTTGTATCATTTTTTGCAATCTTTATATATTTCTATGAATTCTATGTGTAAAACCATTATTTTAATATATCTTCATAAAATCTACTTAAAAATGTAAATACAAACAAAGTCATATCACTGCTATATTGTCACATTGTTGCCGAATATTACATATCTATTTAGAATAGTTCAAATTGATTTAATAATAATTGCCTATATTAGTTTCGTTATAAATAAATATTAATTGCAAACGAATATTAATTGTAAATTTCAGTATTCCAGACATGAACTGTAATGAAAAGTTGTTTTTTAGAACCTTAATTTGCAACAGTTGCCTTAATTCATGCATAAAACTATACTATTGACTCATGTGGAGTTTCGATAATCCCGGAAACATATTTTACAGATGCTTTATTTTTCGGCCATCATTATTCGTATTTCCACTCATAATTATATAGTATAAACATGGGCTTGCGGAATCTGTTTGGTCTCCTCATGAAAAGCCTATAAAGATTCAGGGTATTGCGTGTAACCAAAGAGTACGCAATTAGCTATCATTTTCATTGATGAAACACAATATACTAACATTAAAAATTGTATTGATTTTACTGCAATCGGAACTTTCTTTTTTCTATCTGTATATATGTCGGCGGAAATACAATCAATTGAAGTTGTTATTATAAGTCGTACAATATACAACAATTAAATCAGATATGTACCAACTAAATACTAAACAGTTTTTGTCAGTAGGGGAAGTGGTTTCCTTAGAATTATTATGACAGTTCTTTAAAGCATGCAGTGTAATACCCGATGTCACAAAAGTGGTCCATAAACAAATAAAAATAAGTAAATAAAAAGGTTTAGTTGAGACCTATAGAATTGAATTGTACATATTCTATAATGTCTATTTTGCGATCTGTAGTTTTTGTGTTACCATATAGATACTATGCTTTCTGTGTTGAGAATCACTTTGTAAAATTCTGTGTCTCACATATATAATTTAGTCACAAAATGCCTTTTTTTCTTGGGCACTTCACGAACCCGCAGCGTTTCAATTTAGGCAAATTGTCTTATAAACAACACATAGAAATGGTTTGGGCTTTTCATGAAGGACCTAGGCAGAGAGTTCAACTCCATGTTTTTACTCAATATGCCGACGCTTCATGATCTGACTAGGATCTTCGCAAAAAGACAGATTTTGCTATAAGACTACGACATATATATATCTTTACCAAATAACTATGTGGGGGACTAAAGAAAGACGTACCTCCCGATACCTAATAAAAAACAAATCATACCAGGCCACTTTCAAGTAAAGCAATGGCTGGCGGAAAATTTTAATTTTTCAATTAAAAATAAAATAAATCCTGTTTTTTTTTCATTTCCCTAAATAAGGGCTACCCCAATACCGACAAGGAGTTTGAATTTTTTGAATATTTTATTAATTCATTCGTACACCAGTTTGCCCATATATCGTATTTACGTTTTGAATAAAATTTGAGGTTAACTAGAATAGTAGTTTTTGTATACTAGTTCTTCACTATTACTAGGCCGCTATATTCAAATCATACCAATATCTTAACGTCCATCACTATACACGATTAATTTTTCTGGAAAATTGAAAAGTCAATTTGAAAATATGTAGTTTTTTAAAACAGAATTTCAAAGATATTGCTATTTTCTTCCGCCACAGACTTAAGTAAGTAAATTTTAATACAGATGTCTTATATGAACACTTTCAAGAACACTCACCCCCCGTATTCACTAAAATGGTTTAAGAGTTAGACCAGGTCTAGTTGCCACGTTACTTAAAACTCTTAGTTCGCCAGTTATGTTGCGCATACGTCACTGTCATTTTTTAACCGAAATATTTAGAAAAAGACAATTGTTAAAAATGTCATCTCAGACCTATAACTGTCAAGTTAGACCTGGTTTAAATTTAAACCTTTTTACTGACTACGGGTCTATATGTTTATCCTTCACTGGAGTTTCTACATTGAGTGGATATTTCCAATTGACCCTTTACGCCTTTATGGCACAACTTTTAAGTGTCCTTTACAAGACGTAATTTTCTTAAGCTTAAAGACGCCAAGGGATCGTCTTTGCTGGAATTTCTGCATCCGTTTCAGTGGACTTTCGCATTGGATCCTATATCTTTATTGCCATTTATAGGACGACTTTTTATAAGACGTAATTTTTGAAAGCGTCTTAAACAGGGCACAAAAAAGTTCCTTCACTAGAATTTGTAACCGATCCCAACATAATTTGAGACATTGACATTTTGCACTGATATGTATTTTAACTTCAACTGATTATAAAGCTATTACTGTTTCGTGGATTGATTAATGGATCTCAACAAATTTAACTCAATGTGGTGATTTTACCTCGTTTGCGTATCTTTAGTATTCTATTATTTTTATGCCCAGAGGTGTTAAATGAAGACGCCTTTTACATAACATGTCGCATTTCTGGACTTTCAGCACATTTGTATACATCCGTTATATATTGATTTTCCTGATTTACTAGAAGAATTACATCTGTACAGTGACATTTAATGGATCCGTTTGTAAAAACTCGGTAATTATAAAATATTGAGGAATCCTGAAAAGTCCGAGAACATTTCAGACAACACTTGACGTCAATAAAACACATTAAAGAGATCAATATCAGTCCCTGATACTCACCGCAGACATCTAGATTTCGGACTTTTTCAAACGTCCACTGGACGTACAGTTTTTTACGCTTTATTTAGCAGAGAGAAATATTTTAATAATTTTAATTTAAATTGAAATATATACACTTTTTAGAGATACATATTATGTATTTTGCTGTTTTGTTATAAAAGAACAAAAAAACATATTCTAAAAAGCACAATATAGGTATATTTATTTATATTAACAATCGCCCAATAACCAATATATATTTTTACTTCACACGTATAAGGAAAGTATTGTAATCGTGAAAAAATCACCCTCCGTGATTTTTTAAGATTTTTACGTGTCTAGGTCCCTAGATGCCGAAAAATATGTTTTCTCGATTCTGTCGGTCTGTCTGTCGATCAGTCTGTCTGTCGGTTTGTCTTTCTCTTGCTCAGACTGTCGGTTTGTCTATCGGTCTCAGTCGGTATGTCCGCCTGTTCGCGGCCTAACTAAAAAACTACTTATCCGATAGACACATTTTGGGCAAAAATTAGAGGTCTCATGGGGAAAAACTGATAACATTTTTGTAAAGATCCAATGTGGCGAAACTAATAAATATTTATAAAATTTTGATACGAATTCAAGATGGTGAAATGAAATGGAGTCCAAATGAAATGTCTGTATTCATGAAAAAGTCACTCTCCCGGGTTTTACATATCTTCACGTTTTAGCGTCCCTAAATGCCAAAAATATGTTTTGTCAATTCCGTCGACCTGTCTGTCGGTCTGTATATCTGTCCGTACATAGGAATGAACTGGAAACATCCAAGGTAGCAAAACAAAATGGCGGCCTAACAAAATGTTTAAAAAAACTGTCCTGAAAAATTACTTATTAAATTAATTTCCAATTGTGTGAAAGCTTTAAGATTGATATAGAGATAAGTGGTAAAATTGTGGTATGGATTCAAGATAGCAGAACAAATTGGCGACCAAACAAAATGTTTAAAAGATCAACTTAAAAAAAAGCTTATTTAATTGATTTCAAATTTTGCAGAAAAATTAAAACTCGTACGGATTCAATATTATGTAACAAAATGGCGGCCTGAAAATCAGTGCAAAAACTAGTTATTCAATTTATTTTAACTATATTCAAAAATTATGTGGGGCGTAGGTAGAAACTGGTAAAATATTGGTAGGAATCCAACATGGTGGCACAAAATGTGCCCAACAAAAATATTTGAAACACAGTATATATGTGACTATGTACGTAACTAAATTGGGTCACAGTTCACTATTCCTAATAAATGGAAAATTTATAATAAGGAAAGTTCTGGCTTAAGTTCCGGGTAAAAGAAGTTTACCGATTTTTAAAATTTAAATAAAAATGAGACCTCCGTAAAATATTCCATGGATTTTAGCCGGTGTACCTACAGAATAGAATAGATCTATGTGGGAGGTCCACTAAATTCAATGGAAAGTCATTTTCTCTTAAAATTATATTGCTTTGTGATCCAGGACGTCCACTCTATCCGGACATCCAGGGACATTTATTGGTTATCCGGTGCGCTGGCAACGTAGTCCAGAGAATGATTTTTTTTGGAAATTATTAAAATTTTTCATAACATGGATAGTTCCGGGTATAGAAAATTTACCAACGACAGTGTAAAAAAAAATAAAAAACTTCATGTTACCATTTTTAAATATGTAGGAGTTCAGTTTTTAAATCTATTTTAAATTTTGCTTGACCAGAATTTGTGAAGGTGATAATAAAATTATTTTGTCGTAGATCTCGCTAATCTAAGCTTCTCCTGAAATCCGTGTATCAATTTTCTCTTCAAAAATATTTGTTAATTTTAAAACCTTTAAACGCGTTTTATTAAGATAAAGTTTTTTTTATTTCTCAAAAATAAAAAATGAATATAGGTTAGAACATTTATTGTTTTCTTAAACGCTAGAAAGTAGTAAAAAGGGTGAATTCATAGCAAATAATTGAAACTTAAAACTTTCCTGCAAAAACAAGGTCTTGGCAACCATAACCCAATTGCCAGATCATTTTTCCGAGGAGCGAAATTCATTATAATTATTTTATGTGGCAATTCTAACAAATAACTCTCAACTGCATTTCTTAAAAGTAAAATCTATTAAGGAACAACAAAAAGTTCTTTTCCCAGTTTTTTTCAGGACTAAGCAGTTACGTGGTACATTTAAAAATATTTTGATTAAGCTAGGGTAAATAACGCAAAAAGTTAAATCTAAACTATGGGCGTAACTTTCTTAATTAATTCCGAGTTTTGATTTAAGCCCTAAAACAAAAACCACTCGATCCGTTATAACCTTTTCGAAACTTTCATACTTCCCCGAGTTTAATATAATCGGCGGACTGCGTAACTGTTTTACACTTCCCTAATTAGCGCGCAAAATAACATGCGGTAATTAATTAAAAACGGACGTAATTAGCATCTCTATTAAGTCGGTTATAAAGAGTTTCACTTGCAGCCCATTGTTTAGGGTACGTAAGAAGTCTGCGGCACCGGCAACATTATTAACAGGTTATTATTCCAGAGATTGGCTTGGCATATCTTATATAGTTTTTCAGAGATTATTAATGGGATTTGTTGATTGCAGATGTTTGTAAATCAATTTGTCATAAACTTTCAAAAGTTATTTTTCTCATAAAAATAGGAAAAAAGTGTTATAAACAGTCCGCAAACCCAAAATTTTTTTTCTATACACCTTGTATGTTTCTTAGACTTGTAAATCAAATTTAGGACGTGGAATATTATAAGAAATAAAGTATTGTTATCATATTGTTAGCTCTAAATTTTGTTTGATATATAGTCTATGGTTAAAATACCTTATTAAAATAAGGTCCTAACATCTTTTATATACATTGTTGTAGTCTGCAGATTTTTTTACACCGTCTAGAAGTTTTGCTAAATAATTTCTAAACGGCGCAAACCATCGGGAAAGTAAACAGGGTCGCAACCCGATTTAAAATGGCACACTGCAGTTTTTCTAAAACGTCATTTGCTTTATTGATATTAGACAATTCCCAGTCCAAATCTTTGGAAATGTACCAGGTAAAATAAAGTGCTCATAGAAAAACGACACTCCTAGTTTTTTGGACAATATTGACAGCTCGTTAGTCGAAAATTCTTGAATCGGATTTCAAAAAATCATTAAATTTCCTTTACCCGGAAGTTCCCTAGTTATGAATCTTAGATAGTCTAGAAAGAAACACAATTTTTTATTGGGCGCTATTTTTCCACCATTTTAATAATAAGTAGCTTTTACACTGACAAATCGCCATTTTTTTTTGTCATGTTGAATTTGTACTAGTTTATCTCTGATCACATTTAATTTTTGTGCAAAACTTAAAGTCGATCGAATAAGAAGATTTTTTACTTTGATTTTTTAAACATTTTATTTGGTCGCCGATTTTATTCATCATTTTGAATTTCTATCACAAAGTTACTAGTTTATTTCTATACTACATTAAATGATTACACAAAATTTGAAATTAATCTGGAGAGTAGTTTTTCAGACTGATTTTTTAAATATTTTATTAGGCACCAATTTTTTTTTGCTCTCTTGGATTTATACCAAAATGATACCAGTTCATCTCTATATAACACTTGATTTTACTGCAAAATTTGAGGTAAATCGGATAATTAGTTTTTCAGTAATAACATTTTAACGTTTTACTAGGCCGCCATCTTGCTGGGCTACATTGGATGTTCACCAAAATATTACCTGATCAACGTATGACCATTAATTTTTGACCACAATTTGTCGATAGGGTAGGTAGTTTTTAAGCTATCTCACGAATTGCCACACTGACAGAAACTAAACATTTTATTTGGTCGCCATTTTGAATTCGTACCACAACTATACCACAATTAATTATTGCACAAAATTTAAAATTAATCCATTTTGTGTTAGGCACAATTTATCAAGCCGCCATTTTGTTTCGCCATCTTGGATTCGCACCAAAATTTTACCAGTTATATCCTACAAAGCATTTGATTGTTGTGCAAATTTTTAAGTAAATTGGATGATAGTAGTATTTTTTTAACATTTAATTAGGCTGCTATTTTATTTTGCCCTATCGGATTTTTACTAAAATGTTACCATGCCATCCCCATAAGACCCTTAATAACCGACAGACCGACAGACAGACAGACCGATGGAATTGAGAAAGATGTAGAGGCTCTAAAACGCAAAGATCTAAAAACATTTCGGTATGTGATTTTTCACGGTTACAATACTTCTCTTTTGCGAGGGAAGTAATAAGTTGAATAAATAATTTTACAGTGATACCTCGCCATTTTGCCCGGTCATATTAAAGTCGTGCCAGTTTATCCCTATTTTTTCTGCAAGACTTATAGTCGATTGAAGAAGATTTTTTTACGATTTTTTAATAATTTTATTTGGCCGCCATTTTATTTCGCCATTTTGAATTCGTACCAAAGTTACTAATTTATCTCTAGACTACACTGAACGCTTGCACATAATTCGAAATTAATCTATTAAGTAGTTTTTCTATCTTAGATTTATATCAAAATGTTACCGGTTTATATCTGATTTTCGTGTAAAATTTGAGGTAAATTGTATAACTAGTTTTTTCAGTAATAATTTTTTTGAGGTTTCACTAGCCCGCCATTGGATTTTTACCATAATATTACCAGGTTATATGAGGAATATGACCATTCCTTTCTGACCAAAATTTGAAATCAATCATGTTAAGTAACTATGCCGCGAACTGACAGACCGACGGAATTGTTAAAACGTAATATTTGGCATTTTGGAACGCTGAAACATGAAGATATGTAAAAAGGTGATGTTTTTCTCACAAACATTTTATTTGGGCGCCATTTTGTTCCGCCATCTTGAATTCGTACCACAATTATACCAGTTCATCTCTATAACACAATTAATTATAGCACAAAATTTTAAATCAGTCCAGTGTGTAGTTCTTTTTCAGGCAGAATTTTTAAATATTTCATTAAGACGCCATTTTATATCGTCATCTTGGATTAGTACCAACATTTTATCAGTTAATTCCTACCTACCACTGATTTTTGTACAAGATTTGAAGGAAATTTGATAAGTTGTTCTTTAGTAATATATTTTTTAACATTTTATTAGGCTGTCATTTTGTTTGGTCATATTGACTTTTTACCAAAATGTTACCAGGTCATCCCCATATGACCCTTAATTTTTGACCAAAATTTAATGTCTAACGGGTAAGTAGTTTTTTAACTCTGCCTTAGATCAGTAAAGTTAGATAGTCGTACGAAGCCCCCCCATTAACAGTTAGGTTATCCCTCGGGACCTTTTCGAGATTTTGTGGATATCTTGGCCAACTACGAGTACATGTCAATTTTTAGAAAACTGCCATTATTTTGAAGTTTAGTCAACAATTAACCAACTGCGAAAGGTATTGATAAGTTGGCTTTACAGAGTTTTAAAGCAGATCATTTGTTTTCAGTTACAAGGTTGTTCGTTAAAACTGAAAATTTAAATGAAGAGATATTCATGAAAAACATCTTCTTTTGTAGAATTCTAAATAAAGGTTTAAGTCAAAGAAAATTAACCCTATAAACATAAGATGGGATATTTTTATACTGGATCATCAAGTCAGTTGTCAAAATATACTAAAATAAGGAAATACTCACGTTTAATGTTGCCCGGAGACCCATTACGAAACACATCGTTTCCAAATTAACTGTAATCCGATTTAATTAAACAAACTAGTTTTTGTCTTTTACGACCGTTCAAATTGCACCTTTAAATATAAAGGGTGTTCGAAATACCAGCACGGTAAAAAAGTATCCCTTCTTTTAATGGAGTACCCTGTATATAATTCAAGTTCTGAAATCGACGGACGATTCTAAGAATATTTGTTGCAGCATAGGTACTCTATACTTAAGTTCAATTGTTTTAAAAATTAACTTTTTTATACACTAAGTGTCTGAAAAATCTGAACGGCTTAATTTACAAACATATGGTTTCCTATCTTAGTTTTCCAAGAGCTTTCTCATTGTACTACTTGCTGTGTTTAACGAGTGGTACCAAAAAGCACAAGCAGCAAAATACGTTTAAAAAAATAAAATTACTAATGAAGAAAATATGCAAAGTAGATTTTTTTAACAAGAGGAACTGAGACAGACCCTAGGAATCCATTAAAACTAAAGTTTTAGGAATTTCTATTGAAATGTATTAAACATAAAAAATAAAAAATCCGAAAAAAATTAATTAACAAATTTTATAAAATCCAAATACGTTCCTTACAATCTAGAGATAATACCGAGATTATCCAGAAATACAGAAAAATTATTAACCTGATAAACTGACAACAATAAATGCGAAATACAAAAAATAAATATTAAATTAATTACAGGCCTTACAAATAGAGAACGGGTCAGGTAATTTAATAATTTAAGCAGAATGACCAAAGCATATTTTTACATTTTAGGAATAAGCAATATAACATTAAAAATAAGAGTAAAAAATAAGATACATACACTCAGATGTCATTAGCGTGCATCAACAATTTTAATATCGTGTTGGTCCACCGGCGGCGACACGTAGAACCGGCATCCATCCTTTGTTTCATTCTACTCGATACATCAACAACACTCAGGTGGGGAGATCTAGCCGGGCAATCCATTTGTTCGATAATATTCTCCCTCAAAACGTTTTGAACAATTCTTGCCCTATGCAGACGAGCATTATTGTCTACCAGTATAAAGTGATTGCCGAAGTTTTGATCGAAAGGAATAATAATCTTATTTATGCCCATATCTCTATATCTATTCGCATTCATACTTTCTCCTCACAAAACTACCAAGCAGTCTTAGCATTTTGTATAACACCACCCACTATAATAACTAAATAAAAATGGAAGTCAGTTTGCATGATTCCTGTTGCGAAATTTGTAGCCCTATTCCCTTAAATAATTACCGACCTATTAGCATCCTACCAGTAATATCAAAAATTTTACACAATACCATTCCTAATACTCAGTCAGGTTTTAGACCAAGGCACAGTATTTCTACTGCTTTACTCAAGGTGACTGATGATATTCTGATGGCAGCCGATCAAGGAAAGAGTAGCTGTTTATTGCATCTTGATTATAGTAAAGCCTTTCACACTCTTAACGCCACCAATTTTATGCAAAATTAAAAACGTTATATTTATTTCAAAAAGCATTTACTTAAACTTTGTTAAACCTCAATTCTTTCTCAAATTTCGTATTGCGATACCCTATATTATCTTGCATTTATTGCTAAGGAAAAGCAAAGTCTAAATAAACTCGTAAATTCTTGCTTACGGTTTGCATACAGAGTACGTAAATTTGATAACATCTTTCCTTATTATTTGCACTCAAACTGGCTTTGCACTTTTAAATATAAAATTGGTATATGGAAAGATTCGCTATATCTGCTTTAAAAACTGCAGGAGAGATCAAGCATTCACGGCCTTTCTACTAGTGCCAGTGACCTCTATAATATCCCTATACATCAAACTACATTGTTTGAGAGATCATTTACCTATAATGCCACCAAAAGCTAGAATTTATTGCCTCTTGATATTAAAGACTCCCCGTCAGTCCCAGTGTTTAAAAAACGTTAAAAGAAATACATTAAACCATAATATATTAATTTGTGCTAAATTTAAAATATCGCATGTTTGTTCCTTTCTTAATTTCTTACTGGATATCTAAAACAATGTATTATTACTGTTTATAATACTCTTTAGGATATCCCTTTTCTTAGTACTGAAGTTCTGAAACATGTTAAAAAGTTTTTAGAAGTTCGTTTTGTATATAAATTAGTTTTTTTGCTGGGTGGTGAGATGAGTAGCAAATGCTAGATCTCGCCACCACACTTTAAATATTTTACTTTTGCATTCATTGTAATAATGCAACTAAAGACAATTTATTATTATTATTATTCTTAAAGGTTCAACATTCATTTGTCAGATTTTAGATAGACGGGCCATTGCCAAGTCTATCTAGCATTCTCCAGATCTCAGGAAAGTTCGCGCTATGTTGCACGTTTCGAGTATCACTGCTTCCTGACATGTTGAACATAGCTCGAGTTCTTCAAGGTGTCGTGTAAATGATTTGGGTGTAATTCATGAAGCCGATATTATGAACGAAATGACATGTACTTTTTTCTGCTTTCAGATTAATTCCAGTTCAATAGCTAGAGGCGTGTATTTTTTCATCTTCTTGAGATATTTTTCCCTACGTAAATATTTGTTGGTACGGCGATGTCTATTCAATATATTATTTGGGTATTTTATCTTGTAATGTGATGTCAGGTCTATTACATATTACTACCTTATCCAGATTTATTGTGATGTCGTAATATAGTTTATATTTGTCATTTTCTAAGATGTTCTCTGGCGTGTACTCATAGTAAGGTGCACACACTTGTTTGAGTAGGTATTTTAGTGCTAGTGCTTGATGTATAATTTTTGTCACAAATTTACGTCATTCTACGTAGGCAGTTCCCGCAAGCGTTTTACATCGTGCTATTATCTGTTCCACGTTCTCAGTATTTAAAAGATATCTTCTGCAAGTATCGTCTGTGACTGATTCTTTTATTATATATTTTCTATAGTTGCTAGTGGCTATGACTAGGTCTTGTATCGCAAGAAGAAACCCTTCCGTCTCAGGAAATATCTGCCCTTTTTGTAGCCATCTATATGATTCAACGTTGCTAATCTGTTGGTCTTGCAATATATATAGGTGTTTCCATGTAGTGTTTTTGTGCCCATTTTTCAATTTGTTGCGATGTAGTTTGGGCTTGTTATCTCTGTGATAAATATAGAGGTGAGTATCTACATCTGCTTGTGTAATTACTGCATGTAGTGAGTGGCAGTTTGTGCCGAAGAATTCTTTCAGTTATTAATCTGTTTATCATGTAGTGCATGGATTACAATTTTTTCTCTTCCTCCATTTTTCGACTGTTATTCTTTCTTTGCATGAATTTGCATGGTGTTTGCGTTGTTTTGTGAGTTCCGTTCCCGTGATTATACGTATGTTTTGCATGTCTGTCTTCGACCATTTTATGATCCAGAATGAGTACGTAAGTAAAGGGATAGCGTAGGTGTTTATGGCTTTAAACATATTTCTTGAGTATAATATCGTTTTTATTATTTGTAGTAAACGATTTTTGTTATGTTGTGTAAGGGCCTTTTTTATTGCTGTCGTCAGTCTTTGTGTTTTGCAAAAATCCCAGGTATTTATAAGTTTCATTTTCTTTCATGTTGTTGCATGCCAGTTTTTATTGGTGTCTCCTCACAAAATTGGTTTTTCCATCTTCCTTTTTCTATACTTAGTATTTTACATTTATTTATTCCAAATTCCATGTTAATATGTGTTGTTATTTCTTCCGCAATACTTAGCAGCCCCTTCATTTGTGTTTTTGTTGTTCTTAATTTGGAAGCCATATTTCGTTTTTCTTAGAGCACTTGATAGGGTGATTCGGTACATGCAAAACATAAGAGTGCTCAGTGAATCACCCTAGAAAATATTACGTTTTATTTCTATAGTGATTAAGTTTCTCGAAACAGTTTCGAAGTTATTATTTTATTATTATGGCATTGCATTACCTCGAAAATAAAATGACCGATTTTCGGATATAGGATAACTTTGTTATTTTAAATGAAACACCTTGAATATGTTTGAATCTCCTCAAAATTTTGTCGTTTTTTACTTTAAAAAATGTAAGGTGTAACATAATAATCACTTCCCTTTACTCAATACTTTCTATTTATTCTGTATTCTGGGGAAACTGGTTGGTAAAACCACAGTACCTAAATCCTATTAGCACCCTTGCAGAAGGTGGTCCAAACAAAAGTAAAAGTGCTTATGTCTTGTTTATTTTTAGGGAATAAAAATAAAGTTTTTTCTATTATATTTTACGTATAATTCGAGATTCGTTTTATTTAACACACCTTGTATCTATTTTAGCTGTTTTTGATATATTTACATTAAAATTTAATAAAAACTCTAAACGACATGAGCTTGAGATAAAATGATTAAACATTTCTATGGTTAAATCTTTATATCAACATCAAATCTTGGTATAAGCAGAAGAATAAAGAGAAATAAAATCAGAAAAATTAAAATAAAAATTATAAATTATTTTAATTTTAAAGCCCTCTAAATATCTAAATTGTTAATTTTGAAAAGTGATTATTTAAAAAAAAATATTAAAATGAGGACAACAACAAATATATGCAACGAAAGATGTAACAGAAGGTCCCCTAAATCATACCTAGATTTAAAAGAAGGATATCTTTGAAAGTTTCGTCTCATACTTTTAAGATTGATGTTCGATGGTTTACTACATGCTATTTTAGTCTGGATATAAAGAACATCCTCCTAGAGAATACCGTTCTATCAAAGTAATCTACTAATTAATTATTAAAAAAATATAGGCATCGCCTACGGAGGACCATATGCATATGACATATTAGTACCTAAAACACTTCAGAACGTAAACCTATAATATTGCATAATATAGGACACTACCTACCATTTAATTAGGCTGCTATTTTATTTTGCCCTATCGGATTTTTACTAAAATGTTACCAAGTCATCCCCATAAGACCCTTAATAACCGACAGACCGACAGACAGACACACAGACAGACAGACCGATGGAATTGTAGAAGATGTAGAGGCTCTAAAACGCAAAGATCTGAAAACATTTCGGTATGTGATTTTTCACGGTTACAATACTTCTCTTTTGCGAGGGAAGTAATAAGTTGAATAAATAATTTTACAGTGACACCTCGTCATTTTGCCCGGTCATATTAAAGTCGTGCCAGTTTATCCCTATTTTTTCTGCACGACTTATAGTCGATTGAAGAAGATTTTTTTACGATTTTTTAATAATTTTATTTGGCCGCCATTTTATTTCGCCATTTTGAATTCGTACCAAAGTTACTAATTTATCTCTAGACTACACTGAACGCTTACACATAATTCGAAATTAATCTATTAAGTAGTTTTTCTATCTTAGATTTATATCAAAATGTTACCGGTTTATATTTGATTTTCGTGCAAAATTTGAGGTAAATTGTATAACTAGTTTTTTCAGTAATAATTTTTTTGAGGTTTCACTAGCCCGCCATTGGATTTTTACCATAATATTACCAGGTTATATGAGGAATATGACCATTCATTTCTGACCAAAATTTGAAATCAATCATGTTAAGTAACTATGCCGCGAACTGACAGACCGACGGAATTGTTAAAACGTAATATTTGGCATTTTGGAACGCTGAAACATGAAGATATGTAAAAAGGTGATGTTTTTCTCACAAACATTTTATTTGGGCGCCATTTTGTTCCGCCATCTTGAATTCGTACCACAATTATACCAGTTCATCTCTATAACACAATTAATTATAGCACAAAATTTGAAATCAGTCCAGTGTGTAGTTCTTTTTCAGGCAGAATTTTTAAACATTTCATTAAGACGCCATTTTATATCGTCATCTTGGATTAGTACCAACATTTTATGCACACACTTGTTTGAGTAGGTATTTTAGTGCTAGTGCTTGATGTATCATTTTTGTCACAAATTTACGTCATTCTACGTAGGCAGTTCCCGCAAGCGTTTTACATCGTGCTATTATCTGTTCCACGTTCTCAGTATTTAAAAGACATCTTCTGCAAGTATCGTCTGTGACTGATTCTTTTATTATATATTTTCTATAGTTGCTAGTGGCTATGACTAGGTCTTGTATCGCAAGAAGAAACCCTTCCGTCTCAGGAAATATCTGCCCTTTTTGTAGCCATCTATATGATTCAACGTTGCTAATCTGTTGGTCTTGCAATATATATAGGTGTTTCCATGTAGTGTTTTTGTGCCCATTTTTCAATTTGTTGCGATGTAGTTTGGGCTTGTTATCTCTGTGATAAATATAGAGGTGAGTATCTACATCTGCTTGTGTAATTACTGCATGTAGTGAGTGGCAGTTTGTGCCGAAGAATTCTTTCAGTTATTAATCTGTTTATCATGTAGTGCATGGATTACAATTTTTTCTCTTCCTCCATTTTTCGACTGTTATTCTTTCTTTGCATGAATTTGCATGGTGTTTGCGTTGTTTTGTGAGTTCCGTTCCCGTGATTATACGTATGTTTTGCAGGTCTGTCTTCGACCATTTTATGATCCAGAATGAGTACGTAAGTAAAGGAATAGCGTAGGTGTTTATGGCTTTAAACATATTTCCTGAGTATAATATCGTTTTTATTATTTGTAGTAAACGATTTTTGTTGTGTTGTGTAAGGGCCTTTTTTATTGCTGTCGTCAGTCTTTGTGTTTTGCAAAAATCCCAGGTATTTATAAGTTTCATGTTGTTGCATGCGAGTTTTTGTTGGTGTCTCCTCACAAAATTCGTTTTTCCATCTTCCTTTTTCTATACTTAGTATTTTACATTTATTTATTCCAAATTCCATGTTAATATGTGTTGTTATTTCTTCCGCAATACTTAGCAGCCCCTTCATTTGTGTTTTTGTTGTTCTTAATTTGGAAGCCATATTTCGTTTTTCTTAGAGCACTTGATAGGGTGATTCGGTACATGCAAAACATAAGAGTGCTCAGTGAATCACCCTAGAAAATATTACGTTTTATTTCTATAGTGATTAAGTTTCTCGAAACAGTTTCGAAGTTATTATTTTATTATTATGGCATTGCATTACCTCGAAAATAAAATGACCGATTTTCGGATATAGGATAACTTTGTTTTTTAAATGAAACACCTTGAATATGTTTGAATCTCCTCAAAATTTTGTCGTTTTTTACTTTAAAAAATGTAAGGTGTAACATAATAATCATTTCCCTTTACTCAATACTTTCTATTTATTCTGTATTGTGGGGAAAGTGGTTGGTAAAACCACAGTACCTAAATCTTATTAGCACCCTTGCAGAAGGTGGTCCAAACAAAAGTAAAAGTGCTTATGTCTTGTTTATGTTTAGGGAATAAAAATAAAGTTTTTTCTATTATATTTTACGTATAATTCGAGATTCGTTTTATTTAACACACCTTGTATCTATTTTAGCTGTTTTTGAGATATTTACATTAAAATGTAATAAAAACTCTAAACGACATGAGCTTGAGATAAAATGATTAAACATTTCTATGGTTAAATCTTTATATCAACATCAAATCTTGGTATAAGCAGAAGAATAAAGAGAAATAAAATCAGAAAAATTAAAATAAAAATTATAAATTATTTTATAAATCATAAAAAATATCTAAATTGTTAATTTTGAAAAGTGATTATTTAAAAAAAATATTAAAATGAGGACAAAAACAAATATATGCAACGAAAGATGTAACGGAAGGTCCCCTAAATCATACCTAGATTTAAAAGAAGGATATCTTTGAAAGTTTCGTCTCATATTTTTAAGATTGATGTTCGATGGTTTACTACATGTTATTTTAGTCTGGATACAAAGAACATCCTCCTAGAGAATACCGTTCTATCAAAGTAATCTACTAATTAATTATTAAAAAAATATAGGCATCGCCTACGGAGGTCCATATGCATATGACATATTAGTACCTAAAACACTTCAGAAAGTAAACCTATAATATTGCATAATATAGGACACCACCTACCATTAACTCAGATAAAGCTCAGGACACTTTTTTGCTATTTTTGTTCTTTTCCAGAATTACTTCTAACGGAAATTATTATAACTCAGTTTCTTAATGTTAAACCACGTCTATATTCAACTATTACTCACTACAAACTATCAAAGCATCACATCATACGTCCCGATGAAAAAATTTATTTAGTTGATAAAATTTTAAAAACCAATTAGTTCATAATGTAGCAGTTGATTACGTCTGTCCTTTTTTATTTAACAATGTATTGATTTTTTACGATCCGTTATATGAGTTTCATGAATAATTGAGTAATCTAAACATTTTATTACATTTGCGTAATTGCAAATACAGAAAATTAACTGTTTTGGTGGTAAAATAAGGTTTCGATGATTTGTAGTTCTAATATCGCAGAAAATAATAATAAACACGCCCATCTCCCACTTTAAATATTATGATACATAATTTTGACATCGTATGTGATACATATTTTTAATATCGTATAGATGGTCGCTGTAACCTGCTGTATACTATGAATATATTTTTAATTTATTCTTAGCCCTGTGGAAACATTTAAATAAAAATCTACATTTATGACAGATTAAATTAAATAAAAAGATCTACGCCAATAACTTTCACAAATTAACAGACATCAGACATTGACTTATAGACTTATACTTATACTCTATTTTTATATATATTTTATATATATATATATATATATATATATATATATATATATATATATATATGTATATATATATAATACCCCGCACCCCGAAAATTACTCTTTATTAATTGGTTGCGTAAACAATGTTCTTCTGCCCGGTTTGAAAAGATGATGTCATTGATTGTCACTTATGTGTAGTCGTAGTTGGTGTTGAGTGCATGGCCTTCGTATCTCAGTGGTCAGAGCGCTCGCTTAGAATTCAGACCGGTCCTGGGTACGAGTCCCAGTAAGGACGAGTTTATAAAATTGAGCTTGTTTATCTTTTCACGTGCAATTTTAGGGTCCCTTCTATTGTCGGTACATAGCCGATAAACTTTTAAAATGTAAAGTAATAGTCGAATTCTTATGTTTATAAAATAAATGTGGGTTTTAACTGAGATAATTTTTCTTATGACCATCAGATTACTGATTCACCTTGAGAGACTTTAGATACATTTTATATTAGATGTAGCTTGATTGTAACACGATTAAACAGATTGCTTCGTATTGTACAATTTTAGTTGTAGAAAAACATTGTATTTAATTGTTTTAATTAAAAAGAACTTCTTTCTAAAATATAAAAGCAGAGTGTTATTTTATTACCTTTTCTCCTCGCCCTTTTAAGAATTAATTTGCAGTATATAATGCAAATATATCATTTTAGCCAAAAAAATTATTAATTTTCTCGTGCCTAAATTTAATTAAAACATAAATATTTTAAAATTTAATTTTATTCAGATTCGAAATTTTTTTGTGCATCAAAAAGGTTTCCAAAAGCTGATATGGTATTCGTACAATTCACAAATTAGTACATCCCAAAAAATTTTATTTACGTAATACGTTTCTTCATTTAGTAAGTAAAAATTACCCGGTCTGTAATTCTGGTCTTAAGAATTTAAAAGAAAACCATAAACCATGTATTACATTGTGGATCACGTGAACTAAGGAACTTTAGAATACATGCAAACATGTATCGCTTTGTAAATTTCTACAGAGATTCCTTTGTATTTTCAAATAAAGGAAAGGGGTCAAGTTACAAGAAGGATTGTTTACCTTCGCATAAATAATAAAATTTAAACATTCACTCAGTAATTCTCATAAATAATAAAATTTAAACGTTCGAATGTAAAGTCCCCAAGGACTGGCAAAATGTTTTGGTAGTTTTAATTTTTACAAAAAGGGTTAAAACGAGCTCGATAACTACAGACCAATAATTCTCCTCTCAGGAGTGTACAAGCTGTTTATGAAAATAATAACAAAAAGGCTGACTAACAAATTCGCCGCCTACAAGCCTCCAGAACAGGCCGGTTTCAGGAAAGGCTTCAGTACTCTGGACCATCTACAAGTAATAAGAACACTTGTAGAAAAGTCAAATGAATATAATTTTATTTTTTTTATTTGGATGGCCTTTGTAAACTATGAAAAAGCATTTGACTTTAACAACCGGTAACAGTCGGACAGACAGAAGATGGGCAACAATAATACAGAACATATAGAAACATGCAATATTTCAACTAATACTAAAAGAGAAGACCGATAGCAAAGTGGTTGCAATAGGTGTCAGAGGGGGAGACACTATCTTACCCAAATTCTTCACCCTGGCACTAGAGGGCTTGTTCAAAGAGATCAACTCGCAGATGATATCGTCATGATAACATTGAGTAAAGAACAATTAAAACAAATGCTCTCCGAACTTATCACTAAGTCCAAAGACGTAGGACTAAAAGTGAACAATTCCAAGACTGGCTATGACAAATGAGAATATAGAGAGAACCAGCCTTTCTCTGAAAGTAGAAAAAGCTAAGGAACCTCTTCTACTTCGATGTACCGATAACTATAGAAGCACAAACTTTTGATGGGTGAGGACGCACTCACTTATAGAACCGAAACTTAAACAATTAAATCATACATAAACGACAAATGGCCCAAATAGCGATGGAGGAGAAGACTAGTGGGGGTATCACTTAGAGACATATTGAGCCATGAAGAAGTGGGGAGAAGACCTAATGTCGTAGACATCATAGAAAGGATCTGCAAACTGAAATGAAGCTGGGTCGGCCACATTGTCAGAATAGACGATAGCCGATGGACACGCCGAATAATCGAATGGAGGCCACGGAGCCAGAAAATAAGTAGAAAACACTAGATGGACCGCCAATATCAAGCGACTGGCAGGAACCACTTAGATCAGGATAGCCCAAAATTGCACATGAGGCATTTTTTACGGGAGGCATACGTCCGACGATGGGTCAAATACCTGGAGATGATGATGAAACATTCAGTCACATCTAAAGGAATATAAAATGTCAGTAAAAATTCTTAAGCATTTGCCCACGTATTCACTAGAACGGTAAAATTGCAATTTTAAGATAAATATTATAAATAATGAACAATAACTAAAAATATAATATGTTCTAAGTTGAAATTTAATTGACATAAATTTCTCGATTGCATGCCCGAACTCCATTTGGCGTCGTTCGGGCGAGTGTCGGAAAAGTATCACTTTCCGAACTCGTTAAGAAAATACTATTCTGGGTCCAAACTGACGACGAATAAACACAGCCTAAATCTGTAGAAACAAGTATCAATTATTAAGAAAAAAACCGGTTGCTTTGAACTAAATAAAGAAGGTTACACATGCATGTGAAAGGCATTTCTCTCTATTTTATTTTTTAAATTTATTATGTAGGCCTTTGCAAAAAATGGAACTAAAACCACTTCTGAATCCCCGGGTACTGGAAAATGCTCTGGTCCAAATTGCTCTGCCGCCTGAAATATATATTTGTATATTATAAATGAATTATCAATATATGAAAATAAACCCCCAAACATACACTCAAAAAGCGACAGACTACTTTATACAGGTATCCCGTATAAAGCAAAAAATAAAAATAAAACTGCCGAATTCCCCATATACAAAAAAAAATCTACGTCAATGTCATGTTTAACACGCCTCACCTAATTATGAGTTTCATTAAAATTACGTTCATTTGGTAAAGCCATGAACAATATATGAATTTAAATGTCAAAATTTCGCTCAGTTTTATACAATATCATTCTGAAATCGCGCCACTGCCTCTTGATACAACCTGCCGGTCGAATTAAAATAAAAGTTTTTCAAAGAATAAAAAACAGGGATTTACATTGTCCATAAAGAATTTCTTATACAAAGCGTTTGGGTGAAAGCTCTATCTGGACAGGATAAGGTTCGGCGAATTCTTGATTTTCCTTTTTTCATTCCGTCAAATATCCGCACTGCCTAATGGGATTTTGGGGTGATAAGGCAACTGATAAAAAGAATTTAACACCATTTCCGCCCAGAAAGAGAATTAATGACTTTAACTTGGATAGTTGAAATAGTTGGATCGTTTATAGAGGGTCAGTGGCCCTTACAGGTCAAGAGTGTTAACTATCAAGAAAATTTGTAATTATTGCATTTATCACATGTTAGGGATTAAAAAGTACCGAGTCAATCAATAAAGTTAATTTTTTATTATTTTCAATTACACTGAAAAATTTTAATAGTTATATATTTGCTTGATTTTTATTTGCCTCCAGTAACTGTTCTGTTTATACATATATTGTTTGTTTTAAATCAACTTGATAATTTAAAAGTTTTAGATATTTGTTTGGCTCACTGAGGCTTTAATTCAACCAAACTAATGTTTTCTTATTCTATATTATTTTTTATTTAAATATAGGTTACTCCCTCTCCTTTTCATGTTAGGGCTCGCAGTTTTTTTTGACTGGCGTATTGTGCGGAGTGGTGCTCACCTAGTTTTTACCAGTGATTTAGAGAAGTGCAAAAGATCTGGATTATTACAGTCTCGGTTATTTATCAATATTAATATATAATAGATTGCAGTAAATAACAACTTATATAGAGGGTTTCTTTTATGGTAGAAAACCCAAACCAATGTCAATCGAAAAACCAAAAATCAATGAGTTATAAATACCTTTGATAACCTTTAAGACCTGATGGATTAAAATTGTTCTATAAATTCTCTCACACTATCCAAAACATGCATGAACTTTTGTTTATAATAATCATTTTGAGAATTTAAATCTTACTATGGAAGAAAAACAGTTATTTATAATGTATTAGTTGTACGAATCAAAAATTTTATTTGGGTCAAATAACACAATTATTTGGTAAATAATATATTGATTTAAAGAAATTAAATAAGTTGAAACACATTTTTTGCTTTTTTTAAACACATATTTGTTTCACTTATAGGAAACAAATATTGTCAGTAAACTCGATTTTTGTTTTTTCAGTACCTTGGAGACACTTAATATATTGAAAGTGTCCAGTCAAGAACGAATGTCTTTAAAATAGATTATATAGATACCTTAACATATTAATGATCCGGAAGTGTTAAAGTAGGTTATACAGATTTGTCAACACACTAAAACTAGGTTTATCACCCAGATCATGATACTTAGCAAAAATTATTCAATTTTTATTTCTTAAATAACACATATTAACATCGCATATAGAATAAATGTCTTTAAAACTTAAGAATATCGATTTTTATTTGACAGCAAGTCAAACTGATTTTGAACTGTTCTTAAAGAATTACTTTAAGTAGAGTTGAATTCGTAGTAATACAAATCTAGGCCATCATTATCAATATCACAATTAAACCTCACGTTAACAGCACCCTTTATTATACCTTCAAAAACAAATCCATACAGTCTGACAACACTAATTAAAATAAAATAAAAAAACAAGCTGGAAACCGCCCTCCCTAAGAAAAGGTTAGGCGGCAGCTTTCTGATAATACACAGGTGACAATAGTGGCAATCAACGTTTGTAATAACCACAGACAAAGTACTGAATAATTTTACCATTTATACAATACCTTCTTTATTAAATCTACATTAAAACATTTGTAGATCGGCCTGTTGATCAGTCTATCACGATCGACTGTTTGGTCACCCCTTTATAGTAACAAAGTATAAATTGATAAAAGTTTCTGTATAATAAGTCCCATCTACAACCCTCCTAGTTGGTAGTGGAGTATAGTTCTGCAAAAGTTTAATTTAAATTTACAGTTTGATTAATAGCTTAGTTCAGGGCTATAATAATATAAGCAATATTCTTGGGGAGAATGAACAAGAGTCCAATAGTCCAATTACTCTAATAAGCCAACCTTCCCTAATTACATAATTTTGTATTCTATATTTGTCCAATCTAATTTAGGAAAGCTAATTCTTGTGCTTTTTCTAATTCTGTAATAAAAGGGGTGTTATTTATTACGTACATACCATGCCATTGGAGAATAACATTCATCTTAGATTTACAAACAGTATGTTCTTATAAAATAAAAGATGAAGTCGCCTAGGGATAAGGATAAGATCCAGCATTGTTACAAAATACATTTTCAGATATATTAGATATTTCACATTTCTGTTCATACTCTTTATAGATAGAGAGATGTCGTCTATACAAAAAGAATTGTAGTACCTTCCTATGCTAATAAAGTAAACATTTTTTACTATAAACACACAAACTTATGTAGATATCTGGGGAAAAGTCACAGTCATGCAAGAATTCAGACATAACTAAATAAAGCTTTAAGGAAAAAGATCTAAATCTAACAGCATAAGTAATTTAACACTAATCGACTCCAGAAAGGTGATGATTGCCCTTGTTTGAATTTATCACAAGTAAGCTTTCCTCGCAGGAATATTGTGAGATTGAATGCGATGTGTCTATTCCACAGATACTACATGGATACAAATAATAATAAATTAATATCAAATATAACTTTTATAGCCAACCCTCTTAGGACAATATAAGCATGCACCGCATACACCAATTCAACTGCAAACAGCAATAGCCTTTCACTTTGGCACTTGTTACAATTATGGGACGTCGTATCAGCAAAGTTATTTCCTTTATTCCCTAATCTACAAGTCTTCAAAATCCGTGCCAAAAAAAATTTCGCTTTCTACACTCAAAGCAACCATGATGCAATTATTTTCACCCTCATGTTAAATTCATAATATGATATATAGCTTTTGCTATTCACTATCGGCTTTAACAAACATGCACTACAAAACATAATAAATTTGTCACGTGGGGCTGTGACGAGGCGTAAATCAGTTCCCACTTAGAAAGCAGAGTGTTAATTTTTACCAACTTTAATCTACTGTGGTTAAGTACTACAATTTCAAACACATTGTGCCTTTGAGAATTAGAAAAACTGAAAGTGTTCCAGTGTAACATCATCAATTTTCCCGTCTAGTCCAAGTTAGAATGTAATATGATTAATGACCAACAGAGATCAGCAACGGATTCAGCGAAAAACTGTCGGCCACAGGTAGTTAATCTTCCGGAACAATTATTTTTTGGGTAACTACCGCCGGAGCACGTCATGTTAACATTTCCCGACATTCATTCATTGCACGAGACATCAAATCGTGGCGGCAACGCCGGAAATGATTAATGGCGCCATCATTTAATTAAAATCGTCTTCTTGGCTTATTAACTTCTCGCGGTCCAGAGGCAAAATCAGACGACTCATCCTAGAGTGGTGTTTTGCTCACATTGGTACAGAAATTAGTGGAAATCTAAACTGTTACATATTCTTGTCTATTTTTAAATAATGATATAAAAAATCCGCATATTGAACTCTACCCGGATTAACTCCCTTGAAACGGTTTACACTTTTTCTCAAGAAAGGCGAACAATAAGTCTGTCTGTCTTTCTGCTCGTCTGCCTTTTCGCGACATAACTAAAAAACTACCTCCATTGACTTCAAATTTTGTTCAAAAATTAAAGGTCATAAGGGGATGACCTAATATTTTGACAAAAACCTAATATACCTGATCAAAATGGCGGCTTAGCGGAATGTTAAAAAATAATACTAAAAAAATATTTATATAATTTATCTGTATCTTGCACAAGAATCAAGTTTTATATGGAAATGATCTGGTAAAATTTTAGCACGAATCGAAGACGGCGAAACAAAATGGCAGCTTGGTAAAATATTTATAAAATCAACCTGATAAAACAACTTATTAGATTAATTTCAAATGTTAGTCAAAAATTAAGAGTTATATGTAAATGAGGTAACATTTTATTAAGAATCCAATTTGGCGAAACAAAATGGCGGCCTGATGAAATGTTAAAAAAATTATTACTAAAAAATTAATTATCCAATTTCCTTCAGAAGAAGTAATTCGTCGACAATATCTCCAAGAGACCTGGTTTAATAATTGCAGAAAGGAAAAACAATGTCTCGGTCTCAGTCAAGTGGTTTAATACAGGAAAAAGCTACGATTGTACTTGTTTCGCCTAACAATCCGGCATCATTAGATCTTAAAACAACAAAAACATGTAAAATATATAAAACATAATTACACAAACTCTCTTTGTGTACAGGTATAAAATGACCTAGATTGGCAATTTTATACCCATACCTGTATAAGCAGTGCTAGCGATTCTAATACTCTAATCTCAATATTCCTGTTTATAGAAATAGGTAAACTGGTCATTTTATTTTACAAAATCGTCAAAATTGACGCATTTTAAAATAAAAATAAATTTGGCTTATATTAATTTTAAGTTTAATTATTTCTAGATGCCTGCTTACGATCGTCCAGCGTAGATGCAGCTTAAATCGCATACATTGAGAAAAAGTAGTAGGCTATTAAAAACCAAATAGCATAATATGGCCATCATTATCTAGTTCTTGGGAGTTGTAGTATCTCAATCTTTGAGTTCCTTGGTTTTTGAGGTATTTCTGTTGTATTTGATATAAAATAATAAATAATATTATTTTCCAAATAGTTTACACGGGAAATGAACAAGTTGATGTTATTAGCGCTTGGCGGGTGTAGAAAAAGTTCGAGATTGGCCTGTAATCTGTATGCTCAGAGATATGTCCTGATAGACACCATCCTACTTTCACATACTTCAACAAACTCGAGGTAAAGTTTAGAAATGAGAATGCCAATAGTGAAGACATATAATAAAATATCATTGTAAGTGAAGAAGCGGAAATTAATGTTCTAGCATACATTCGTTTTGATCTAACAGTATCGATTAGACAATTAGAAAAAGGAACCAACGTAAATCGTGTCAGCCAGGTGGATTTTAAAAAACATGGGTTGGGATCTTCTAAGTATCGAGTACACATCATCTATAACTTTCTGCAGCTGACTCCGTAATAGGCACTAAAAAGACAATTGTTTTCATTTTAACAAATTATGGTCTAATGAATCCCGCTTTACAAATTTAGGATTATTTAATAAAAATAATACACAATTTCCTGGGCCACTGAAAATCCGCGTTTAATAACAGAAGGTGAGTTCCAGGAACGTTTTGGTGTGAATTTATGGCTCTGTGTTTTGGAAGTACGCGTAGTTGGGCTAATATGCTTTTAAATAGTGAAGAGTATTTACAGTTTTTACAGAACCAAATCGAAAACTTCACAGATAATTTAGCCCTAGCTGAAAATAGAAGAGTTATATTTCAGCAAGATAGAACGCCTGCTCATAATAGTAGAGACGTAACAAGATACTTATGTGATAGATTTGGAGAAAGATGAATGGGAACTAATGGCACTATTAGATGGCCCGCAAGATCTCCGCTATATTTAGAAGAAAAGGTTTTTGTTACACCCCCTCCAAATCTTTTGGATCTGGAGGACCGAATCCGAGTAGCCATTGATTGTATTGGAAGACTTGTTAAGAAACAGACATTCACAATGTGTTAAAAGAGTTAATTAATGTTACATTTAATAACGAACTCTACTAGTTTAGAATAATTGTAAACGTAATAAATTGTTTTTGCAGGAAATAAAATACCATTAACGTTAAGTTTTAAATCTGTATTAAATTTTAAAAAATTAAAATATTTTGTATAAAAAAAATCTCGCCATAATTTACCACAAAACCGTTAAGGTGAGCTTATATAATTTTACTTTTTCCTTTTCTTTAGTTTTCTTTAGTAATAATTTTTTATGTAATGATTTCTTTTTCTAATTGTCATTTCTGAACTTTACTTCCATGTGTGTGAAAAGAAGATGGTGTCTGTCAGGATACCTCTGAGCATACAAGTTATAGGCCATTCTCGAAATTTTTCTACACTCGCCAAATACTAGTAACATAGCAACATGTTCGCTTCTCGTGTAAACCATTTGGAACGAAATACTATTTATTATTTTGTATCAAATACAACAGAAATACCTTATTCATTAAGAGTCAACTCAGTGATAAAATAATAAAGCTGTGAATAAACCCGATAATAGTGGCCGTATTATGCTACTTTTTCTCAATGTATGTGATCTAAACTGCATTTACACTGGACGATCGTAAGAAGGCATCTAGAAATAATGAAACTTAAAAATTAATATAAGCAAAAATTATATTATAATGCTTACATTAATCAACTGTCACGTTTTTATTAAAAAAATAGCCTATTTCTATAAACTGGAATATTGAGATTAGAGTATTAGAAAATCATGGGAAAATAAATCTAACATAGTTTAACTAATAAAAATGGTAAATTTTGGTTTAGTAGTTTCCCCGATAAAAAATTATGCAGCTCGGAGGAAAAATCGAAACTTTAACGACAAAAGCATAACTTTTGGCACATTATTGGAAACATAATTTAACGTGAACTTAAACGGATAAATAAAATATACAAGATTCGATTTAAATTTTGGCAGAAAATTTACATTAAAAGTAGACATTTTTAATTTTTTTTTTGAAAAGGTGTAATATTTAAAAAAAACATAGTAAAAGGGTTTTAGGCTTTTTTTGACCTAAAAAGTTTCATTTTAAACAGGTCATCTCAGAAGTTTAACACTGTCTTTTGTTTTATATGTTATATGGTGAATATAACATTTTTCAGAAAACCGATTTTTGTGCCGCCATTTTGGAAGAAAAATATAACTTTTGATACATCGTTGGAAAGGGAATTTTGCACAAAATACGCCTATGATAAAGATATACAGGGTTCTCTTTAATAAATTAAAGTTTAGGTCACTTCCGATTAAACCGGAAGTGATGTATAATCAAATTATCTGCTAAAACATGTGTCTTAATAAGTTACTAAACGTACCATTAGTTTCAAAACGAATATCTGAAAAAGTATAAAAATTATTGCGTGTACTCTATGTTCTGTGTCACCCGGTATATTTGGAAACGTTTATAAAATGGTCGTGGGGTAAAACGTAGAAAAGCAGAATTTCCAACTGGCAAATATTATCAAGCTTAGATAAAAGAAAACGATGTATTGACGTATTTTATTTGCGAATAATTTTAAAGCGAACGTGACAATAAAATGTTTATTAAAAAAAGAACTAGCAAAATACATGGCATATTTGAGGAAATAGGGCAATTAAAGCAACTTAAATGCCATTAATATAAAAAATAATCAATAAATAAGCCCATTACAAATAGTTTGTCCTACAAAATCGTGAGGATGTTTTCCATTGTTCGTAAAAATAAATAAGTAATATGACGTGGTTTTCTTTAAGGTATTGCAGAATTTAAAGAAAATCATCTTCAATAAAAATTGTTAGTAATAATGATATTATATATGTTAAGCTGTTAAGTATATAAACCTTCCGATTACAAATCTAAACATGACTAAACCACTTACATCTTATATGCAAATAAGGTCATCTTAAAGGATTATTAGGATTACATTATTCTCAGAATCTTTTTAAAAAATACTGGCAAGGGCATAAATAAATAACCTAAAATATTGTGTTTCTTTACATATATGAAATTTAATAAGTAATTGTTAGGCATTAAATAAGTTTGGTAAGACAGTGAAAGGGCAAAATTTTGCCACAAAAACAGTATTTTTTTTGTTTTTCTTTAATAAAAAAAAATGTCGGGTTAGCTAATTTTCAAGCTGAAATGATGAGACCACACATTTCATACCGGCAAAAAAAATGTTTATTTGTGAATTAGCAGCACACACACAATGAATGTTGAACATATCAAATATCTGTATTCTTGTCACAAAACATTTCTTCTATGAATGAGTAAAGTGTATAACGCAAGGGGCGGAGGGGTTATTATAAAAATGTGTTTTCATATAGCTTCCGGGGTTTTTAAGTAACGAAATTAAATTTTACTAAACATTTCAATTGATGACAATGTGTTTTGCTGATTTTCTATAAATGGCGCTTCTCACATCAAATTATTAAAGTGAGTTTGGCAAAATTTCGTACGTAATTGAAACAGTAACTACTCTTTTATTTTATCAGGAACGTCCAAAATTTTACTCTAGGTTTAGACCTCAAACATTTTAAGGCTAACTTTTACAACCTAAAAGCATTGTAAAAAAAATAAAATCGACCTCAAAAAATGCATTTTTTTAAGTCGGTTCTATTTTTTTATAATCTTTTTTATTTCATCCTTTTTAGTTCTATTTATACAAATGTTATTGTAAAAGTCATGTTTAACAAAAACCCACTGGGTCCACTGCATAATATCTATCATCATTCTATAACATGTCTTATACAATATACAATGGTAACATACATACTTTTTCTGCCTGACTGAATGGTGAACGCATTAATTAATGCATATATTATTTAATGTAACATCGAAAAAAACAGTTAAGTTATGTACAAACATAAAAAACATAGGATCGAATTGATAACCTCCTCCTTTTTTGAAGTCCTTTAAAAATCTTGAAAATTTTATTTTATGAAGTAGGCGTCAAACTAATAAAGACAGTAAATAGACGTTTTTACTGGCAATATTAGATTTAAGCCGCTCAATTGACAATACATAATAGTATTATTAAAACACTAGTTCATAAGACATGATTTTTAGCACGTACCGCATTTTTTCTATTTTGGGCACTATATTAAAAAAAATTATTGTTGATCATCTTTACGTCAGTAACAATGCGTGCCAAAAGTCACATTTACATGGGCGTCATTTTTGTTTTTCAATTTTAAATTTCTGACCTGTTTCAAACGCCAGGTAGCCGTGACTCAGCATTGCCAACTTTATAGGAAAGGAAAGTAGTGTCGAAAAGAGGCCCATTACGACTCTACGAAAAGACGTATGTTTACAAATTAGCAAAATGTCTTTTCGTGATTAAGAATTTTCAAGATATGATTAAAATATAGTTTTTTAAGTTTTATTTTTACTTGCCTCGTAAAAGGGAGTATTCGTAATGGTGAAAAAATAACCCTCTGATATTTTTGCAGTTCTTCACGTTTCTGAGTTCCTAGATGCCGAGAAACAGGTTTTCCCAATCCCGTCTTTCTGTCTGTCTGTGTGCCTGCCTTTCTGATTAAGTTAAAATTCTTTTCAAAAATTATGGGTCATATGGGGATGACCTGGTAATGTTTTGGTGAAAATTCATAAAAAAAGGAATTTTAAAAAATTATTATTAAAAAACTAAATATTCGATCTACCACAAATTTTGTAGAAATCACCTGGTAAAATTTTGGTACAATCCAAGATAGCAAAACAAAATAGCGACCTAATCAAATATATAAAAAATCAGCCTGAAGAAACTAGATTAATTAAGTTTCATTAATTTCAGTTTTTGTGCAAGAATTAACTATGATCTAGGGATGAACTGGCAACATTAGCGCCCCTAGATGCCGAAAAACTGTCTGACTGTTCGCGATATAGTTAAAGAACTACATACCCGATTGACATAATATTTTGTTGAAAAATTAGGAGTCATATGGGGATGACCTGGTATTATTTCGGTAAAAATCCAACATACCGGAACAAAATAGCGGCCCGATGAAATGTTAAAAAAATTATTACTAGTTAACAGTGGCGGCTCTTCCATAGGGTGATTTGGTCAATGACCCCCCCAAAAATATTTCAGAAAATAAATTATTCTTTTGAGTCCCTCCTAATAGTTGTAAGAAAACGCAAACCTTGGAAAAAGTTAAATACGCTACACTATTAGACGCGCGCGGCGGTTCGAATGGTCTCGTTGCGTTCCTTAGGCATAATAAAATACGCTATACTAAGCTAGACTAAGCAGTCCGAATTGCCCTGATTACCTTAAAGCTTGACGAAAGTACCCAAAGATTTCACAGCTACCGAACGGCAGCCGAACGTGCTAGCAAATTGAATATGAAATCGCGATTTGGGTCATCAGCCTGTCTTTTCTCCTAATTCGATCGATCGGTCGCGGCATCACATCGGCATGCGGAAGTTAAATTGTTCAGAGGTCGCGAGGTCGATATTTTAACTCGATATTGCTTCGGACGTTTTTAATTGATAAAAATTGATTTATATATTGTTTTATTATGTTTATATATATATATATATATATATATATATATATATATATATATATATATATATATATATATATATATATATTTTATTTTTATGATCCATATGTTAGTTGGAAATATACAGGAAATAAAATGTTAGTAGTGACTAGTGCAAAAAAATAAACAACTAAACAGTGCTAACGAACCTAATTTTGTGAAAATAACCGAATTCAAGGTAAGTGGTCGCAATTTGCCATAACTTAGTATACGGCAAACTAGTAAAGATAAAAATAAAGAAGTTCATCGAAACTTTTGCAAAAGTATGTACGATTTAGCTATCTGGATATGTGGTTGTGAAGTCTCTAACTCATTTTACTGTTGTTAGTATGTTGTTTTCTAAGGACCCGTCGGACTTATTATGGTGCAAAACCGGTGTTAAAGACTTAAAACACTTAAAAGAAAAAATAAAAAACATGCGTTTTCTGCAAATCACATGAAATGTTGGTGAACTATGCTACGGTCGGAAGTGTTGATATTCGCACTCAGCTAGACACAGCTTATAGAAAATCCCTTAGAGATTTTATTGAAAATGTATAAAAAAATCGTTATATTTTAAACAAAATTATAGATTGTGTAAAATTTTGTGGGACATTCGAGCTGGCACTACGTGGCCATGATGAAACGGTTTTGTCTGAAAATTCAGGGGTTTTTCGAGGACTTATAAATTTTGTTAAGGAGTTGGGCCAAGATAGACTATCCGCTTAGCAATATTAAGTATCGAGAAATCGTTTATAAAAGGAATGTGCGTGCAATTTTAACGAACGTGTCATTCAGCATTTTTCCAATTCTAAAGAACGAAGAGTAGACCTGCACTTCAAGAGAATTTAAAGCTCAATTTAAAGATAAGATATTTATTTTTATTTTAAGTATGCCTATTTTTAAATTTGTTGTTGACCTCCCAATATAATTCACCACGAGCCGCCACTGTTAATTAACTAAATATCCAATTTACTTTAAATTATATAGGAATCAAGTGGTAAAATTTTGGTACGAATCTAAGATGGCAAAACAAAATGACGGTATATTAAAATATTTAAAAAAATCAACCTGAAAAAACTACTTAGATTGATTTCAATTTTTATGCAAGAATTAACTATGAACATCTAGAAATGAAATAGTAACATTGTGGTACGAATTAAAGAAGGCGGAACAAAAATGCCGACCAAATAAAATGTTTGCCTCACCACCTTCCCAGGTTTTACATAAATTCACGTTTGGCGCCCTTAGATTCCCAAGAACAGGTTTTCTCAATTCCGTCGGTCTGTCTGTCAGTATGTCTATTTGTTTGTAGGTTTGCAGCACAACTGAAAAACTGTTTACCCGATTGACTTCTTTATTAGGTATTAATAAGCAAAGCCAAATTAGTATCTTAATAATAATAGTATTATAATGGCGAATATACCCATTGTTCATTTCAACTGTTATTGTTTATAACAATGACATTTGAATCTAACTTTCACAACTTCAGCAATTATTAAACTTTGAATAAAGTCACAGTTCATTTTCTAGTGATGCTAGCTCATAGCATCTCCCAATATTTCCAAGTCTATGAATTCATTCGTCGTTATGCAACCCCCAGATTTTGTGTTAATGAATCACAGGCATTGTTTGTACTTAGCACTTAAACGCTATAAGCGAAAAGTTGGGGCGCAAATCCTCAACGCATATTCACTGTTCAGGGGAATCCACCGTTAACAAACAATAATGCAGGTTGTAATAATCAGCGAAGCGGCACATTCGGAACCGATCAAAGGGAGTCTCCATGGAAACAGTCTTTACTGTGAGAATCGTTCCATGTTGGTTCAATGGGCCCTAATGCGAAGAGAAAATTGTTTTCCTTTCACATATATCTCACGCTCCACCTTTTACAAATATTTGTTATAAATGTTAGAAGCGTCGAAAAGAAAAACTTCTTTTCGACGCTTCTATGCCGATGTATCGTCGACGTGAAAAGGTAAGTAGAGCTATTTTTTTTGGAATGTTTTGTCGTTTTTAACAAACATAATCTTAATCGGAAAAGCAGTTCGTCATTTAAAGATTGAAAAAAATGTGAAAATAAGGTCAAAGCTATTACTAAATATTTTTAGTTAAATTTGGACAATTCAGTATGCAATGTTCTTAAATACTAATCCTGTAGATATTAGATAAAACTTATTTGTGGCACAATGCAATTTAAAAATAAAAAATGACAATATATACATATATATATATATATATATATATATATATATATATATATATATATATATATATAGATGTCTTTTTGCTCAGGTCGTCTAAAGTCAAACGGTATAGTAGAAGTTTTACTATTAGAGCTTTAACGATGTTCCTTCACTCTGTCCAGCTTCGGTGTCTAATCTGGTGCCACACATATGTAGCAGATTATCCATAATAGACTCTACGACTAAACGAGCCAAATGGGATAGGAATGGGGGAATCAAAATATTTTCCTTAACGTCCGAATGGGGAACATTTGACATAACATTCGGATGCCCAAAACCGAAAGGCACCAAACCAAAACTATACGGGTGCAGCACAAAACACGGTATGCACTGAAGTGCTATGGCTTTGTTTATTGTTATTTCTATGGCCGTATTCTAACTGGTTAACCGGTCCAACTGACAGAAGCCTGGCAGCGGTTTGTGAGAAACCCTTTACAAACGGAACGTCCGTCAAATAATTGACAGTTCAGACACTGGTTACCCAACCAACAAAAATCTTCGGTCGTTGTGTTGACACTGTTGATAGTTATTTTCAGGAACCGGGTTCCGTATATAACCGGTAAATACGGAACAAGAAAAGAAAATAAAGATTGGAAACGGAATACTGCCAATATTGGCCAGACAAATGCCAGTACGACACAAAGCGTACTACGAAGCGGCAGGAGAGGCAAGTTGGTAAGAATCGCGTTTTCAATCGATTTTAAACGAGATGCTAAATCTCAAATCATTCCATACTCGTTTACATCAACCCGAAAAAAGGCGTAATTAGAGCTAAGCAAAACGAAGTCCGATATTTAAAACACAACTACATTCGAAATTATAAAATGTGTTAAAACAAAACTAAAAAAAAAACATCACCCATCGGAGATAGAACACAGGACATTTGCAATACTAATCCAATACCCTACCACTCTGCTAGCAGTGGTGCACGTTGCGTAGCAAATGCATGCTGAAGGATATTGTCATGTGCCAGTTAGGGCTTATGCCAGTAATTATTGACACAGGTACTTGCGGTTCCAAGTTCATACAAAATTCTATATTTTATTTAATACCGCTTAGACTATTGTAACAATTTTCGCTATATAGGTATATTGTGATATGTCAATTTCGTAGCTAAATAGCTACTCCAAATAATGGTTAATAGCTCTCTAAGAAAAACTATAAAAAGAAATATTTTTTGAGATAATATTGAAATTAATGTTAACAATATCAAAAAAGAATCATTAGCAACCTTACTCAGAACACTTCAATTTTTATATCTAAACGGAATCTTTACTATGGATAAGCCCGTAACTGCTAGACTTTAAGAATATAATTTTCTTTAGCTTGGATTAGCAAGGCAACCAACTAAAACTCTCCAACATTTACATGAACCAAATTTTTATGCACCTTCCCTGAACAAGAAAACTTACTAGGATATTAGTCACCATGCCCTAACAGTGTTCCAAATATGGACGTCCAAAAAACGGCAGTGTTTTTTAATGTCGAAAATTCTCTTTTTTATAATATAACACGAAATCTTGTATTTTATACCAGTGGCGGCTCGTGACTTTAGACAGTTACAGTGCTGCAATGTCGAAAATAAAATATAATATAAACATAAGAAAGTATGTCACTTATCCTAAATGCAATAAGCTATGATACGTATAAGTAGCAGGTATGTGTCCAAAAGTCATAGGACTATTACTAGGGCTTCAGGGTGGATTTACTGATACCAAGTGAGAGAATGGCTTCAGAGAGATCAATTTATTCCATGCCAGGCTAACGTAAGGAATATACCTCTTATGTTACTTCCATTACACATTAAACTGGGATTGATAAAAAATTTCGTAAGAGCATTAGATAAAGAAGGATATGCGTAATATCTTAAACAACTTTTTCCTAATCTAAGTGATGCGAAGCTTAAGGAAGGAATGTTTTTTAGACCAATAATTAGAAAAATACTAATGGATGAAAAGTTTAATAGTGAAGTGATGTTGAATTAGCTGCGAGAAGTTTAAAAAAAAATTGTTTCGGACTTTTTAAGAAATAAAAAAATCAGAAAATTATGTAGAAGAACTACGTACTTGAAAACTACTGCAAAATGGGTTGTCGTATATCCCTTAAAATACATTTCTTGGGCTCCCATTTGAATTTTTTTCCCGATCAGTTGGGTGCAGTTAGTGAAAATAAAGGAGAGAGGATCCCGCAAGATGTACTAACAGTGAAGCAGCGCTACCAGGACAGATGGGATCCAGCAATGTTGGGGGATTATTGTTGATTTCTTATGAGAGGCAATCAGGGATATAAGTGAAGTTCGGTATCTGCGAAAAAGTTATACAAAAGACTTATTATAAATGTATTTTCATGTGTTTTTTGCAATTAAAACCTATTATCCTTAGAATATCTTTATTTTTTCTTGGTTTGAAGTTATATATAAAAATATATAAAATTTATATAAACATTTTGGAATAAAATAAAAATAACTGAACTCAAAATCTATACGAGATCGACAATTTTGGTTCTTGAATTGAAATCAGGATGCTTTAAACTCCCCTGTAAAGTCACTGTGACATCAGATGCAACTTTTTTTCGTATTTGTTGACTAGTGTAGTTTCTTTTCCTAAATTCAGTTGTTTATATTGTAAAATCTAACTGCAGCAACAAAGCATGCAATGATAAAGACCCTCTACAATCGAGCAGTAGAGATATGCACCGATCAACCATTTCTAAACGCGGAAATCACTAATATTGCATAAGATCTCGTGCAGCGTGGTTAAATGGAAAAGTTGATTTAACACAATTGCCAAATGTCGAGGGAAGAGCTATAAACGCCCAACTGAAGACCAGAACCAACTCCGTATATGATAGGAATTTCAGAAAAGATAAGAAGATTTGCAAAAACAAGCCGAATCAAATAATTAGCCTTCATATCCGGGAATACCGTAAGGAGATTGCTGAAGAAAATCAAAGCAAGTACAGTTAGTGATCGAAAGAAATATATAATCCCTTGTGAGCGCGGTGAATTCTATATAGGTGAAACTAGAAACCTCTTGATGTTATAATTTCTAACAACAAAAACACACGCAAAAAAAAGAGACATCAGGATCGGATATTGCCGAGCATGCTCAGTCTAAACACCATAGCAAATAGTGGATAAGACATTTCAAAGAAGCTACATTCCTTGCATAATACTACATTTTTAGCAAGTCAAGTATTGAAAAGCTAAACGGTTAACTTTAAATATGTTTAAAATTAAGAAAATTACCTGTGATTTAAAGACTTTTGTTTTTGTATATTCCATAAAAATTATGTAATTATTAATGGACATAGTGTATATTACATATACTCTGATATCCAAGAAAATGCAAAACCATTAATAGCGGTCATAACAACATCCCACTGTTAATGCTTAAATTCGATACATCCAAACTCACATTTGTTGAGTATTAAATTGAACCACCACACGCTTTTTATGAAAAATAGCATTTGGTAAATTGTTTTTGGAATGGAATACTTTTTTTAAAAGAGATTTCTGCGACGATGCTGTTTTGTATGCTGTATGTTTCATTTCGTGGAAAAAATGACAAAAGTAGAACGCTATTTTGTCCAAGAATTTTATTATGCATATGTATCATCCTTATTCAAATTTGCAATCTAATCATTCCTTAAATAATAAAAAGCATATTCCCAAAGCAAACCTGATACTACTTTCATCAAGAAGTTGTAAAAGCCATCTATAGTAAACTCATTACCCAAGAGTAGGTATACAAAATAAACGAATAAAATACATTAAACCATGAAATACTATAAAAGTAAAAACTTAATGTTTATAAGTAAAACCACCAAAATCATAAGAAGTTTGGCCAACCAAAGACACGAGTTTTTTCTTCAGTACGATCAAGTACTTGAGTACATCTAGCGCTCTAAAATACGAAGCAAATACTTAATCACCAACATGAGTAAACAACTGACATTTGTGATTTCCAAGAGGACATCCGAGAGTATTGCTGGATCTGTAGCTCCTTTCATCAGTGGGGCGCTAGTTGTAGTAATCTCTCAACTAGTTGACAGTACTGAAGAAGATCTTTACTCAGAAACACTTATTTCCGAACGTCCAAACTTCTTTCATCTTAAAAAATAATTTTATTTAATATTATACAAATTAAATGTACATTTAAATTGCCTAATTTAATATCATATTCTTCTCGGTTGCTATACCGTAATTTAAAATAAATGACGCTTGGGATTTTTTAGAAAACATAAAAACCTAAAAGAGCATTTCATCACAAAAAGAATAGCGATTTTATGACCATAGAGCTAAAGTAAGATATTTCAATTTCAAACTCGAACAAATTTAATATTTTCCGCTGGAAATAATAATGGCCGGGAAAATGAAAATATTTGCTTAGTAAAAATTGAGTCTCTGAGAGCGGGATACGTAGCAAAAAAACTTTAATATAACATATGAAGTTGGGAGCTTTATGAATTAAATTACATATCTAAAATTCGTTAAATATTTATTTGTAAGGCTATAAGTATAAATTCTTAGAGTACGTGTTATATATATGACTCCGTGTATATATCTGATATGTAAGATTGCATGCCAGCCCAAAGATATATTCAAATGAAATTAAGAATATAGAGCCAACAATAATTTGCTCAAATAAATGAATGAAGTAAACTACAGAAAATAAACTGGGTGGAACAATAAGCTTTAGTCTGTTCGCACCAGTCAGAGTTAGCAGTGGTGTGTCGTATAGCCACACGTTTCTTGGATTTTCATATTTTAAAATTTTTAATACGTCTTATTTATTTGTTCAGATAACAATAAATAAAGAAATCATTTGAGAACCCTTCCCTGTAGCAGAACCATAAACGATGAAAAAATCGGTAAATTTCCTCTACTCGTAACTTCCCTCGTTATCAAATTTCCTTTTGTTAGCATTAATGAAGTGTGACCCAATTTAGTTCCGCACATAGCCATTCAGTTGCACATACGCTGTCTTTTCAAATATTTTTATTTGTCGCCGTTTTGTTCCACCATATTGTATTGGTACCAGTATATTACCAGTTTCTAACTACACCACTTGATTTTTGAACATAATTTATATAGTAGTCCTTTAAACTAGTTAAAAAAATCCATAGATCGGTTCCGTCATGTTGAACTCGTACCAACATTTTATCAGTGTGTGCCTAGATCATATTTATTTTTATGCAAAAATTGACGTCAACTGAATACATTTTTTTTACGTCTTGAATTCGTATCGTTTTTCTGTCATCTTGATTTCGCATCACTATACCACAATTAATTCTTACACATAATTTAAAATCAATCTAATAAGTAGTTTTGCCAGACTGATTTTTTGATTTGATATTTTATTAAGTCGCTATTTAGTTTTGCCATCTCGGATTCGTACCAAAATATTCGTTCTAATATAATGTTTGATTTTTGTATAACATTTGAATTAAAATGGATAATTAGATTTTTTAGTAATAATTTTATTATCATTTCACTAGGCCACATTTTGTTCCGCCATATTGGATTTTTACCAAAAAGTTACCAGGTCATTCCCATATTACGCCTAATTTCGGCCAAAATTTAATTAAAGTCAGTCGGGTAAGTAGTTTTTCAGGTACGAACTGACAGACAGACAGGCCGACAGACAGAACGACGGAATTGAGAAAATATGTTTTTTTGGCACCTAGGAGCCTAAAATGTGAATTTTCTCAATTATAACCACTTCTATTGGACGCCATTCTGGTCCGCCATCTTGAATTCGAACCACAAATTTATCAGTTCAACTCTATTTGACACACTAATTTGAAATCAATTTAATAAGTAGTTATTTCCTGCTGATTTTTCAAATATTTTATTAAGCCGCCATTTTGTTTCGCCATCTTGGATTCCTACCAAAATGTTACCAGTTCATTTCTACGTAATATTTCATTTTTATGTAATATTTCAGGTAAATTGGATAGTAGTTTTTTTTGGTAATATATTTTTATCAGTTCACTGGGACGATATTTTGTTCCGTCATCTGAGATTTTTACCAAAATGTTATTATATTATCCCCATACGACCCTTAATTTTTTACCAAAATGTAAGATGAATCGGGTACGCAGTTTTTAGATATGCCGCGAACGGACAGATCGACAGATAAACATACCGATGAAATTGAGAAAACATGTTGTTTATCGGGATCTAGGATCTCCAAAACGTGAACAACTGAAAATCTGGAAGGTTAATTTTTTTCACAATTACAATAATAATTCCCTTTTACGTGGGGAATAAAAATAAATATAAATAATGACAAAAACTTCACTCTCTTTGAAAATGGTAAAACAAAATCTGAACTTGAAATGCATATGCATAATAGGAAAAACACAAATAATTTCTTGTTTTGGTCGTTGACCCCTTTACACCTGTTATCTGGAAGGCCCTGGCTAAAGTATAGAGAATATTAAATAAAATACATATTTTGAATTTAAATAAAATCATATTTAATAAATTTGTTTTGGCAAACATAGTATGTCTCCGTCAATGGATTTCTTAACTAGGGCTAGGTTAGGTCATATTCAAAAAATAAATAAATTGAATATATTTAACGTGTTTTGCTATTTCATGAATTTAGTAATCGTTTCTAGAATACAAAACCGATAATACCGGATATCCTATGCAACCGATCATTAGAGCACACATGCACAATGCCTTTAAGGACATATCAGTGCTGATCAAACTCTCCAAGATGAGGACACTGATATTCATTTTGATAGGAATCGTAGACAAGTGAAGTAATTATCCTAGATTATTCATTATTAAATTGTCTAAATGGAACCCTTCATTCACACAAGTAAGGTCTGTGAACTTTTATTTGGTCTTACTGCTTCCAATAATTTTTGTTTCAGGCGATGCACACTAATGTCTAATCAAAATTAACAGTGTCAGAAGCAGAGTTAGAATCAGAAAAAATAAAGTTTAATTAAATTTCTACTGTCCAGTTGGTTCACAAAAACTAATTATATAATAAAGGCTAATCTCTAATTTTTAAAAAATGATTATTTAGTGTAGTTATATTGGGTAATGTAAATAAAAGGTAGCAAATGCTTTTACTATAATGCTAACCTTTCTAACTCAGACTTGAATTTCAAATCAAAAGCAATCAGAATTTTCAAGTTTCCTTTATTGTCTCTACAAAGAAGAACAAAGAAGTAATGCTGCTTGATGTGAAAAAAGGAATAAAAACTTTACAGTAAATTAGTTAAACCGTTTTAATACAAATTTGCCTTTAATTCAGTATTAAATAAATTCGCGAACACTTTATGAGTAGATAAGAAGCCTAAGATTAAAATTTACATCCTAACAGAATAAAAAACAGTTTAAATTTGTTGCTGAGATTCTTCCACATAAACGTAGTTTGTACAATGTGTTCTTTGGCATTTTTCCTATTTTAGATAAAAAAAAGATAAATTTCGTAAAATACCGTCACAAGGTTATTTATGTTTATTGTTTAAGACAATTATTTCTTTTAACTATATATATATATATATATATATATATATATATATATATATATATATATATTTATATATATATCCCAAGATATGTTATTGTCAAAAATAAGAAAAAAAAACTGACCGTAAGAAAAAGCATCTACATAAAACATAGTAGGTGATCGGTATTCCCCCGTTATGAATTTTTCCTTTTATTAGAAATAGCGAAGTGTAGCCGAATTTAATTCCGCGCATAGTCATTTAGTAACACGTGTATGCAGTCTTCAAATATTTTTGTTATAGTTTGCCAGTTTCTACCTATGCCACACTTGATTTTTGGGCATAACTCAGAGTAAATTAAGTAAGTAGTTTTTACACTGTCTTTTTAAGACCGCCATTTTGTTCCATTATGTTGAATTCGTTCCAGTTTATCCCTATATCAGATTTAAGCTTTCTGCAAAATTTGAAGTCAATTGATTATAAAAATTTCCTTTGTTAATTTTTGAAACATCTTATTTGGTCGCCATTTTGCTTCTCTATTGTGAAACCCTACTACAATTTTACCATTTTATCTTTATGTCACAGTTAATGTTTGCAGAAAAATTAAATCTAATAAGCAATATTTCAGGCTAGCTTTTTAAACATTTTATTAGCCGCCATTTTGTTCGCTATCTTGTATTCGTACAAGAATGTTACCAATTCGTGTTACCATAGTCATTTAGTAACACATACGTGCTGTCTTCAAATATTTTTAATGGGCGCCAATCTGTTCCATAATATTGGATTCGTATCAATCGTTTGCCAGCTTCTACCTATGCCATATTTGATTTTTGTGCAAAATTTGAGGTAAATTGGATTATCAGTCTTTCAGTAATAATTTTCTCAACATTTCACTAGGCTGCCATTTCATCATATTGGATTTTTACCAAAATGTTATCAGGTCATCCCCATATGACCCTTTATTATATTTATTGGACAGACAGGGACGCTAAAACGCGAAGGTATGAAAACCCGGGAGAGTAAGTTTTTCACTATAAAAAATGTTTAGTTGGCTATCATTTTATTCCGCCATCTTGAATTCATACCACAGTTTTACCAGTTCATCTCTATTCCACAATTAATCCTTCCACAAAAATTGAAATCAATCTTTAAGTGGTTTTTTTTCAGGCTGAATTTTTAAAAATTTTATTAAGCCGCCATTTTGTTTTGCCATCTTGAATTCATACCAAAATTTTACTAGTTGATTTCTACTACTATATTTGATTTTTGTGCAAAATTTGAGATAAACTAGGATAAACAGTTTTTTAGAAATATTTTTTAACATTTCACTAAGACATATTGAATATTTACTAAAATGTTATTATGTCATTTTCTCGTGACCCTTAATTTTGTGAAGCGAAAATACAGACAGACCTGCAGAATCGAAAAACGTATTTTTCGAGACCTTGAAACTTAAAGATCAGAAAAAATCTCGGAAAGTGATTTTTTCACGATTACAGTACTCCCGTTTTACATGGAAAGTAAGAAGCAAGCAAGTTCGAAGATTTTAAGAAGTAATATCCATCAATTTCTAAAGGCCGCAAGATATCCTGCGCAATTTCCCTTTACAGGATAACTATCCACGTTTTCGCCTTGAAATTGGGAGTACGTAGATTCTACACGTTTAGAGCAATCTGCAATATATTACCAACTTTAATCTAGTTTTAATATAAAATGCTATTCATCATTTTCACAATGGATTTTCAATTTAATTTCAAATGACGGAATCATGCTATTCATGCAAAGTGATATATTCATATCGAAATGTTTTAAAAATAGGGCAAATAATTATTTTCAATTAAGATCATATTATGAAAGAAAATATTAACGCCACAAGAACCAATATATAGTAAAAAATCGATTTTTTGGAACGACCGCTAAACAATGAAATATATATATATATATATATATATATATATATATATATATATATATATATATATATATATATATATATATAGGTGACAGCGGATAAATTCGTAAAAAGAAAAGGAAAATGAGTCTACACGTAGACATGCCCATGAACAGACGTGTTTCTGTTTTACTAGTTCTTTTTCAGTTAGCGGTATAACTAAAATGAATGATATAAGAATATTAGATGAAAATCACAAAAAACAAATCATGGACAGTAGGAGACGAGAACTAGATACACATTTGTAAATTGGGTCAGAAAGACCCAAAACTTAGAGTCTGACGTTTCCACGGGGATCCTTAGCCCACTATCGTGCCATCCCAGACCGAGGAAATCAATCAAAAAGATAGGTGGTTGTGCGAATAAATTCTTAAAAAGAAGAGAAAAATGTTTGTGGGCATATCAGTAAAGAAATATATAAATGGTATCCACTAGACACGTGTTTCCGTCTTATTGGACCTTCTTCAGGTAGCGGTATAACCAAGTTTAAAGTTGTAAGCTTCACAGATATACTGCCTATTTATAACGTATCGTTACATTACATTATATTGCCTTAATTACTTTCAGGAAGTTACAGGGTACAATTTTAAGAGTTTCCGTTTATTTTCTGTAACATGCATTCGGATTTTACGTTACCTTTATAAGAAACGCCGTCGTTATTGCCCCACTTGGTCTCCCATAAGTCCAACTGCGCTCAATGATGATCAAATTTGATTATCGTTCGTGATAGGACCCAATCAAGACGCATGGCTCTACTATCTGCCGCAGTATCTATAGAGCATCTACACAAGGTCTAGATCCTTCATGATCAATGCTGTGTATCTTCAAGAGATGCGACTAAATTAATTTCTTTGGTTTCTGATGCTGTTGTTGTTGCTGATAGTTTGCACTGTATCTAATGTATAAATGCTCTTAAAATTATTTAACTCGTATTTATCAATATTCTTGAACACGCGTTTGAGGTACTGGGTTTTCAAAAGCCTAATATTTAATAGTGAGTCAAGATTTTTTTTATATTAGATTTGCCAGTTGACTTGACACTTGTTGGCCACCAAATTTTAACAAATATCTACCAAGTGGTGCACGGAGTGATATCTTTATCCCTTTTTTAGAAAAAGACAACCTTAATATTACGAAAAGAATAAAAAAGGGAAATAATTAAACTTTTGACATTGTTTTTGCTTACATTTTATTAATGAGAAAATACATATTTAAAGTTATTTTGTAGATTAAAAAATATGTTTGGTAAAACTGAAAGCCTCATTTCCCCTCCCGGATTTCGGAACGATATTTCAATAGGCATAAAAGTTAACAACAGAAGGGGCGCTTTAAAGTATTACGTTTAGGTATTTATAGGAAAAAAATAAGTGACAGAAAAAAAAATAAATGGCTAATTCTAAGTAAGAACTTTACAAGGAAATTTGCTTATCAAGTTGTAAATACGTCATGTAAAAACTGTTTTTAATACATTTATGTGTTACATATTATTAATAATTAACATGTTGTATTTTTAGGTGCGGATGACTTTGAGTTTCTCATAGAATTCTTGCAAAATGTTAATATCGAGTAATAAAAACGTAATTACGCCAACTAACAAGCGTGTATATTGCGGTGACATAAATTTCACATAAAAATTCGAAACTATTCAGACCGACTACCACGAGAATTTTCAAGGGAAAATCTTTGTAAAACCTTAACTAATATCGAAATGCATTTTTTTAGAATTTGACTAACGTTTTTCTCTGGGTCAGTAGGTACAAAAAAGGTAATTTAAGGTCAATTAAAATTAACGAAAACCCCATATAAAAGATTCAATTACAATAACGTGCTATTATTATATTTTAAATTAGAAAATGCTTTGCTTGAAGAATACAGACTAAATTGTAGTAAGATTAGTTTTATTAACATGGCTTTTCTTATTAAGGTATTGTTTTATTTTACATACAAATATCTTCGAGCTAATGTCAGTTGAAGTCTAAAAATTTAACACTTTGGTTTAACACAGTTTTAAAGACTCTATCTAATGAGACTAGTTTTAAAATAGACATTAACACACGTTTGATCCTTGGGATAAACAAAATAATACCTCCTTTTACTTATTTCAGCTAATTTAGAATGTTTTTACTATGTAGTGTCTAAATTCAATTGTTTTGGAATTGATATTAAAAAAAAATTCGAATATAAACTCTTTACTACCAAATAATAAATAATTTAGACGAATCGTGGATTGAGGGAGGATTCTAATTAAACAAAGAAAGTAATAAATAATAATATCAAAATAAAAAACAACAATTAAAATAAAAAATTATTTGATTAAATGTTCGAACTGCTTTCCTTCAGTAACTTGGCAATGCCCAAGCCTATCCGTCAACTCGGAAAGAACATTCTGCAAGCCAGATAGCTGTTTTCAAATGGCCCCAAAGATAAAAATCTAGGGGGTGAGATCAGGTGATCTAGGGGCCGCACATTCAATGCGTTCTCGTCTATTTATCCATCTTCCAGGAAAATCTCTATCTACATAATTTCTAACACGAGTGCCAAAATGTGCGGGTGCCCCATCTTGTTGATACCCAACGTTGTTCTGTAATAGCTGGTTATTGTCTGGATGGGGAAATAAATTAACTAAAGCGGGTATAATTCTGGTGTTAAGTAAATCTAAGTAGGAGTTTCCAGTCGAATTTTCGTGGAAAAAAAGGTCCAATTATATAATTTATTAAGTTAGCAGTTACTTGATGGAAATGCATTATCACTAGTGTAATAAATAAACAAACTAATTTCCACTTATTTCTTTCCGTTTGACAGCTGTTTCGACACACTGTGTCTTTTTCAAAAACCAACTTAAGACTGATACTAAAACTAGATTTTTTAACAATAATAAAAGAGTTTAACTACCTAATCCTATCAGATTTTAGCCTTAAAGATTTAACAGTAGGGAACCGTTTAGGTCCATTTGATCGTTCAAATAAAAAACAATGATATTGTATTGAACGATCAAATGGACCTAAACGATTCCACACTCTTCAATCTTTATAGCTAAAATCTGCTAGTGTTAGGTAGGTAGACTCTTTTATTATTGTTAAAAAATCTAGTTTTAGTATCAGTCTTAAGTTGGTTTTTGAAAAAGACACAGTGCGTCGAAACAGCTGTCAAACGAAAATAAATAAGTGGAAATTACTAAACAAATAGAGTTTATTTATTATCAGATTATATTGTTGTGTTTGGACAAATACCTGCAGTTATGTTTGCTTACAAAGCTATTAAGAGTGAACCGAGGAGTGAACGTTGGCTCATCGGAAAATAGAACAGGACTCTCGAAGACAGGTTGAATATCAGAACAACAATGAGATTCTGATATCTTCGAAGAGTTCCTAGAGCAATCTGACCTTATAAGGACGCATATATATATATATATATATATATATATATATATATATATATATATATATATATATATATATATATATATATATATATATATATATTGGGTTAACCGTAATTCAAAAAAAAATATTTATTTTATCAATTTTTCGTCATTATTTTATATCCAAGACTCTACATTTCAGTTTAATAGTATATGATTTTCTCGAAATCCATGCAACGTTTAAGTCTGATTTTTATTGGTAATAAATCATCCTGACAGCAAATATAAAATGAAGGATGGCAGCATTTAACCTATCATTAATATCTCATTTCATAACAACTTTTTGTAGGGTGGACTGATAAATAATATTCATTAACCAGACATATTCTATTTCAGACTGCGATTAAATACCAAACTTTCCAAAAATGTGGCCATTAAGGCATGGTCATGTGTTATGATAAAATGCAGTAATTAAAAATCGCTTTAAAATACTCGAAAAAATAAACATAACATAGCAACAAAAAATTCAAGATTATATTTTAACCGGTATGTGGAACAGGAGATTGGATTTTTACTCTGGATAAATTTACAAATTTAAGAATTAAATGTTTTCACAAGAAGAAAATTAATTTCTATCCTTAAATGAAACAGTTTGAGTAAATTGGAGACATTAGAATCCATTTACTATTCTTTTAAAAGTCTGAATATACAACCTTATTAAGAAATTTCACAATACGGTCAATGTACTGAAATTTTTTTAAAATGATGGACTGGTTACCGACAATTTTGAAGACTATTTTTTGTATTGATTTATTGAGTATTTTTTCTATAAAACTAATATGTTTTTCTTCAATAACAATTCTGGCCGATCTGGTGAATGCGCCCCAAATTCTTATAATTGCATTGGAAACTCATCGCACTATCTAACGGAAAAGGCAGAACAATGTCTGCCTGGCCAGGCAGTACTATTTAATTATGTAGGAATTTCAGTATGTAATACTTATTATTTCAATGTTAATCAATTTTAAAAAGTTCAAATATATTCTTCACAGCATTGTTTGAAGAAAACAATAAAATAATAAATTGTATAAGAAAAAACTGATATAATCCCAATTCAAGATTATATTTTAACCGGTATGTGGAAGAGAAGATTGGATTTTTACTCTGGATAAATTACAAATTTGTGAATTAAATTTTTTCATAAGAAGAAAATTACTTTCTGTCCTTAAATGAAGTAGTTTGACTAAATTGGAGAGATTGACATTAGAATCTATTTACTATTCTTTTAAAAGTCTGAATATACAACCTAATTAAGAAATTTCACAATACGATATATATTTGGTAATTAATCTAGTTACTTTTAAAAAGAAGGGAAAACAGTGACTGCAATTTTTGAAATAGTGCGGAGGTACTCAATAATCGTAAATTAACTTTCAAACAGTTGCGGGGTTATAGACATGTTTCTCCCTTAATTTTCAAAAATCTTGAACGTCTTGTATTATATTCTTTGTTACAACAGAATTTAGAGTTTGAAAACTGCAGATTTATCACACACTGGAGTTAAAAAAAAATGGGTTCTGGCAAACATAGTAATTCCTTATAAATATATGTACTTCAATGGATTTCTCAAGTTGAGGTATTTTGCCAAGAAAATATTTTTTTTCTTTTCAGGGTACTGTTTCATCCTCCTAGAGCTACCCTGTATAACACAGGCGTGCGTACAGCATGAGCCGATTGGGCTATGGCCCCCTATAATGCTAAAATGAAAATTAATTTTGTCTCATCGAAGGGTCCAAAAGTGCTTTGTACGTACAAAATTATATTATTTCATCATGTCATAATTCAAGAGATAATATCCAATTTACAAGGAAAAAATGAGGACGTCAGACTTCGGTCACCATGGGCAAATCTCTATTCTAATACGATTTTTTAACCTTCTATACATATGCTTGTGGATACTTTTGTAGGTTTACAAAGATTAACATCTGTTTATTCAAAAAGAATTTTTAATAGTTTTGTACTTTTGTAAAGCTCTATGCTTTCCCAGTGGCTGGGAAAATATCAGGCTGTCAATATAGATGTAAACAAAAAAAACCTGAAATATTGTATGTTAAGAAAATGTAAGAAATACTATGTCACATTAGCTATTTGATTTTTTCTTCCTTTATACTGTAGAAAAGAGAAAACAAATAATCGCAATCATGATTTAATTATTATTAATGAATTTAACACCAGCCTTACATCTGGCAGTAGAAGACTAGGACTATAAACTAGTTTCATCGGGAATATCTTAAGCTTTTTTTACGTATGCAAAGAACAGTTTTATATTCTACCAGCTACACTAATTGTCATATTTGGCCCACTGGCCCAGTCTAATAAAAGAGTCTAAGCTGTATAGAGGAAAAAACATTTTAATTTATAGATTTGACGTATAGTCCTATTTTCTAAGCAAGCTAAATCTGAAGTATAAAATATCTTTTTTTAATTTGCAGACGACTGTTTGATCATCCTAGGTCTACCCTGTATAGTTAAAAAAATAAGATTTTTTTACAGAAAAAAAAAACAAAAGAAATTTGGCATATTTCACTATTTACTAAATAAGCTAAATACTTCTGAAATACGACGTTTTTACTTTAGTTGAAAAAAAATGTTTTATATACAAAAAAATAAAAAAATTGACATGCTTTACCGTTAAAAGGTATTTGGTACATATTAGGAACAAACGTTCACAATTTTGCTTGTTCCAAAAATTTACTAAAACTATTGTTATTTTCTAATTGCTAGATCAACTTAATCCTTGGTGAAATATTTGAAAAGTTTTTTATACTTTTTCATATTTTTAGAGATTTGAATTTTTTTAATTTGTTTTTTCCTACTTATTAAGCTGTAACTTTTTATTAACTCCCTGATTAAAATTTTGTGTTTGCTAAAAAGCTCTTACATTTTAAGATAGATTAGATAAAAACGAAGCGATCCTTAAGATTATTTTCGGATTTCAACACTGTGTAGCGTAAACACCGATTTAAATTTCAAAATTTTAATTTAGGTATGTGTTAAGGAGTAGTGAATATTTTATCCAGACGAGCTTTTTTATTTTGTCTCTACCCTTAATATTACTCAAAAAACAGATCTTGTTTGTAGAGCCAAATATGGCAATAGTTAGGTCCTTCAACTAAACCTAAATTTTTTAAATAGAAAGCATAAACCAAATATTCACAAAACGCTACTCAAAAAATATTTTGTTTTTAGGTTATCCCAAAAGACCTGCTTTTTTTAATGGAGCATCATTGTTTTTTACCATATTTGACTAAAACTTTAAATTTCAATTAGTTCAGGTAGGGGGAACTGTAAGTGAATTCATTCTGAATTTAATCGTTTGCCTATAGAAGAATAAATGGTCCAAAATTTTTATCGACAGTTTTAAGATTCCATTTTCTAGAAAACAGTTGAAGTCAGGTATAGAACAAGTCACATAAAATATCCTAAGGATCTTCCTCTGATCACAAAAATATATATGGGGTGTTGCGTTTAAAAAATATTTTTGTTTATACAGAATGTCCTAAAAAACCTAAAAGAAAAATTTAAATAAGACATCTCATTTTGATGTATATTTTGGCTAAAAATTACCTATGCTATTTTAAAAATATTCGGTCAAGTCGGATACGGAAGATGTGATTCACTTTTTGAAAAAAAAATCCATTACTGTAACAATGTCTTTACTTCATAACTAAAGCCCTTTTTTAAATACTAAGATAATGAATATTTTAACGTAATCACCCTGTATATTATACCATATTTAGTGAGTATTCATGTTCTTTTTAAAAAATATGAAATACAACTTATATCTATCATATTACGTAACTTTAATATACAGAGAAGCATTGGTCTTATTTTAAGAATAAATGCAACAATATAATAAAGGCATAAATATTGAAAACATACTATTCGATATTTAATCGATAGTCCAAGTTTTACATTTGCTCTACACAGGCCTCGGTAGTGATTCAATATTTTGTATCGTTTAAATGAATTATTGTAATGTTTATGGTTAACTATTGACAATTGATTAAATAATCGAATAGAATAAATATTTGTGTACCCTACACATTTTCTATCCTTCTATCTCTTTTCATTTTATACGGGCGTGGCTTCCACGAACCCAATTTTTTAAATAGGAGGATTATTTTAATTTTAAAAGTGCACTGAAGCATAAAAAACCGTTGTTTCTGTATGGCCAAAGTTACCTGATGCGATAGGTATATATATATATATATATATATATATATATATATATATATATATATATATATATATATAAAATGTATTGGAATAAATGTATGTATGTATTCTAATAAATCACCCTTTATTCAAAATACGGACATTTATAAAATATTATGATTTTGCAAAAATATACATTATCTTAAATTTTTTACTTAAAAAATAGTTAGTTGTTGATTTCTTCCGTTACTAAATAGAGAAATTGTTTAAATATTTAATTTTTTTTTTTAAATTGGGCCGTGACTTCTAAAAAAATTGAAATCAACTGACACAGCCCTATATTTTAAAATCGGCAAAGTAAGTTTTATCCAATAATGGCAAAAAAGAAGTAGCCCCATTAAAAGAATGCAGGTTTTTTGGGACATCCTGTATAAACAGGAATATCGTTTTGTGAATATTTGGTTTATGATTTCGCTTTAAAAAATCTTTACTTGCCATAAAATACGGATTATAAATAAAGGTTAGGTAAGGGACCTATATATTGATTCTAAAAGCAATGCCTGCATTTTGCGTAATAATAAAGTTAAACAAGAAAATAAAAAACCTGTTCGGGGAAAATGTTCAGTAAACTAAAATGGAAACACTTTAAGATTTAAATTGGATATTAGTTCTTATGTTGAAAGTTGAATGTTCTTATGTTGAAATATACACAAATGATCTTAAAGATAACTACGTTTTTAACCAATCTTAAAATAAATTTTGTACATCCTGTATATTTTCCGGGCACTAAAGTTCCTGCAAAAGATAAAAAAGTATGACTAAGAAGTTCCTAACAAGGACCCTGTAAATATTTTTAGCTTAGGTAAGGTTTGCCCTGAAAATCGAAAATAAGCAATGAAATTTGCATGCGTGGACTGAAAATCCAGTCCCATTATCTCTTCTCGATTTAACAAAAAATCAACTTTGTCTAAAACTCGCTTGTTCTTTTGCTCTGTACAGCAGTATTTAAAAACAAAATGCATGTAATATATAATTTGCATTTTTCTCTCTTATCTAATGTAATAGAATCTACCATGAAAAAATCTCCTTATTTAGTTTGATGCCCATAAAATATCTAAACTTCTTCCTAACTTAACAATGAAGTTTTCTTGATGCATCTCATAATCTTTTTGTCGATTACGTTTCGATGCAGGCAATTTCACTAATTGACAATGCGCTGCATCGACTTAAATATTCAATTTTCTTTGCCGGCAAATGCAACCGAATCTGACCTAAACGATTTAAATGGAAAATCGGTCTAATCCGTTCCGGATTTTCGTTTCATAATGTAAACTCACATAACAACCTGCGCGTTTCCTGAAAAAAAATCGACAGAATAAAACAATATTAATCATCGTTAAACAATGGTTCACACTTTCATTTATTTACAGTTACCTACTTTTGCTTGTTCATTAATTCTATTCTGGTCTTTTACAAGCGAAATAGAGAGGTAAGAAGTGTCAAGTATACGTGATAATAATTTCCTTTTATTAAATTATTGCATGCGACTAGAAGTTTTATTATATTTGCCCGTTCTATTTCCACAGTGACGTAAACAAAAGTTTTCTTTTAAGTTCCAATTATGTTACCGACGGGCAGTGACATATATTTATTTGAAAGGTAATTTGGAAAATATATTCTATGCGTATATTTCTGGAAATGAGTGTATTTTCACTTGTCAACTTATGAAACACTTTTGTAAAAGATAATGACAGGGAGAAGTGGATTGACGTCTGTAATTTTATTTTTATTACAAGCTTACTTTTCTACAAGTTTTCAGAGACAAAAATCTACAGTCGAAAAAATAGACTAATAAAATCTCTAAAAAAAAATTACATTATGGATTCTTTCAATGCAAACCTTTTTTATATTTACTAGAATATATTAAAACATTTCGAAAGCAATACAGCAAAATTAATTTAAACTAAATTATCTGTAGCTGATTTGTTTACAGTCTTCCCAGCAAATAAATTTTAATGTCAAATAAACACAACTTTCGTATTACAAATTACAGCAAATTTATAAAAAGATATATAAACAACAAATAGCTATACGTTTGCGTTTCGAGAAGTAGCATCTATCACAGTCAGAGATAATAAGCAAACTCAAAAGTCAAGTGGAGACATCTACGATAAAATTGCAGACGTCTGAAATACATTTTGTTATCCCCACTTTTCAATTTGCTAAACTTATGTATAAAACAAAATATTTTCTAAGCTCTCTCAAAGTTACTAAAACAATCCCAATTCCAAAACAAGGAGATCTTAACGATCCAAATATTTTTTTATTTCAAGAGATCTGCTTTATCTTATTTTTGAATCAAACAACTTATTTTTTAGTTCTCCATTTGGCTACCTAGAGCAAAATTCAACTAATGATGCAACCCTGTATATGCTGTTCAGCATAGCTGAAGCGTTTGAGGGTATTGTACCCCCTACACAAATATTGTGACCTCTCTACGTCAAAGAAGTTAGACTATAACTTATTGACACACATGCGCATGCAGTTGATATGAAGGAAACATACGAAAGTGGCATTTATTTTAAACGCAATAAGCTATGATATGTGTAAGTGGTGACCTAAAAGTCATAGGACTGTTACTAGAGCTTCAGGGTGGATTTACCAAGTATTGCTGTTTGGTACAGTAAAGCAACACAGAGCCATTACCAAGGAAAAGAATGGCTTCAGAGAGATCAATTTATTTCAGGCCAAGATAACATAAAGAATATACCTTTTGTTGATCTTAAAAAAAGTTATTTACCTCCATTACACATAGATTTAAATACCTTAAAACAAATGTTTCCTAATCTAAGTGATGCTAAGCTTCATGAAGGAAAATTTGTTGAACCACAAATTATAAAAATACTAAGGGATGAAAAGTTTGAAGTTGTTAAATTAGCTGCGTAAAGGTCTTTTAAAAAAATTGTTTCGGAGTTTTTAAGAAACAAAAAAGTGGAAAACTACGAAAAACTCATAATTTGAGTTTCTTGGTTTGAACTTATATTTAAAAATTATATAAAAATTTTGGAATATAATAAAAATAACTGCTGCATTCTATAATTCAAAAGCTATACGTGGTGGAAAATTTTGATTGTTGAATTCGTAATCAGGATCTTTGGACTGCCCCGAACAGTCATTATAATATCAGTCAATTTTTTTATCCTATTTGTTATCTAGTGTAATATACAATTTTAAAAAATAGTTACTAAAGAGTGATAATTTCGGCTATCTTTAAGGAAAACATATCATAATTCTTTAAGCAACTGATCATGCTGATAGCTTTAATGTGGGTGTATACCGTTGGTAATAATATTTGCATATTTTAAAAATGTGTGCTGTATTTTTTCGAGATTTTCAATATGAATAGTATACTCAGGTGCACGTATTATTAAGCCTTATTCTAATTTTGACCGAACGAAAGAGATATAATAATTTTAATACTTAAATATCATTAAAATACCTGCTGAATCGTATAGTAAATCCATACTGCTTCGAGGCCTCAGCAGTGATTTTGTTTATATGGGCTACGAACGAAAGTTTCAATTCAAACAGCACTCCCAAAAGATCGCAGAATGAATCAGATCAATAAATTATTCTATTTGCAATATAATAATCATATTTATCACTGCAAGCTTATTAATTAATGAAACAGCTATACCCTTCTCAATATTCCGAGTTAAAATTAGTTAAATACCAATTGTTTCTGAAGTGCAAACATTTGTACAGCCTTAATACTACTACTAAATAATATGGAATAGTTTTCTAAGCACAAAAATATTCTAGTATATGGATGGGAAGACTTTTCCCACGATAGATTTGATGTGATCATGCCATCGGAGATCCTGTTGAAGTGGAGTACCAATCAGATTAAATAAGTTCTTGTTTTCAAGGATTTGGTTATTTATTTGAATGATTCAAAATTATTTGCTCCCATTATTTCACTATTTAATGTAAATGGAAAACAGTTATTACTCACGAAATTTGATAGAATTCATCCAGTTGCCAGGATTTGCTGCTTTTGTGGCAAAAAAAACTATACCTTCTAGGATTGTGAAAAGTAAATATCGGCATCAGAAATGATACGATTGAAATAATTTAGTACCTTATATTTAGCCTATTTGTCCGGATTTCCAAGACCAAGCTTAGTCTTAGTACTAGAGAGGTTTCGATGAACATGAAATTACTAACAAGACTGAAACTTTTTTAAATAGGGAAAAATCACTTTTAAACGATATTTTCTCGTTTTATTTTAATGGGACGACCTATAAACCTACTCAACTCTAAATCCTCAAACAATTTTAAATACTTTTGTGTATCATACCCTATATCTATATTGAGTGCTTTTCGAGATATTTCCAATTGAACTGTGCAATTACCTTTTTAACGCTTATAAATGACAAATTTTAAATTTCTGATCTAAGGCAACTTTGAAACAATACATAAGTATATGGCCATCGTTCTTATAATATCCAGATGATTCGCTTTGAAAGTTAAACGGTAATTATAAGTAATATATTTTAATTATCGAAAATGTATTTTACTCGTGAAGAACAAATTGATACGATATTGATATACGGAGAAACTAGAAAAAATCGCATGGAAGCCAGAGCGTTATACGTACAGCGATTTCCGAATCGCCAATATCCATCAGATTCATACTTTCCTTGGTTGGAAAAGTATTTAAAATCAGAAGGGAATCCGCCAGGTGAGAATTTCATAGTTAGTGAAGAGGCTGAAATTAATACACTGGCTTGTATAGCAGGATTGATCCTGCTATATCAATACGACAAATAAGCACTGAAATTGGAATTAGCCGCGAAAGTGCACGAAAAATTTTACATAAGTAGGGCTTTAAATCATTCAAATACCAAATTCATCACCACTTGTATGAGACGGATTATCAGAGAAAAATGGAATTTTGCAACTGGTATTTTCTAACACTGGAACCTGTGGTGGACGATAGATCAAAATACAAGAGTTCTAACCACACTACACCACAACTTGTTACGTTCTGGACGCGCGTTTCGCTAACCAAGTTAGCATCATCAGCAGATGATATAAACTAAAGTAACTTATCCTAACCGAGACTATTTATAGGTAAATGTGGTCACACTTGGTTGCGCCCGACTGCACCGTTGTCAAGTAAACAATAGAGGGGACGATAGGGAATAGGCATTCTGTCTTTATTTAGTGCTTTTTTACCACATTTAACTATTTCTATACTCTCAAATGCATCCAATAATCTATTATTAGATACATTTTTAATCAACTTAAGATTATTTATTCCTATTTGGTGATTGTTTTCTAAAGCATGTTGGGCAACGTTTGACTTTTTGTTCTTCCGTATCTTAAATGTGCCATGTGTTCTTTAAAACGTTTACGGAGCGTTTAGTTTGCCCAACATATTTTAGATCGCAGTCATTACAGCTAATTTCATAGATGCCACTCCTCCCCTTCAAGTCGACTTTGTCTTTAAGGTTTCCAAGGAGAATTTTCAAACTGTTCTCCGTTTTGTAGGCTACTAAAACCTACGTTTTAAAATACTTTTTCTAGACCTCTCGTATATCTGGGATCTGGTCGGCCGACACGACCGGATAGGACTAAGATCTAGGAACATACTGAGTGAGACCAGAGCATGACATATCATATGTTGCAATTAAAAAAATGTCGATTGTGTCATATTTTTGACAGATGTCAATAAAAAAAACTAATAAATTTTATCAGAATGTGCGAAAATAAAAAACTAAATTAACGTGTTCGAGCATTTTTCATAAAACCTGAAAATTAATTTACTAAATTATTAGGGGTAGTCCATACTTTTGTTCCACGCACAATTGAACGGTCGCCATTTTGAAATGGCACAATAGAATAGCAATAAAATCTAGGAACATACTGAGTGAAACAAGAGCTTTCAAATAATGTATCACGTTCCATATGTAAAAAAAGACAAATAAATGTTATCAGAATGTGACAAACTAAAATACTAAATTAACGTGTTCGAGCATTTTCCATAAAACCTACAGACTACCAAATTATTAGGAGTAGTCCATTCTTTTTTCCATATATATATATATATATATATATATATATATATATATATATATATATATATATATATTAACTTCTGTTTAATTATCACTGCTCATTATGAAAAACAAAACTGAATATTTTTTAAGAAATTAATTAAAAAACATAGGTAAGTCAACATTTTGTGATAAAACTACATTCATGAAAACTAACGACACGTGGAACAACATACTTAATCACATTAAAAATCAGAACTGATGCGAAATCTAATTTTTTATAATTAGTGTTGCATAAACGATGAAAGAAAGTGTTTTATAAAATAAGCATACTTATTGTCCACGATAACTACGTCATGGTTTAGTAGAGGCAAAGCAATTTTTATAAAGCTGACCATGCACAATAAAGGATTGCAAGATATTATGTCCTTGGCAATGGCGATATTTTTTCAACACTAGTTAACGGATTTCTCTAAATCTGACTGAATTAAATGACTGAATCTAGTAAAAAAAACTGTGACAAGTAGTAATTTAATTTATGATTGCATTTTTAAATACCTAAAATTCTAAAGGCCATTAACTTTTGATTTGAACAAAAGTATGTAATAGTCGATTAAAGTAATGAGTGTTTTGAACGTGATACAATAAACGTGAATTTAATGCTTATTGACACAGTCAAAATAACGATTAATTAATTCACATAAAAATATCCATTGGGTTTTAGTATATAAAATAAGAATTATCAATAAAATAAAAGAAGTTTACAAAAGCCAAATTTGATTTTAGCCTACGAAAAAAAGACGCTCCAGTAACTCCCTTTTGTCTAGCAAACAAACGATAAAATGGATAATGTTGGGTTTTTACCATCAAATGCCAAAAATAAATTGCAGTCAATAAGCGAACGGATAATTTAAAAAGTCCATACAGAAAAAGGAATTGAGAGTGTACTTTGGAACTTTCCAAAGTTTAGATAAAATAGTTGGCTTTTCTAAAAGCAGGATTTAATAAAAAATGGAAAGTGGTATTAAAGAATTGAACAAGGAAATGGAACTGTCATTCTCTAAGTTGAGAAATTTCTGAAAAGCTATATCCGAAAGAAAAATATTTGAATATCTGTTCTTGTGGCAAATAAATATTTTACTGATCAGGATGGTTTAAATAGTAGTAAGCCTTATATAAATCAGAACCACCTCGATCTAAGCTGTAATAAGGGAGGAGATCCGAGATACACAAGTATTGATAGTTAAGAAACCCAGCCATGAAAAAGCATTACAAGGTTTTAAAATATACCGTTAAGCACTGCATTATGGTAAGAATTTTGCTAAACGTTTTTTATGGCTCTTGGTAAATCTGAATCTTTTTTATGAAAATAAGACGTTTTTATAATAGCACTGTAAAAAATGAAAACGACAATAGTTCAAGTGTTGTGTTTTTTTTGGTCTGCCTTTCGTTTTTCCACTTGTTATTGTACGTATTTGTTTCAATAGCAAATTAATTGTGCATAATTATTTTAGCAATGTACATACTAAATAATTCTTTTTAAATATTTACTTATGCCTTTTTGTGGTGTATTCTATCTTAGCCCAGTCGAGAATATGTAAATTATAAATTCATTGTTACTTGTTTCCGATTCCAAGGCAAGCTTTTAAAAACATAATACTTCATCCGGAAACAAAAATCATGTATTTTACGTTTTTTTTTATGAGAAAATCACTTTTAATGAATACATTACGTATATAATAATTCAGAACATAAATCCTGAATAGATCGGTGACATACAGGCATATAAAAAGGTGATTAAAAATAAAAAGATAGCTGAGCAGTGACATTTACACACGTTAACTGTCCATTAAGTTTATTCAACCGTTTTAAATCAATTAGTACAAGTGGAATCGCAGGTTTATCGACTGTAAAAAAAATTCATAGGTGAAATCAAGAGTGTGCAGTGCAGACGCAAAACATATCTTTATCTGATTATAACGTCATTTAATAAGTATGACTATTCCACTCTATTATTTTACAGTGACAATGACATAGCAACGGCCTGTTTTCTACTGCCAAAACTCATACCTGGACAAAATTGTCCCTACGAGGATAAAATCAATAAGATGGTTTTTCAGCGACAAAATTTTGTTGGGTTAAAGTAAAAAATTGATCTTGTCATTTTGACAAGTTTCACCTAGGTGAAATATCCTTGGTTACCAATTTAATTACCCTATTTATTATGATACAAACAAATAAAAAGAAGGCTTTGACAGTTATTTCTTTTGATTTCACTGTTTTATTTGATATTGTATATGGTAAAACATTGTTCTCGTGAAATACCAATGTCGAATACCACGCGAAGAAAAAATTTTCCTCTTGTATATTCAAGTTTGTTGCTTTTTGGTAATTTTGCGAATGACATTTTTGTAACAAAACCACGAGACGTTAGGCGAAAAGTTCGTGGGCAACAAACTTTCATAAATAATCGGATTGTCGACAAAATTTTCTCTCTTGTGGTGTTATATAATATATGACAAAATTTTGTTGGGTTACTATTTATTACAATACAAACAAATAAAAAGACGCGCTTTGACAGTTATTTCTTTTGATTTCACTGTTTTATTTGATATTATATATGGTAAGATATTATTCTCGTGAAATAGTCAAGTTTGTTGCTTTTTGGTAATTTCGCTCATGACATTTTTCAAAATACGTCATTCGCGAAATTAAGAAGCAAAACACTTTCATAAACAATCGGAAAATTTTGCCGAGAAAATTTTCTGTCTTGTGGTATTATATATGATAAAAGTACAAAGTCTTAAATAATTAAATGATCTTCTTCAGTTTTTAACAAGTAGAGCAGTTAAAACTCTTAATGTGTTTTTGAGAAAATCCAGGTTTTTGGAAGATGGTGATATTTTTAATTTTAAAACTATTTATTACTCTTTCGTTCAAGTTTTTAGATTAACAGTTTATATTAGTTATTCTGTAACAACACCATTTTCCATTTTTAGTTAAGCATAATAAATTTTAAATGTTTTTAAGTACGAAAAGAGGTTACCAACCCCCTCCCCAAACTCTATATTTATTTTTGTTTCTTTGACCTATTCTTTTATATTTTTTGTTACTATTTTTTCTTGGTTTTCGGCTACTTTCAAAAAAGAAAAATATATATTTTTCAATTCAGTTTATTTCAGTTTGACTAGGGTTTCGACCTGGGATCGGTCTTATCAAATTCAGGAACGTAAATATGTCGAAATCCAAGAATTTTAATATGTCACTTCACTTTTAAGTTTCAAAGCAAACAGAACTGTCTTCCCTGTTTTAAAACAATGTGGTAACTGTTACTACCTCATCTGATTAATATTAGTAAACTAAATTGTGCTTTTGACTATTTTGTAATTAATGGAAATTAAGCAATCAAGAAACGAAAGAAGCAAGACGAATTTAAATAATGAAATTCGCCTACATGGTTGGTGCAAAACATTGCTTATTGTGCGTAAAATCCTTCTAAAATTATAATAAATGTTAAAAATAAATATTTATGATATTACAAATATTATAGAAAATAACATATAAATATTATTTAAATATTTACTTCTAATAAATTACAAAACTTTTGTCAATCAATAGCTCCTGCATCGCAATTTTGAGCGGATTCTTTTCCTTCTTCTCCTTGGCACTTTGGGATGTTTTAGAACCTTTTACAACCGAGAAAGACATATTTGTTAGCCAGTTATTTAACCTGAATCCAGTTGGCTCGTTTGATTGGTAGAGGTATATATTGCTTAGAAACTTAAATAACACAATTTACTTTTACAATGTGGAAGTAATATAATATAATAACATTAAAAGTAATTAAATAAAACGAGAGTTTCATTTGATGTATTTCTATACATGTACTCTCTGCTGTACAAAAATGTACTTACTTTATTTTACTATTACAACCCAAAGATATAGAATTTAACTCTTAATTACGCACAAAATACAAGCCACTTGCTACCGTTACGATCAAAATAATTTTAAATCGTTGATAGGCACAAGGCGTTTTATTAATAGAATACTCTGTTGTATTGCACCGGCAAAAATAATAAATCCGTTTGTTGCAAAGGTAGCTTCGAAACTACCTTTGGTTGCACCGAACCCAACGACAAGGGCTACATCGTTTTTGCACCAGTTTAAGCAGCAGGTTTTTCTGTATATATTTTCACAAAAACAAGAATTATGTATTTCAGTAATGAATGAAAACAAAGGTAACAAATGCATGCAATTTGCCTCAGATAACCCTTAAATATGTGTCGTAAGCTCGGGTTTTCCAGAATATTTTTAACACTAAGTGGATTTTTATCAATTTCTTATAAGCATATCACTCCGCATTAAATTACACAACTTGGTCTTAACAAACTTTGTACCTCCATATTGTCCCATACTCTCCTTCGATTTTAAAGCACTCCTTATGAACACTGAGGAAATAGTCTCGTTTGACATGAAAAGACATAACACAATATCTTCCAAATTATCGCAGATAGAGTCAAAATCGTTTAATTAAAAAATATAGGGCAGATTGTTGCCTAAAAAAAAGGTATTGAAGTTTTTTTTCTGCAGTTCTCATAGTTTTTGCAAAAATTAAGTTTGAAAAAATGTAGTTTTTGAAGGTTATGTTACGTTATGTAGCTACGTATCAAGTTCTGTAAACTCTAATAGCTCACATTACGCACGGGGTCGGGGGTTCTGGGCAAGATGAACTTGCGGTGCGGTAAAAGGAAGTGACGTAGTCGGGCGACCCCAGTTCGTATCAACCACCAGCGTTTTGTTGATTAAGACCGATTTTTATAATTAATTATTAAATAATAAAGTCTAAGTTCATTGAATTTTGGTTTACTAACGACTAAGTAAGATATCTTTTTTTTTATGATAGCTTATAGGTAGGATAGAACAATATTGTAACATTTGTAACCTATTATTAACAGTGATATTTGCATTGATGCAAATGTAATGATACAATACTTTGTTTTCTTTCTAGATCTACATCTAGGCAAAAAGTATGCCTGGAATGCGATGTACAGTTGGTGTTGGTCATAATAACTGAATATATTCTAATAAATCTGGCAAACAGATTTCATTTTATTGATTTCCTAAACAAAAACTTATTCGAGAAATATAGATTCAGAGCTGTAAGAGGGATAGTAAATGGAATTTTGAGAACTCTCGTGTTTGTTTGGAACATTTTAAACCCGAAGATTATGAGCGTGACATATAGTGAAAAAGAAAAACCCTATTATTAACGTAGAATCTGCAATATGCATTTTACATCATAGGCTGTTTATTAGAATCAAATATTTAAATGAAAAGTCGAAGGAAGACAAGCAAAGTAAAAAAGATTATGAAGATAAAGACGAAAAAATTAATAAAAAGGTGAAGCAAATAATTACTTAATTTTAATTGTTTTGATATGTAAAATTCATATATTTTTTTTTAAATAAAGATTTATTTGGCAAAATATTCAATTCTCAAAGTAGAGTTCAAATATTACAGACACAAATAAAACATGAAGTCTTCTTCCATAAAGTTTAATTGGAATCAAAATTCTATTCAATATGTTTCTAATAGAGATCTCATAATCTTCAGGAATATTTAATATCAGGTTTATTTTTTTTTAAATATACCTAGCTGGAGATGAAGTTATCTCTATTTCAAACATTTTGGATAGAGATTTAATTTTAATTATATTTCGTAAATTTCATTTGTGTCTAAATATTTATCTCTTTTATTTATTAGGATTATGTAGGCATACCTAACTACCTATTTATAGTTTAATTTGTTTTTCTCATTTGGCCATCACTTAGTAGATACCTATCTAGTTGCGTATCTAATAAATAAGGAATTAAAATTTACTCCACAAACATTTTTACTAATTTATAATTGTTAATATTTCTTTAACAAATTTTATTTTATTAAAACTATTAGTAGAAAAATGAAATTTGTTACGATCGCATACTTTGTTGCGAGAGAGAGGGCTAGAGTACTCGTCAGCGTCCGCGGTCGCCCGGTGACGTACACCTGTTCGTAGTGTAACCTTAGAGTTTACAGGCCTTTTGGCCACGGATGTCTTCTTCCAAACACATTTTGAGTTATAAATAAAAAATCATTTTTACCCGAGTTTTTACTAAAATTTGTCCGCCCCCTTGTTAATAAATTATGAATTTTTCTCTTGGCCCCAAAAAAGGGAGGGCTCTTTATTGGTCGGTCTTGCCACATCGGCGCACTCTGTACATTTTTAAACAGCTCCTCAATACTTACTAGTCGCAAAAAAAATAGTGTAGTTTAGCATTTTGCACGCCCCCAGCCCCCTGATTAATGGATTATTATATGGTTCAAATTATTGTGAAATGCGAATTTTTATTTGTATTTTAATATTTTTATTGTTTGTCTCGGCGTCCTTTTATCAATTTTGATCTGTGCGACGCCTAATGAGTAACAATGATTAATATATTTGTGCTATGAAATACTTTATTCCTACAAATTCAGATCAAATTATCTAAAACCATTATAAACTCAAAATCTGAGAGTGTATGGTCAATTTAAGGTGCACAACTAAATTCATTCGCACTGTCTAAGCGCCTACGCATTGTGAATATTTTCGTAATTTTCTGTCTAAGGAATTAGTATGAATGGTTAACCACAGACAATACCAAGAAGTAAGATTTAGTTTTTTATATTCTATGCAGTCAAGAATACATTCTTACAACTGAAGCCACGTCAAATTAATTTTATAAGTCTACATTCTTCGAATTACAGTGTATGCTTTAGCCGTTTGGAAATTTCACGAAACTCTTTCCCTTATATTCACTAATACAGGTATAAGAGTTAGAACAGACCTATTTGCCATGGCAATTAAACCTGTTAGTTAATTGTGATATTTAAAAAAATTATTTGTTCAATGGTTGCTTATGTCATTTGAAATCTATAACCGCCAAGTTAGATCTGGTCTAAATTTAAATTTATTTACTAAATACGAGTGTTTCACTTTTAGAACACTGATTTCTACCGAATTTCTATTTCAGGTGTTTCGTCGTTGGTAATAAAATTATCCAAACTGGCAAAATATCCGTGTACCAGGTATCCCCATTTTTTTTCTGGGAAATTTATAAATTCTGCAGTATTAGTATAGTAAATCTGCACTGAGCATTCACTCAACACTATTATCTCTTAATAAACCTTATTCAGGGTGGCTAAACTCGAATAAACAAATTAATTTAGTAAATAAAAGATCTATATTAGCGTCGGGAATTAGTCCACCTTCTAGCAAGGGGATTCAGGGGAAACTAGGAGTAATGTTTCACAAAACACTTCGAAGTGAGTTTAGGCAGGGTTAAATGTGGATAGCCAGCGATTGTTGGGGATAGGAATCAAGGAAGCTCTGTGGATGATTTTTTCAGAGGAATTATGTCCTATATCTGCGGGACAACACCAGAGGCTAAAAGAAATCAGCTCCTACAAAAGATTAGATGCTACTTGATTTGACGAACTGATAGTAATATTTCAAGAGCAGAAAATCTATAGCATGTGGTTTATAGTTGTAGTGCAGTTAACTTCCCTCGGAAGTTTTCGTCGGAGAGAATATTATTTTGTATGTCTATATGAGGCTACAAGATTGCTAATCAAAAAAATAAGGGGAAATAGGAAACTTTCCCCCTCTTAACTTTTCTAAATTCCATTGATTTATTTCAGCTGTAAGGAGAAAAAAATTTAGACCTGAATTTTAGTGACGTAAACCATTTGTAACTATTATGATAATTTAAAGCGATATTAATTAGATTATTCATTGCATTACGAAAAGTTTTCTTCTCTAGAATATTAATCGTAATTACTCTTTCCGCTCAACTTTTTAGTTTAACAATTTATATTAGTTATTCTGTAATAACACCATTTTCCGCTTTCAGTTAAGTTTAGCATACTACATTCTAAATGTTTTTAAGTACGGGGTCAAAAAGAGGTAACCAACCCCCTCCCCCATACTATATTTATTTGTGGTTCTTTGACCTACTCTTTTATATTTTTTGATACTATTTTTTGGTTTTTGGTTACTTTCGAAAAATATATTTTTTAATTCAGTTCATTGCAATTTGGCTAGGGTTTCGACCTGGGTTCGGTCTTATCAAAATCATGAACGTAAATATGTTGAAACCCAAGAATTTTTATATGTCACTTCACTTTTTAGTTTTAAAACAAACAGAACTGTCTGCTCTGTTTTAAGACCATGTGGCAACTGTTGCTACCTCATCTGATACTAATATTACTAAACTAAATTGTGCGTTTGTCTATCTTGTAATTAACGTAAATCAAGCATTCAAGAAACAAAAGAAGCAAGACGAATTTAAATAATAAAATTTGCCTACATGGATGATGCAAAACATTGCTTATTTTGCGTAAAATCCTTCTAAAATTGTAATAAATGATAAAAATAATTATTTATAATATTACAAATATTATAGAAAATAACATATAAATTATTATTTAAGTATTTACTTTAAATAAATTACAAACTTTAATCAATATTTTCCTTCTTCTCCTTCGATAAAAATATATTATCAGAATGGCACTTTGGGATGTTTTAGAACCTTTTACAAGCGAGTGAAATGTATTTGTTTGACAGTTATTTAACCTGAATATAGTTGGCTCGTTTGACTGGTAGAGGTATATTATATTGCTTAGAAACTTAAATAACATATTTTACTTTTACAATGTGGGAGTAATACAGTTTAAAACATCAATTTTTTATAGTTATCATTTTGTCTTATCTATAATAACATTAAAAGTAATTAAATAAAAAAAAAGTTTGATTTGGTGTGTTCCTATACATAAACTGTCTGCTGTACTCAAAAATATAGAATTTAACCCTTAATTATGCACAAAACACCGTTACGATCGAAATAATTTTAAATCGTTGATAGGCACAACGCGTTATATTAATAGAATACCCTGCTTTATCGCACCGGCAAAAATAATAAATGCATTTGGTGCAAAGATAGCTCCGAAGCTACCTTTGGTTGCACCGAACCCAACGAAAAGGGCTATATCATTTTTACACCAATTTACGCAGCAGGTTTTTCTGTATATATTTTCACAAAAGCCCTGAAACTAACAAAAAGGGGAGCTACTTCGATTGTGACTCGGACTCTTCAACTGGTCACCACGGCCGCCTGATATAAGCCCATTGGATTTTTATTTATTACCAACTTAAAGGATAGAGTTAAACCAGTTAATTACACAATAGAAGTAGATCATGGAAGCAACGCCTTCCAATCGGAAGGATCGGAAGAGCTCCTTCCATTTCGCCACTGAGGTGGAGACTACGATATACAGTGCGTTCATCAAATCTTGAACAATTAGAAATGTATGTTATTATTTTTGGATAAAAAAATTAATTTAATAAATAAAGGGTCTATATTAGCGTCGGGAATTAGACCACCATCTAGGATTCAGGCGAAACTAGGAGTAATATTTCACAAAACACACGAAGTGAGCTTAGGCAAGGTTAGAAGTGGATAACCAGCGATTGTTGGGGTCAGGAATCGAGGAAGAGGCTCTGTGGATGATTTTTCAGAGGAATTACGTCCCATATTTGCGAGACAACACCAGAGGCTAAAAGAAATCAGCTCCTACAAAAGGTTAGATGCTACTTGATTTGATGAACTGATAGAACATTTCAGGTTTTTGCATAAAATCTTAACAAATGGTTTGTAGTTGTAGTGTAGTTAACTTCCCTCAGAAGTTTTCGTCGGAGAAAACAATATTATTTTGTACCTCTATATGAGGTTACAAGATTGCTAATCAAAAAAATAAGGGGAAATAGGAAACTTTCCACCTCTTAACTTTTCTAAATTCCATGGATTTATTTCAGCTGTAAGGAGTAAAAAATTTGGCCTGAATTTTAGTGGCGTAAGCCATTAGCAACTATTATGATAATTTAAAACGATATTAATTAGAATATCCATTGCATCACGAAAAGTTCTTTCCCTAGAATATGAATCGTTACCAAAAAAAATATTAGCGTTGATGAAATTCATTTAATTTACCTATACTTGTGTTCGAATATCTATAAATAGGTAACCGAACGCCAACGCATGCAACGAAAAAAAAAGTAATATAATTGCCTTAATTGGACTATGATAATTATTAGAAATTTAATTGTGTAACGGATTTTCAATAAATGCATCATCCGTTGGTAAAACAACGTAATAAATAAAAAAAAAATTATACTTTCGACAGTATGGCGGCAACTTGTTTTGGTAGGCTACGTTAATAAGGGTTAAATAAATGGATTGCCTCGTAAAATTTGAACTTTATCATTAGTATAACTATAAAAATTTAACAATTTGATGTGTGTATGAAGGATGGAAATTTTATATACTGCACTTTCATAGGCTCTTTAAGAGATCAACTATTATATACAGCTAAAATTATACGATAGGTATTTAAGTAGCACATTTTTTCCTTAACACAACAACAACTCTACTTTATCCTCAATCTAATAAAATCGGTAAATTTCCTTTACCCGGAACTTTCATTATGATTTTTTTCCATTTGTTAGGAATAGTGAAGTGTGGCCCAATTTAGGTCAGTAGATAGTCAGAGGATATATGTGTTACATATAGTGTATTTTCAAACATATATATTTTACCAGTTTCTTTCTTCCTCTGCCACACTTGACTTTTGGGCATAGTTTAAAATAAGTTGAATACGTAGTTTTTGCATTGACATATACTGCCATTTTGTTGCGCTATGTTAAATTCGTACCAGTTTATCCTAATTTCACATTTAATTTTTCTGCAAAATTTAAAGTCAATAATCACATTTAATTCTTACACAAAAATTTAAATTAAATTAATAAATGATATTTTCAGGCTGATTTTAAATATATTTTATTAGGCCGCTAGGATCCAGTGGAAAAAACAGAAGCCTTTTTTAATATCCGACGTTTCGCCACTTTATTGTTGTATTCTCAGGAAACATATAGATTTTATATCCAGCATGAAACCCATATTATCAGTCTTTACCTACTCCGTTGGTCCGCAGATAGTTCCTAACCACAAATAATACACCATTCTAACATAACAAGAAGAAGATCGTTAACGAAAACCAAACTTAATATCTGGGAAATATCTGCAAACTAACGGAGTAGGTAAAGACTGATATTGTGGGTTTCATGCAGAATATAAAATCTATATGTGTGTCCTGAGGATGCATCAATAAAGTTGCCAAACGACAGTTTAAAAAAAGACCTTCGTTTTTTTTTACTGGATTCTAACCCTAAATAATACACCACTCTAACATAAAGACAAGAGGATCGTTAACGAAAATCATTTAGAAACTTATTATCTGGGAAATATCTGCGGATCAATATAGTAGGTAAAGACTGATAATATGGGTTTCATGCAGGATATAGAATCTATATGTGTCCTGAGGATGTAACAATTAAGTTTCCAAACGTCGGCAATTTAAAAAAGTACTTTGTTTTTTTACTGGATTCTTAACCCAAATAATACACCACTCTAGCAAAACAACAAGAGGATCGTTAACGAAAACCATTTAGAAACACAATATCTGGGTAATATCTGTCGACCACCGGAGTAGGTAAAGACTGTTGTTTTTTACTGGATCTTAAATAATACACACTCAAACAGATTTTTTTAACATTGTTCCGCCATATTGGATTTTGACCAAATTGGTCGTCCCCATATGACCCTTTGTTGATCAAAATTTGTCGGATAAGTAGTAATTAAGCAATGTCACGAACTGATTTTGTTCCACCACCTTGAATTATTAAAACAGTTTTACTAGTTGATCACTATACCACAATCGGTTATGGTACACAATTTGAAATCAACCCATTAAGTAGTTTTTCAGGCTGAATTTTTAAATATTTTATTATACCGCCATTTTGTTCCGCCATTTTGAATTCGTACCCAAAATTTTAGTTGATTCCAACATAATACATACGTAAAATTTGAAATAAATTGGATAAGCAGTTTTTTCCTAATAATTTTTTTAACATTTCACTAGGCCGCCATTTTGTTTTGCCATACTGGATTTTTACCAAAATATTACCAGGTTATCTCCATATGACTCTTAATTTTTGGTCAAAATAGCCAATCGGGTTAGGTTTTAAGCTAGGCCGCGAACTGGTAGACAGACAGACAGACCGACAGAGGGGCCGACGGAATTGATAAAACATATTTTTTGACATCTAGGGATCCTGAAACGTGAAGATCTGAAAAAATCTCGGAGGATGATTTTTTCACGATTACATTATTTCCCTGTTACGAGGGAAGTAAAAATTAACGTTTCCTTTGGTCTCATCAGAATTAGCGATTTCAATCTCGAAACGCTGTTCTAATTCAAGGATTTTCAATATTGCTTGCATAATAGCGCGTTCTCGAAATTAGACAATGAAAAAATAAAGAAACAATAATGACATTTAATAACTTTTATTGTATAAAGTTAAAACGCAAAAAATACTCAAAAACCCTTCTTAATCAATTTAACATGCGTATATATGAAGAAAGAAACAAAAGTTATAATTTAATTATTACTACAATTCATTACTACAACACGTACCACTACCAGCTTCCGTCCTTTGCTACCACACATATTTCATTTAATACTATCTTCCATTAACTACTATCACACATATTTCATTTACTGCATTTTTCCATTAATTACTATCACATATAATTTAACTACTACCAGGTTCCGTTGATTACTACCAGACATATTTAATTTACTAATTTTGTTTATTAAAATAATAGTTGACTGTCAGGGGCACAATTTTATGATTTATAAAAGATCTGTGCTTATTGCACCCAAACTTTATTAAATATGTAAAAATACCACTGCTTACCATGACTACTGTTAGATTAGATTTAGAATATTCTTTGTCATTGATTGGTTCAGTAGAGTAGCTATAAAGCTAGACTGCGCCAATCATAGGCATGCAAACTTTTTTGTATGTATTTAAATATTTTGTACATTTTCTAAATAAAAGGCATTTATTATTTTTATTATTATTATTATTATTATTAATTCAATTTAACTACTGCAGTACATTATGTAACTACTACCACTTATCATTAGTTACTACCACACATATTTTAACTGCTACCTACTATTTCATTATGTACAAAACGGAATAGTAAATTTGCTTTTAAAAATCTAACAATCATTCAGATTGAAATAAATATATATTTTTCATCTTCACAACTTTTTTTCATAACAGCTTTATACAGGGTTTTCCAGTACATTTTGATACCCACGTAGAGAATTTATTATTCAAGGTAGAAAAAAACAACAAGAGATGTTATAAAGACCATAGTCAACGTTTCCCAAAGAATATTTATATGAATATATGCTACAGTAGTTATGGACACCGAAATATATACCCAAAAATTTGAAGTCTTGATGAAAAGAAACTAACGAAAGTTTATAGAAGCAGTTTTCATAGAAAGGAATCAAGGCATATTCAGTAAGCCTAGCGTCGATATTCCAAACATATGGAAGCCGCTTCTAGCGCAAACTGACCTCCCAAAACTTGATGATCCTAATAACCAGGGGGCATCACCGCACACGACTAGTATATAAGCCCGTAGCTTTAGAGTTAACATTTAGTATACACTCGAAAATGATTCGAGATAGTTGCTATTCGAAAAGTTGTGAAACCAAAATAATAAAGACAATGACAACAATGAAGAAAATGTTGAATATAAAAGTTATTTGGTTTTATCTAAACCATCAGAATCTGCCAAAAAAAATACTTTTTTTGTTTAAATATGGCAAAAATATTAGTGTAACTAAAGTTTTGTCTTCAAACCTCGAACGTATTTTGTTACATAAAAACGCACACGCTTGTGGACTGGATATTCTAAGGATTTTTAGATTACGGCCGCAATTGCCACCATTTGCAAATAGATCAATTTCTTGTCTAATGATGTTGGCCAACCGCGCTTTATTATTTTTTTCGTCTGCTATTGTAGTTCTGAAGTTTTTTGTAATGCTTAATGGTTCATTTGCCTCTTCCAGAATATCATCGTCGCCGCTGATCTCTGTTTCATGCTGATTAGTCGATTCATTTTCGTTGTATAGCCTGATTAAAACTTTTTCTAATCCAAATTTAATAAGACAAGTAATTGATGTCTTAAAGCAAAAATCTTGTTCAGAGTTTATAGAGAGATAGCAGAGAATTTCAGAATAAATGATTCTGTGTTACTTGATTCTCTCGTTCTTAATATCACTTGCAGGTCAGTGTTAAATAATGCTTTAATTTTGAATAATTCCTTCAACAGGAATTTTAAATTTGTTCAAAGCAGAAGTCACAATGCCACAATAATACATATCAACAACGTGTCAAACGCAAGCAAAATCTGTATTGTTACCACAATTGAACAACGGCGAATTACGTATAAAGAAAAACGGGATTAATCCCGGAATTGATCGGTCTAATCCCGGTATTTTTGAGACACGTTTTTCTTCCGAGATGTCGGGATCGCAGGATTGATATCCCTAAAGGGAACATAATTAAACAAATTTGAATCAAATCAAGTCTTTACACAAAACGGTTTTTTTTGTCGGTTTTACCTCAAATTACTTTAACTGCCCAATGTATCAGGGAGCGTTAACCTATATGCAAAATTCTTGTAAAATTACAGATAAATTTTGAAAGCAAAATATAGGCTGGTAAATGTATTTTTGAGTTTTTAAACAATTTGGGGGCATAACTTAGATTTATTAAATTTTAGTTTTCCATTTATTACTATTGCCTAGTAAACGTACGCTAATTGACCAACTTGTGATATTGAGTTAGAAATGCGTTTTTTATAGATGACTAAACAATTTATGTCATTTTGGAAGGAGAACCAGGAAGAAGTTTAGAAGAACAAGACAAGTATTGACAAGTAGTTGCTGAAAAAAAAATGCAATACAATGTCCACTATAATGGAATTTATTAAAGCCACAGCACCAGTCTATTCTAAACAAATGAGTCTATAGAGCAACATTTAGTGTATATTTTTAATTTTTTTCTAATCTGAAACAGCTGATAATTTTTTTTTAAATATACATTTTTTTATTTTCCATTTTTTATGGGTAATACCTTCAGTTGCATTTTTGATAATTCTTTCGATTTCGGTAAAATGGAAGCAAATACAATTTATTGATATCAAATATAAAGAGATTTAGTGTTATTCTGTTTACTTCTTGTTTACCTTGAAAATGCAAAAGAATATTTAAGTTTTCATTTTCATATTTTCATATCTTGTAAATATTTTTTTTTGAATTAAGTCCTCCTAGAGACACTATCCCAAATAACAATTTCAATTCAATTAATTTTTTTTGTTGTTCTAGATGTTTTATTACGGAGAAAATTAAAGCATTAGATGTAAAAGTAACTCATCAATATATCTATAACGCCAAAGTTTACAGAATTAAATATTCTGTAAACTTTGGTAACGCTTTTAATAACTACGTATTCAAAATGAACAAACAGAGTGAAGGAAACCTTTACATTACTGACGTAAACAAATACAGTATACGAAAATGAGTACAAATCCCACATGAAATTGCAAATGTTATACAATCAAAAAGTAAATACGTTTAGTTCAGAAATCGCTGCACAGTTGTCTCCGGGAAATAAATCTCTGAAGCATTCAATACGACTTAATGATTCGGCTCCTTTTTTAAATCAATCGATAACACAAAAAGAAACTCAACAATATTTAGCAATATAGATATAAAAGAAGTAATTTTTTATATGAACATACAGTCTATAAGAAATAAAAAAAAAATTACTGATAAATTATGATATTTTACTTCATGATTTTAATTTCGATATTTTGTGTTCCTCTGAAACATGGCTTTGATGATTCTAATTTGGAAAACTACATACTGGCTTGTAAGTTTTGTAGTAATATTTTAGCTACAAAAATAATTTAGATTAATAGACTAGTCTAAGTTTTGCGTGGAAATGGTCTAATTCTTCTAAAAATTGATTTACTGGTCCCCTTCGGTTTTAGTAAATGAATTTTTTGAACAATTAGAATTTTTAATAAGCGTTTAATCATATGTAGTTTACCGATTATATATTTAAAAAAAATATAATTTGGCATACATAGTACTACCCCATATATATGTATGGTTTTCTCAAGTTGAGGTTTATATGCAGAACATATAAAAAAACGTCTTGGGTTTTCAGTTTTGCCAATTTTAAACAGTATAAGTAGTCTTTGAAATAAAAAAAAATATGTTCATTTTTAAAAAAACTCTTTCACCTGCCTAGGAAAATATTGTCCAATTAAAAGAAATAAAGCAAATTTAGCATCTTAACCGTTAAAAAAATACTTTAAATTTTAATTTCGTTTTTAGGGAACTGTTTTGCACCCTTAAATTAACACTATATAAAGGAAAATATTGTTTTTTGGGAAAGAAAAAAAAATATATTTGCCCGGTTTTACCGTATTTTAAAAAACTTAAGCGTTTTGGAAATAATATTTGTATTTTTGGGACACTCTTGTTTCACCTGTAGCTAACATGCTTAGTGGAAAAAAATGTTTTATATATAAAGAGAAATTTGACATTTTTCACGTTTCATGTTTTTTTGCTTTGAAACAAAAGTAATCTTCATTTAATTCCTGAGATGAATTTTATAAGCTTCATTTCCCACTATTCGATTTGCAACGATTCGCTTTCCATTTTTCACCGATCTTTTCTCTTGGTTACTATCTAAATAACATACTTTTAGTTCATATGCTTATTGGGATTTTCTTTATTTAACAACTGAACTGTAATATTAGCACATCTACCATTTTCATAAGTTTAGTTATCGACTCTCTCTCTGCAGTAGAATAAACATTTTGTCCCAGAACGAACACTCTGTAATAATTCCCACGATCAATGTACTTAGTTACCAGTTACTAAGAAAAGGAACTGCAAATAATGTTAGGTTTTGATGGGAAATAAGAAAAAATGCGTGATTTATAAACACATCTTTACAAACAAAAATTGAACCTAAAATAATATTTATATAGAATTTCAGCAAAAGCGTAAACATGCCATCGGGAATAATTTTAGTTTTGAAATTTGCAGTAAAAATCTAAAACATTTCCTTCGTTTTTTAAAACAATCTAACTGGAGATGTACAATAAAGGATAGAGAGTCGACCCCTATTAGAAAGTAAAACATATAAAGCATAATAAAAACAACGATAAAATTGATTTCTTTGATTTCGATCACTCTGGAATCTGCAGGATTGAAAATATATGCAAAAAGTTCCCCCTTGAAAATAAGATCGACGGGTTAGCGATTTTTTTTTAAATTGCAAGACGTATGAAAAATCGGTCTTGTTTCGGTTTCTTTGGCCCACCCTGTACATATATACGAAATGAAGGTTTGTAGTTACAAACCGTTTAGATAAAACTCATGAGATATTTCTGAACATTTACGTATCCATTTTAAAGCAATTTTAAAACTTTTAGTAATCAACAGCCATTTCCACTGATCTTCTGGGTGTAACAGTGCTGTTACCACTTTAATATACTATAAGTCAAAGTCAAGTCAAAGTTTTTTAATGTCCATTTTTGCTATAGTACAGCTTACGATATTACCTTTTTAAAATATTATACGTAATATGTACACAGTAAAGATATATTTTAAAAATTGCGTGAGTAACTAAAAACACTAATAATAATAAGAATTTTACAATACATCAAAACAACATATAAGTGTATATAAATTAAGAAATATATGACAAGAAAACAAAGTTTAAAAAGGTAATAAAGAAGAAAAAGAAAATAGTTATATTTATTTGCTAACTTTTAAGGTAGTCCTTAAATTCCCGGACAGTGTAAAATATATTTTCGGTCAATATCCTCTTCATACTTTTTTTACACTTAAAGTTTTTGTTTCTGCCGGTAGTAAATTGTACATCGACATACCCTGATATAGAGGACTATTCAGAAATTGAGACAACTGGGGAACAGAGGCCTAAACAGATCCTTTCTAACATTATATGAGTGAAAATCAGAGGCAGATTCTTTATACACGGAAATTAAAATTTTAAATATGTAGCACCTTGGAACTGTCATAATTCTAGTACTCTTGAAAATATTCCTACATAAAACTTATGGATGTAATAATCCTTATGGAGCATTTCTGGATTTTAAATATCGCGGTACTCCAAACAGTATCCCCAGAACTGTTCAGCATTTTCGAGTGAAAGTAACTATTGTAAGCGCACTTTAAAACTTTTTCAGACACCACGTCTGCACAAGGCAGAATTAAGTTTTCGATTTAATTGCAAGATGTGTGTATCAAATTTGAGATTAGTATCAGTTGGTAACCCCAAAATTTTCACTTCTTTCACTCTATTGATAACTTCATTATTAAGTCTCAAATTGCTTATTATTGTATCAGGATTATTTCTGTTGGAAAATAGCATTATATTTCTTTTATCTACGTTAAGCTTTAACTTGTTCGCAATGAATCAATTCATTAAATCATTAATATTTTGACGTGTTCTACCCTGCAGAATATCAAAAGAGTTTTCACTAACAACGCATGACGTATCATCAGCATACATATTAACTTTGGTTAATATATACTTTGGGAGGTCTTTGACAAAAAAACAAGTTAAATAGCATGGGACCTAGAACTGACCCTTGAACTCGCAGAACTACTCATACCGTCATTTACAGTTACAACGAGGGTTCTGTTTTGTAAATAGGATTCTAACCAGGAATACTTGTTGCCCCTTATGCAGTAATTTAAAAGTTTATTTAATAGAATATCATGATCAATCATATCAGATGCTTTAGAGAGGTCACATATTATCACTATACAACTGTTTCCCTCATTGCATTGTTTATACATTTCACTCAGAACATCACTCAGAGCACTCTCAGTAGATACCTCTCCTAATCCATATTGAAAAGGTGACAAGATATTATATTTATTGAAAAAAATTTCTACTCTGTTATAAACTGCCTTTTTTGGTAACTTTGGTGATAATAGAAGCAAGTGCTATAGGACGGTAGTGTCTTGAGAGTCTTTCTTCTTGTATATAGGAATAGTTTTTAATAATTTTAACTGCTTTGGAAAATAGACTGAATCAAAAGAATAATTAATCAAATTACTTATTACAGAGCGTCTATATGAGTCTTGAGTAGACAAAGAGGGATCTCATCCAAACCTGTTGAGTTTGTATTTTTAAGATTTGAAAGAGATGCTGGCCATTTGGTTTACACCAGAGCCATAAAACATACACACACACACACACAAGATTTGAAATTATGTTTTTTACATAAGTAGTTTTTGGATTTAGATAAAAGCTATTTTGAACTACAGGTGTCTCTGGGACTACGATATTGCAGTAAACAAGATTGCTGATATTAGAAAAATATTTAACAAAATGATTAGCTTTTTTTTTGAGTATTAGTAATTTTATGTTTATAAATTTTTATTTGCCAATCACACGTTGCCTGTTTATTTTTTCAGTTTCACATTTTACTATTTCCCAAATTATTTTAGGCATATTTGTAGTCGTGAGGATCTCTTCATCTAAAACCATTCGTTTCGCCTTATTAATTAATTGTTTAAGAATGATACAATACATATCATATTATAATGTTTTAAGAACAAATTTGGATTTGTTTTAAGACATTTAAATAATTTACGTTTGTGTTTACGTGATATCTTAAGTCCAGTCATAATCCAAGCTTTATTAATATTTTTTCTTTTAGTTTTATAAATGCAAAAGTACGTATCGAGAATCTATTTCATTCTGTCAAAAAAGAAGTCAAATTTTGTTTGGACATTACTGTTAATAGAATAGGCTTGTCTGATTAGATTCACATGTTCTGTATTTTTTATCTAAATTGGTTTTTGAGAATATTCTTTTATATGCATAGCCTGATTGTTTTATTGTATTTGTTATCATAAAAATATGGAATGGTGGTCGGATAGGCCTGTATCGTAGGTATTTACATTAAAAAGTACTTTTTCTATATCTGTTAATATATTGTCTATTGTGCTTTTTTTGTTTAGTGTTATGCGCCTTGGTTCCGTTAAAGTCAGTTCAAGTGAGTAGCTATTCAGTATTGCTATAAATTCAGATTTCGAACTCGCCGATGCATCAATATTGGAGTCCCCACATATGATTAAAGGCTATTAAATAATCAAGCAACAATTCTAATTGTTCAAAAAATTGATTTCCTGAAACCGAAGGGGACCATGTATGCTGTACAGTTCTGGGGACACTGTTTTGAGTACAGGGAGAGAACTTTTTGCATATATTTTCAATCCTGCAGATTCCAAAATCAAAGAAATCAATTTTATCGTTGTTTTTCTTATGCTTTTTATGTTTGTTTATGTACATTTGTTTTGTTTGTACATCTGCAGTTAGATTATTTTAAAAAACGAAGGAAATGTTTCAGATTTTTACTGCAAATTTCAAATTTAAAACTATTCCCGATGGCTTCTTTACACTTTTGATGAAATTCTATATAAATGTTATTTTAGCTATGTGGCACAATTTTATTTTTGTAAAGATGTGTTTATAAATAACGCATTTTTTCTTATTTTCCATCAATACCTAACATTATTTGCAGCTCATTTTCTTAGTAACTGGTAATAGGTACATTGATCGTGGGAATTATTACAAATTTGTGTGTTCGTTCCGGTACAAAATGTTTATTCGCTGCAGAGAGAGTCGATAACTAAACTTTATTATGAAAATGGTAGATGTGCTAATATTACAGATCAGTTGTTAAATAAACAAAATCCCAATAAGCATATGAACTAAAAGTATGTTATTTAGATAGTAACCAAATTTCAAGAGAGAAGATCGGTGAAAAATCGAAAGCGAATCGTTGCAAATCGAATAGTGGGAAATGAGGCTTAGAAAATTCTTCTCAAGAATTAAATGAAGATTACTTTTGTTTCAAAGCAAAAAAACACGAAACATGAAAAATGTCATATTTCTCTTTGTATATAAGATATTTTTTTCCACTAAGCATAGTAGCTACAGGTGATACAAGAGTGTCACAAAAATACAAATATTATTTCCAAAACACTTAAGTTTTTTAAAATACGGTAAAACCGGGCGCATATAATTTCTTTTCTTTCCAAAAAAGCAATATTTTCCTTTATATAGTATTAATTTAAGGGTGCAAACAGCTCCCTAAAAACGAAATTAATATTTTAGGTATGTTTTTAACAGTGAAGATGCTAAATTTGCTTTACTTTTTTTAATTGGACAAGGTTTTCCTAGGCAGGTGAAACAGTTTATTAAAAGTGAACATATTTTTTTATTTCAAAGATTACTAATATTGTTTAAAAACGGCAAAACTGAAAACCCGAGAAGTTTTTATATAAACCTCAACTTGAGAAAACCATACATATATATGGGGTAGTACTATGTATGCCAAATTACAGTTTTTTTAAATACTAAATCGGTAAACTAGCAAAACTGTAAAAAACACCCGTTTCATAAGACCTTTTTTTGTACCTACGTCGCAAATATTTTTCTCCACGATTGTTCTATAATAAAATCATTATACCAATATTATTTTAATGACACATTATACACTACTAGCAGCGAATAATCATTATTCACTCCGAACAAATGATAAACATAGCAATAATTCCTTTTTTTCATTTTATCGAGTAGGCGCCTATGCCAAAACGATAACATGTCACAAATAAGAATAATTAAAATAAACGTCCATATCATTTTTGCATAAACAATTCTTTTTTGTTTAAGAGCCGTGGATAAAGTATAGTATTTTACTTATTTATGCTTATAGTAATTATCACCGTCGTTCGTGTCGTAAACTCAATCCTCGTGGGTAACAGACATCACTATATGTGAGTTTAACATTATTCTATATATATATATATATATATATATATATATATATATATATATATACATATATATATTTGTATATATATATATATATACATATATATATTTGTATATATATATATATATATATATATATATATATATATATATATATATATATATATATATATATATATATATATATATATATATATATATATATATATATATATATATATATATATATATATATATATATATATATATATATATATATATATATATATATATATATATATATATATATATATATATATATATATATATATATATATATATATATATATATATATTGTTCTTGGGAGTAGGCCGTGACAAATTGGAATTTCTATCCGACGTTTGGCCTTTTATTGCACGAGGCGTCTTCAGGGATCTTTACTGCACGGGATCTTAACCCCGAATGAGCTCAGAGAGATTTAGTCGGGTTCTTATAATCGACTTAAGATTGATTCCAACGTGTAATTTATACCGTACTGAAATTTTTTGTAGGTTTATAAATTTCAATAGATCCACCTCGAGATTCTCTAATTCTTCGTTTATAAAATCCTGTAACAGATGCTAGAACCCTGCTTTCCTTTACATGTATAATAGGGTCAGTGGTATACTGGTGTTCAGCTCCAGCAGATTGAAGAATTTGTTTCTTTTTAATAAATCGTTCATGTTCCTTAAGTCTAGTTGATATTGAGCGTCCTGTTTCTCCCTCATACACTTCTCCACATGAGCCAGGAATTGTATATACTCCTGTTTGAAAAGGTACAATATCTTTCGGAGATCGCATGCATTGTCCAATCTTCTTATGTGTATTGAAGATTGTACGTTCGTTTGAGCGTCAAATCAATCATCCTATTTTGTCTGTAGTGTCATGTATCACGTGTAAGGTTCTAGCATCGGTTCCAGGATTTTATAAACGAATAATTAGGGAATCTATTGGCATTTTTAAACATACAAAAAATGTCAATAGAAATACGGGTTACGGTCTACATCACACCAAGAAACCGATCTTAACACAGGGTCACGTGTGCGAGCACAAGTCAGGTATAAAACCGCTCCTGAAATTCATCGAGCTCATTCAGTGTTGAGATCACCTAAACAGAGGATGTCTCATGTAATCGAAGGCTAAACCTCGGATAGTAATTCCAGTTTGACACAATCTAATCCCAAGAACCTTCATTTTATTATTGTATATTTTATTTTTTAAATTACTTTAATTTTTACGTTATAAAAATTATCTGTCTATGAAAAAATAATTAGAAACATCAAATGCCGTCTTACTATGTTCTTATTAATTTGTTAAAAAGGAGATTAAGCTTAAAGCGACGAGCATCATTCTTTTCCAGAGCGAAATGTTTTCATTATCAATATTTTTCACAACCTTTGTATTTTATTTTTAATTTTCTCGAATAAATCTTTTGATGCATGTTACAGGTATCAATATTCAATATTCTGTATCTCTACCCATTTTCTATATCAAAGCAGTTTTTAAATGAAAATATCCCCACCATATAAGACTGCCTCTAGATTTATAGTAGGTAGATTGAATTTTATCTAAAAAATCTATTATCTTGTTACGTTAGAACCCTTTACGTAAATAAAAAAGTTATATTCAGTATTTATGAAAATAACAGCACCATCACCTATAACTACCAAGAGGCTGTCTTAATTTTTTTGCCCTTTAATAAAATTTTATTGATTTTAAATTGTTAACATAATTAGCCCATATGTATAAAGCTGAACATCGGTAAGTTTTCCGAAAAAAAAAAAACGACTTTTAGAGGAGTTAAAATTTGACATACATCTAGGTAATTGTATCAGTAAAACTCCCTAATCCGTAACACTTGAAGTAAGTTATAGTCTGTTTCGGAAATGTATAGAGTAATAATAGTGAATTCCGTCCCCAGTTTGGCTGAATTTCGGGGTTGTCCATAGGCGTAGGCAGACTTTGTTTATAGAAATAATAATAATAAATATCCTTTTAAAACCCTGTCATTTTGCATACCTAAAGAAGTTTTATTACTATATAGATTACATTTATTACTGAATGCATACATAATAGGCTAGTACTTAATGGAGGCAGGTAATAAAACTCAGGTTATAAATACTTCTTAATTGTGTTTTAAACATGTTTTTGCTGTTAGGCCCTGCTATTAACAGTATAAGAATATATATACATGAGGATATGAATTCGGATGTTTTCGAAGACTATTTTGGAAAAATACATCCTGGAGACAACAAGAAATTATCGACTGGCTAACTACCAAAGGTATTGAGTTTGAACCCAATTTGATAAAAAAGAACCACCAGACATAGCAAATTTACATAAAAATCGTTTTATGAAATATGCGGTGGAGGATATAGCAGAAAAATATAATATAACTGTGGCGCTTACCGCCATATCATTGCAAATTAAATCCTATAGAACTTATATGGGCGCAAGTGAAAGGATTTGTAGGAAGACAAAACACGACATTGAAAATGAAAGATGTAAAGCTACTGTTTGACCTAGCTATTAAAGAAGTGACACCAAAGAACTGGCGAAAAGCAGTCCAGCAGGATCTTGACAACCTGATCGATCAGACGGTGATGACAGTTCCTCAGATGACGACGAATATAACCTATTATAATTTATTTATAATTTAATTGTTGTGTAATAATATATAATTATAATTATTATATATATATATATATATATATATATATATATTATGTACATATTATATATAATTTTGATTTTGTTGAAATAAAATTTCCCTAAATTTAAATTATTTCTATAAATATCCAACCGCACGCCTTTGGCGTACCATTTTTAGTATTTATGAACCGATAACAATAGGCAAAATGCATTCATTGACTCAAAACCGAGTGTTGGTACCTGCACTTGATGAAAAGAAAGGATAAACTATGGAAGTGGCATAAATTATTGGTTGGTCACTCTGTAGTTCTTTTGCACACCTACTGAGGTTTTATTACTCTATACATTTCTGAAACAGGCTATATGAGAATATTCCATAAAAAATGTTTCTAAATAATATAGAGCAATACATTGTCTTGAAGTCCGGGGGTCCATATGTTAGTGTTTAACTGTGCAACGGTGCGTTATCCTTTTGAACTAGCTCCCTATTATTGAGTGCAAAATGTGAGAAAACTTTTATTGCTCGCATTCTTTTGATACGTAGCGACCATCTCTTTTAAGTTAAAAGTTTTTTACAGTCTTCTTTAAAAATATTCTTTGCCATTACGATACATTAAATTAGTATCAAGACAAACTCTATACACTGCTTAAATTGCTCTACGGGTTGTTTGCTTTTCTAATGGTCAATTTTATGTCACCTCTTAAAAGGTCAGAGAAAGAAATAACTAAAGACTGAAAACTAAAAATATTTTCCATAGTTCTATTAGTATCTATGTTTGTTTATAATAAGAATGAATCTATAGACGTCAATACACAAAACTTCAATTGATGTGTTTGTCGTTAATGATAAAAATAATGTAACTAATTTCGGTTGTCTTTCGAAGCCCAGGCTATAATTGGCAGTGTTCTAATATACCAATCTAAATATCCTGTATTTTTATTATTCACCAGATTTTTCCAGAAACAAAATCACGTTATAAGGATTTTTACTATCTATTAAAATTGTCCATAATATACTATGTACTAAGTATCATGTATTGGCCTGCGAGAACAGCTGCAAGTCGAGCTGGCTATGGCAGTAAACCCTGGAATAAAAGACAAATACTAAAAGCCCTACATTCACGAACAAAATTAAAACAAGTAGAGAATCCGTGAACCGTTATAGGGTACACAACTAAAAACCACCTATATAAAATTTAACTCTGCAACAGTAACTGCAGCTTCTTGATCAAAGGAGGTATCAAATTTCCAAGATAGCAGAAATAGAACCCAAGAAAGTTACTACCCACTTAATAACAGGCCTTTATCGGCTAATAATAGGTTAACGAAGTAACCTTAAATACTGTGCTTGAATGCTTTGTATGTAATTTGTAAGTTATAATGCATATTCTCATTTGCGTCTCTTATGCATATGTCAATTACTGTTCATTCGCCTTTATTATACACATTATTTATCACCATATCTACGAAACACCTAAATATAAAACGTTCAAATTTGGCGCAGACTTTCTTTTTTAAATATAGGCGTAAGATAAGAAAGGATTTTTTTAAACTCGTCCCTAGGGGAAGGGTGAAAACAGTTGAAATGTATTTTTTTACAATATTTCTAAAATAATTCTTTCATCAAAAATAATTCTATAAATACCAAATTCTGGGGGCGTCCACCCATCCCTCTATATATCCGTCCCTTCTTGCTTGTCTAAAACTTCTTTTTTAGGGTATGGTAAGAAAGGTGGATTAAAATTGCCGCTTTAATGTCAGTAGTTTGTAGTAACCTTTCAAAAATTGTTTTTTTTTTTGCTTCGAAAAGGGTAAAGGAGGTAAGTGTCCTTATTCACTGGCTGCGCCCATATGTTTTGACGCATTAAGTACTCTGGGGGTTCATATCTTTTTTTTAACTCTTCGATGGCTGATAAATGAAGCAACATAGGAAAATACAAAAAAAGCAAAAGAGGAAAATTTGCTTTTCAATGTTTCCAAAACTAGGAAAAGCTATACAAATTGTTTATATCAAAACTCGATCTTTACATTTCACAACTTTAAAATGACTTTTAAAGATTACTCAAACTTGAACTTGGAACATCCACAGGTAGGTACATATAATCAAGACAGTTGGATAGATGATAGTAAATATGGATCATAGCATTCCATTCCTCTACAAAAAACTAATAAATATTTAAATTCCTAAAAACTTAAGCACCACTTACTCTCATTTAGAGAAATTTTGCTGGATCATTTCCGAAATTTTAATAACGTTCTTCTGGGAAATAAAACTTTCAATAGTTTGGGTCAACGTATTAACCAGACCAATGGTTTGAATTAATGTAGAAGGTGAATAGTTTTTGTTTTTGAGCCATTGTCCACAAAGATGATTTTGTTGTGATGTCGGCTTACTTTGATTTTCAGGACCCTCAAATTGCTTAGTTATTAGTCTTGGCATGTTGGTTACGCATTTACATTATGAATCTAACCGGTTTAAAGTTGTATATAAATATATATGAAAAAATCAAGCATATGCATACTATATATTAATTGAGAACAAACCTATATTATTATAAAGCTTTATCATGCGTAATATCAAAATTGGAATTATTTTGACAGGACATTTATAATTTCATGATAAATACTCACTTCTTATTATGATGAAGTTTCTTTAGAACGCCTCTGAGGTTTTCGCAAACGTGAGATGAATTGACACAAGATCAAAAAGTCACAACAAAATACGTTTTAAAACTCAAAATGTCACATTTCTGTCCACAAATACTAAAAATTTTAAATTTTTCTGTAATAATTCAAGGAAGTAGACCCAATTGTTTATTCAGAAAATGCAAAATAATTGCAAAATTTCGTATTTCCCACGTAAAATTCTTCAGCTCTTTACTAAACAACCGGCAACGAATAAGAAGCAAACTCTAATAAGCAAGAAATCCCAGTTAACCATGCCGGTAAAGCATGGGGGCGATTTCGACATGCTATATAGTTTCTTTCTTTGTCGTGTATATCGAATTTAAAAACCTCCTCTATATGGTCCAAGTCTCTAACTATTTCTCTCTAGCACGTTGCGGTAAAAGCATTAATACGTGATAGATATATGATTCTCCGAGGAGGATTGGTAGATATAAACAAAAAGAAAGTATGTCTGAGATAATGTTGGATGTTGCGAGCTTATGAGTACAGATGAGATGGATGAGCGCGATGCCAAGTCAACGCATTTTTCAGTGAAATATATTACAAACTAAAATAATAGATACATGTTGTGGTGTGGACGATGAATTTCTAAAATTATAATTAGGTATTCTTCAGGTATAAAATTCAATAAATAATACTTGAAAAATAGATCTACATCCATTATCATTATGGCAATGGATATTTTATTTAAGAAAAATTTAGGAAACGTATCATACAAAGTGTGGCAACCTAAGGTCGTCATGGTTGTGTGTACTGAGATAAGGTGTTTTTTTGCATAGTTTTCTTTTTCTTTTTGGTATGTTATGAATTTAAAACAGTGCAGATTAAGTAAATGACAGGTTAGTGCTCCTTACTTAAAAACTAATTATTTACTACAAAGTAGCGAGTATATGCATGCCCGAAGCAATTATTGATTTTGAATTTCAGACTATCTAACCTCAAAATAGTATGTAATGTAATGTAACTGTAATTTTATAAAAGACAGAGTATTCTTTAGGTATAATAAATTTTAAGTTAACATGACTTGTATTTGTTCCCAATAATTATCATTGACTAAACCAGTTAGTGTCTGGGCATTTTAAAAATATGAGATGCTCTCTTATACGACTGTTGTTATCTATTTACTGTTTATAGTTACAAATCATGCCACATGTTTTTAAACTGAGAAGTATAGAAACAAATGCCGGGTAAACAGTAGTAAACCTCACTAAATTTATGGGATAACAGTATTTATAACTGGGGGGGGGCGGCAAACAGTTAAGTCAATAAATTACTATTTAGATTACTTAACGCAAAAACAATATTGGTCAAAACGGGAGATCTTTTATTTCTATTATTAAGTATTTATTTATTTTAGGGTATTTTAAGATCATGTCAAAAATCAACAAACTTCATGGGGGTATTTACAGAATTTTAGCTATCCTAGCGATGGACATGCAGGACACAGACATTTTCACGAAACCACTTGTTTGAAACTCAATTTCAATTTTTTTAGCTAATATAATACTATACAATATAGATTTTTAAGGGTAATTGAGGTTTCTACCTTTAGTAAATATAGGTTAACTATTGCAGTATCCAACTGATGAAATTTTATCATTGATTCTTTGATTAAAAACAAGAGGCAAAGCTCACATTACCAATGATCCAAAAATTCTTTGTTTTTGAGATACAAGTTGTTAAAATTTCTTCTTTTTTTATTATTTTACGCTTTTGTAAAATTGATTTAAATTCATTATATATAATATCTTAAGTAACCTACAAAATAATTTCATTGTCATTCTAAAATATAATCTACAGGGTAACCTTTGTCCACGTGCTTTCTGTCAGACCCGAAAAGACATCTTATATATTATTACTTGTACAATTCCTAATATTTTTCATATCTTGCATTTTTTGCTATCTTGTATTGTTTTTACGAAATTTGACAAACTATGACTTTAAGGTTTTTGAGTTTGTTCTAGAAACAATAAATGGTTACGTCACTATTTTTTGGAGTTTACTCATAAATGATTTAGCTTGTAAATTTTTTTATTCTTATTAAACTGTCTAAATTTGAAAGTATTATAGCTATTTTGGTAATTTACACGGCTGCTCGTAAAAGTGGGAGAGACGCGTTCGCTGCCAAAATAGAATGATAACAATTTGTCCAATTCGCTGACTAGATGGATTACCGAACTTTGTACCGGGACACTTATAGTTGAAAATATAGATATGGATAAAGAAAAATTTCCTTATTAGTTTAAACTAAAAATAATTAAATAATAATATTATTATTAAACAGATTCAATAATATTAACTAAAATACCACCGCAACAGAGGTTTTTTATTTATTAACGTACAGGTAATAAGCTTTAGTAAAAAAATAGTTTAAAGTAGTTTTAATAAAACTTATTCTTAAAATGATATTTTTAATACTTATGAGCCATGGATAAATTACTACGTCCGTTAGGGGTGTGGGAGGGGGTCAATAAAGTGTGACATCGAATGACAAGGGGGAATTATAAGCTTCGTGACGTCACATGTATAAATATATTAAAACTCTAAACTTTAACTCTACTCTAACGAAAAACTTAAACACAGTGCCCTCTTATGATTATTATAAAATTTAAGTTGTTTAAATCACATTCACTTTTTAGCACGTGGTAGTGCCGGGCGTCAACGACGATTTCACGGGATGGGGAGTTCAAATATTCAAATATTTTCTGTGTAATGCTATAAGTGTAGCCTCGGAAGCGTTTTTCTTTACTGAAACAATTAAAAACTTGGCTGCGGAACACTATGGCACAAAAACGAGAATTAGGCGTTAATGAACTAAGAGCAAAACATAATATTTGGGGCATAAAGTTAAATAAACTGCTGGCCTTAGTGAGTCAAGTACATTTTAGGTAAAATTCAAAGTTGTATATTTCTAAAACGAGAAAAGACATTAAGGTGCGCTTTTTAGCCGCCTCTTGTAAAACGTATTGCTTATCACCGATTATAAGCGTATAGCTTACCGAAGCTAAAAATGTATTTATACAGAGTGGTAAACAAGACTACAAAAATTCCAACATTTGAACTGTTCCGAAAATTTACACAAACCATTTAAAACCATTTTTATTTTCTAATTGCTAGATCAGCTTAATCTATACGTATATAAGATCGTTTGTCCCAACTTACTGATCTATCAATTCACATCCAAAACTACTAAGAATATTGAAATTTGGAACATAGGTTTATTTTATAACGTGGGCATCCATTAAGAAAGGATTTTTCAAAACTAAAATTCAAGGGGGTGAAACCACCTTTTATATATTACCATAGTTTTTCGGAAAAACGCTAAAACACGTATATTTTATTTTATTTTGTTACATATTTTAAGATTTTTTTAATAATTTGTATAGTAGAGTTTCAAAAAATAGGGTTACTGATTAAACGCGGTCCTACTCAAACGGATTGCCGTAAAAAGCTGAATTTTGGCACACAGATTGATTCAGAACTTATGAAAAATGCAACTTCTCCGGAAGAAATTTCAGTTCTTAAAAATGAATAGAAAAGTTATTCTACTGACATTTTAGAAAAAATTGAGCGAGTTCCTGTTACTTTCTATCCAGCTGTGAAGCGATTTTTGGATAATAAAAACAAATATGCTAATAGTGACAACAATTTTATTAGCGGTTTATACCACTGTTTTAAATATAGAGGAGTTCGAACCGTAAAAAGACAAACTAATTTGCGCCATGCAAAAAAAAAATCCAACTACTTTCTCAAGAAGAAAGCCATTGCTGTGTGGAAAAAGAGCACAAACAGCAGGCAGAAGCACTAAGAGACTTTCAAATACGAAATAAAAAAATCCGCATTCGCTTGCCCAATCTGTTAAAGAAAATAAGGGTCTTGGGGGTAATAGATTTAGAAAATAATTAGAGCCTTTTGTTGTACAAGACTTAGTCTGCTACATCTATTTTTTGTTTTTTAAGCAATTTCTAGTTTTACTTAAATTTTTAAATATACGTATTTTCTTCAAAAATGAATAGGAGTTACTTTATCGAAAATGTTATCTTTCTGTTTTTAAAATTCATTTTTAAAATTATTTTGATTTTGACAATCACATTTTTGTATTTTTATGATCCTTATTTAAAAAAAAGTATTTCGATCACACGAATCTTGTCTTCAAGCAAAAACTGTTCTGAAAAATATTTTTTTCTTATCTTACACTTGTTGGCTTATTTGACCTCTTGTGAACCCCATCTAGGGACATACTGTTAAACAAAAAAGAAACATTTGGTTTTTCCCTGTACGCATCTTATATGAAATCAATTACAGAAAAAGAACCAAATACAAGAATAAACTTCCCAGCTTATTTTTGACATATTGGAGCATTAACCATTATTTAACAATCGTATTTGACAAAAAAGTGATGAAAAACAATGCTTAATTTTTATTTAGTCTACATATTAATGGAAACACTTTTATTATTATTTACCTAAAATTCTAACAAGTGTCTAATAAGAATTAATGTATTATACCGTTTTTATAAAAAATGAATTTGTCTAGTAATACATTTTTTTAATGCGAAACAAAATGTAATAAGAAAATTAGATTTCAAAGTACCAAAATTTCCTAACGATCAAAATACTTTCACAGAATCTAACTTTGCTCTACAAAGTTCCACACAGAGATTAATTCGGGTACATAAGATTCCGCCCCATCCCGGCTGTGTCATTTTTAAACCTACTGGACACACGAGGATTAAATCGCACCCCTCCGAGTGACAGCTATTTAGCCATTACACCAAAGCTAAAGATTTTATTTTGAAGCCCGATAGAGGCCAAACTGAGTAGATGTTAACACGGGACAGGAAGACCCTGAACTCCATCGTAGGAGTAGTAACAGGGCACTGTCAATTAAGGAGACACCTCTCTATTTTAGGTATTTAGGGGACTCTACCTACACGGAGTGTCAGGAGGAGGACACTCCACTCTACTTCATGTGTAGGTGTGAAGCACGAGCAAGACTACGCCAGGTTATTTTTGGCACTACGGTCTTACATAATGATATAGTCAAGGAACTATCCTGGAAAGATATCCAGACCTATATAGGCAGGACAGATAGATTTAAGGATGGAAACCTGGTGGCGGATGGTGGTTAAGGGAGAGTCTGGGGTAAACCGAAAGGGTCTTATAGGCCTACCAGTTAGGTGTCTAGACCTCCTTCCAACTACTACTAATACTAGCTACTACACCAAGCTAGTTTCTGTGAAAATAAACTCAATTTATATTTCGTTCAACTAAATTAATAATGCTATTCCTTACTTTAGAAATTAAGTGTCCCGGTACAAAGTTCGATAATCCATCTAGTCAGCGAACTGGACAAAATGTCACTAATCTGTTTTGGCAGCAAATGCGTCTCTCCCACTTTTACGACCAGCCGTGTAAATTACCTAAATAGCTATAATATTCTCAAATTTAGACAGTTTAATAAGAATAAAAATTTTTGCATGTTAAATAATTTATTAGTAAACTCCAAAAACTAGCTACTATATATATATATATATATATATATATATATATATATATATATATATATATATATATATATATATATATATATATATATATATATATATATATATATATATATATATATATATATATTTACATCTGTTTCCTACTGTCCTTCTGAATAGAAGAACAGTTTTGCTGACGTTTCGCCAAAATCACATTGACATTTTTCTTTTGAGCACAAGTTATATGCTTGTGTGTGTTTCAGTTAATCGGACGGATCTAGATATTAGAGTATTGACCACAGTTTGAATTTGTGCTGGGCGATGTGTGTTGGTTTTCTATACCACTAATACCATACTAATTCAAAATGTTTGTTAGACAGTTTTGTGACTAGACCAGAAAGTTTGTTGCTTTCCTCTAACTCTAGAGTAAACTGTATTCTGGGATGTATTTACGTGAGTAAGAAAATTTTCGAGTTCTATATGACACTGCTGCTATATATTAAAAGTGTCATCCACATAAAGAATCCATAACTTGGACTTCAAACTTGCTTTCTCGTCTCCAGTCTCTCAGCTAGTTGATTGTACTAATACATACATATATATATATATATATATATATATATATGTATGTATATACATATATATATACCGCCGCGCGCCGCTCAGGCAGCAAAAAACACTAAAGCATAACAGCAGCAGCTTTCTGCCGCGCTCTCGCACTCGTTTTTACTATTTGCCAAACGGTTTCTGTACCTTGCCCAAGAATCGGCAGAAACAGGACTCTGGGTTCTCCGATAACCTGGACAGAAACTCTTGATACTGAGAAATAAAAAACACAGGGGTAACATTTGAGCTGTTTATTCAGTGTTCTCTGTCAACCGCGAATTTCCTAGTTTCCTTGACTTGCGTTGATATTGCAGTATTTTACTTAGAAAATTCGAAAATCCTTCGTGTGCTGTCGATTCGCAAAAAAATCACCATTGATACTCTTTGCTTAAAGGACTATGTTCGATAGATTTACGCATGCGTCATCGAGTGCGACGTGGACCTTAACAGGATAACAGTTAGGTCAAGTTCACAATACAAATAATATAAAGATGCTAACCCGGTAAAATAGCAGCTGCCTTGACGCAATTTGTAGGTGAGTTAATAAAACCGATATTCGTATAAATCCCGGATATCAATGATGTAGGTATAATACCCGACACGGATCTGAAGCCTCGACGAAAGGGGGAGGTTTGTCAAAAAAGGCTATTCCCACGGATATACAGAGTTTTAGACAATCGCCAATGAGTAATGTACCGTTTCCAATTTTCGTAGCTTCAGATTCGTGTGTCAAACTTTTAGTTGGTTCAAATGGGCTGCAGTCATAGAGATCGATCGTGTACAAGCGTCTTCGATCGTCTACAACTGACTAAAAATAAGGTAAATTATGTCAACATTGTTTTAAATTGCTAAAAGTAAAATGTTTACTTCAGTTGATTCTCGATGTTTGCCATAAGAACCCTAGGTTTTCAATTGTATTTGACTTTGTCAATTGCATTAGGGTATTTGCATACTTTAGAATAGGGGATGAAGCGCAACGTTTATGTGAGAAAATTTAAGAGAACAGAGACTTTTATAAGAAAAATATTTTCTCGGACGAATCTACCTTCACTACAAATGGTAAAATAGCGGCTGCCTTGACATAATTTGCAGGTGAGTTAATAAAACCGATATTCGTATAAATTCCGGCAACCAATGGTGTAGGTATAGTATGCACGGATCTGAAGCCTCGATGAAAGGGGGAGGTTTGTCGAAAAGGCCGTTTCCACGGATATACAGACTTTTAGAAATCGCCAAATATTGAAGCCGTTTCCATAGTTACTCGTATTATTTTCATAGCTTCAGATTCGTGTGTCAAACTTCTAGTTAGTTCAAATAGGCTGTAGTCCTAGAAATCGATCGCGTACAACGTCGTCGATCGTCTACAACCTACTAAAAATCAAGCAAATTATGCCAACATTGTTTTAAATTGCTAAAAGTAAAATGTTTGTTTTAGTTGACTTTCGATGGTTTGTCATAACAACCCTATACTTTCGAACGTATTTGACTTTGTTAATTGCACATTTCTGACTTTAACATTTAAAATATCGTAACAACATAAATAATGTAACAAATCAAACATCATGTGGTTTGTAGCTGATATTTTCATTATTTTTTATATTTTGGCTTTGTTAAATTTCAATAACTATGTAAAAATTGGTAAATATTAGTGGCACTCGATGAAGTATTTTTACGCTTTTTATCATGCATTTATATCGACGGCACTTAGGAGACCGTGATTGAAGACGACCCTTTGTGACTTCCACCTTAACAATAAGAACGCAGTATTTCCGTAAATCCTGACTGACAACGACTTAGAATTGATTTTATTTCTATTTCAGACTTTGGCTTAAAACTAAGAATGTTTAACTGTTAGTTATAATATTAGCTCCAATATTATTTGTTTTAATTCGCCTGTTGGAGAATTTGATTTTAAGACTTTTTTAGCATATAAAAGCATTTTTCTACGAATGTACGGATGATTCCCTAATTTTATCAAGTGTCCTTTGCCTTTCTTCTTAAAATATGATCTTTAAAGTATCTTTATCATTTCATGTTTAAAGCCCAAATGTGTTCTTTAAAACCAACCAACCATTACACATTAATCATGGAAGACTTTAGTCTGTCTTAGTTTGACCCACACACATATCAGGTAAAATGTGAAACTTTCTAAATACATTTTTCCTTTAAATAAAAGTGTTAACCTACCGAATTTAGTTTTTGACCACTCATGAACATTTTTATATTTGTTCTTCGTTTGGCTTTTCATTTACTCCCGCTGAGAATTTTTTTAACTTTCACTAAAATCAAAAAAATATTTACACTTTCACTGAATTTTATATCCTAATTATCCTTGTTTGGTTTATTTATATAGCATTTTAGTACCTGCTTGGTTGGATGTATTAATCTTATTTACAGTAAGTATTGATCACTTTCCATAATTATTCCTGAAGATCGATATCAACAGATACATATATATATATATATATATATATATATATATATATATATATATATATATATATATATATATACACAGTGTGTATCAGCCAAATGGAATAAATTCGATAATAAATAAATGGGGGCGTGTTCGGAAAAACGCTTGGACCCGTCGATTGGTATTTTTAGTTGCTCATTTTCTCCAATAAAAACTTTTTATACAGGGTGTGTCCTGTAACAGTGGTCAATGCCAACTTTCTTATTTCAAATGCAACACCCCGGATATTATTTAATGTTTGGATTCTTTAGGAGATTCTAAACATATTTTATGTTCAATGTCCTATACCTATCTTCAACTATTTCGGCAATATTAAGTGTTTTCAAATTTATTGCAAAAATTAAGATTAAAAAAATAAAATTATTTATTTCTTCATAATGTATAAACAAAAGTAAAAAGTTAATTTAGGAACTGTTGAATATGCTCGCCGCGAACGTCTTGGCAAATTCCTAATCTTAAATAGAAATTTCTTCTAACGTTATTTAGCATCTCAGGCGTGACCGATCTAATCGCAAGCGTTATTCGTCTTCTTAAGTCAGCTAAGTCGAGGGGTTTAGTTTTGTATACAACATTTTTAATATGTCCCCATAAGAAAAAGTCTAATGGCGTCAGATCAGGGGATCGCGCTGGCCATTCTATCGATCCTCTTCTCGCTATCCACCGATTTGGAAATATTCCGTTGAGGTACTGCCGGACATTAATTTGGTAATGGGGCAGTGCTCCATCTTGCTGAAACCATATCATATTCGCTGGAACTTGTGGGTTTGCTGGATCCGGATACAAATTTGTCAAAGTTGGCACGACATTATTTTGGAGCAGTGCTAAATAATTATCGCCATCAAATTGCCGTCAATGAAAAAGGGGCCTATGATATGATCCCTAACAATTCCTGCCCAAACATTAACCTTTTCAGGATATTGAGTATGTTCTTCGCTGATCCAGTGAGGATTTTCCCTAGACCAATAGCGGCAATTTTGACGATTTACATGACCGTGAAGTGTAAAGGTGCACTCATCCGAAAACAAAAATAAGTTCTCCTATCATAATCGTCTTCCATGAGCTCCTGAGTTGGTATCACTTTATAGGGATGCATTTTATTTTCTTTTAATGTTCGAATAATCGACGAATGGCTAATATCGAACATTGCGGCGGCTTGTCGACTAGAAATATGTGGGTTTTCCTCAAACTCAAGCATAATATCCAATTTAGTATCATCATTTATTGAATTGGCAGCTGCTTTTTTTATCTGCCTCACATGTCCAAGCTCGCGAAACTGCTTTTCTATTTTACTAATTGTCCCTTGGGATATATGCGGCAAATTTGGAAATTTTTCATGAAATAAGCGAGCAACTTCCACTTGTGTTCGTGTGTTATCTCCATAACCAATCATTTGTAGAATTGTTATTTTATGCATTTCTGTTAAATGAACCATTTTTCTGATATTAGGTATTATGCAGTTAACGAAATTCAAAAGACTATGACACTGACACTGACAACTACTGTCTTGCAAAGAGATAGGCCAGGCATTTTACACAAAAGTAAACAAAACTTAAAAGTAAACAAAACTGGCTCTTTTTGTTCCATATCAATAAAAAGGAACGCTAAAATGGTTTTTGCTTACATTCTTAATATGAAGACCTAAATGGTAAATAAGTATTGAGTGTGTTGTAGCGAATTTTTGTAATCAAATAAATAGTTCAGTAACCAGAGCCACTTTCATGAATAATAATAAATTCGAAATAAATAAAATAAAAATAAATTTGAAAACACTTAATATTGCCGAAATAGTTGAAGATAGGTATAGGACATTGAACATAAAATATGTTTAGAATCTCCTAAAGAATCCAAAAATTAAATAATATCCGGGGTGTTGTATTTGAAATAAGAAAGGTGGCATTGACCACTGTTACAGGACACACCCTGTATAAAAAGCTTTTATTGGAGAAAATGAGCAACTAAAAATACCAATCGACGGGTCCAAGCGTTTTTCCGAACACGCCCCCATTTATTTATTATCGAATTTATTCCATTTGGCTGATACACACTGTATATGTATACATATATATATATATATATATATATATATATATATATATATATATATATATATATATATATATAAATATATATATACGTATATATATATATATATATATATATATATATATATATATATACAGGGTGGTGCAACCAAGATGGGGTGGACGATTGTGGGCAAACGGAGAGGAATTTGAAAAAACATTTTTGGGATATGATTGATAGTTAAAAACGCTGTGTTTTAAAATTATACCCATTATACAGGGTGGTCTGAAAAGTTCGTGGTGAACCAAACTTGTGTTTTTTTAAGTGGGACACCCGGTATATTATTATTTTAGTTGATTCTCCTATTCGTTACGATCATTTTGATATGAGGTTTGTTGGGTCTAAAATTTATACCAAGGGAATGGGACGAGGTTAAAGTGGAAAAAAGGGTTATACTCCGGCCATTTTTTGAAAACATTTGAAGCAGGTATGGAAAAACCAAATATTCTATAAAATGTATTGTATCTAGGATTACAATAATCGCTTGTAAGTCGTTCAAAATTATTCACTGTTATACAGGGTGGTCAAGTTTTGCAAATTTACCTTGGATTGAATTTTTTTAAATGGAACACCCCATATATTTTACTGTTATATTAGAGATAACATCGCCAGCTTTCAGAAAATACCCTATTTGATATCTTTCTAACCAATAGTTTTTTAGTAAATTAACCGTGAAACCAAAATTTACTCATTCTAACAGAAACGGTATTATTTACGTTGCTTAAATTGACTACCTATAATATAAGGAGGCCATGATATAATCATAAATGAAAAGAAAGATTGACATTCTTGTCAAAACCGCAAAGTGTCAGAGAATTGGCATCAATTACCATTGTTTTTTGACGATAAGCCGAGAAATTGTTAAGTAACAATGAGTTTGAGTACTCCAGAGTTGATAAACATGACTTTTATGTTGGGCGAGTGTCAAAAAAACCCTTTACTAGCAAGCAGGGTTTATGCGGTACGATATCCCAATGCCGAAAAAAAACCAAGACCTGAAGCTTTTGCAAGTTTATTAGAGAGGTTTCAAGAAACAGGCAATGTTGCTTTTAAGAAACGTAAAGTAATTAATAAACCAGTTACCAATGAAGATAATGCTTTGACAGTGTTATTAACAGTGCAAGAAAATCCACACACAAGTACCAGGGAAATTGAGAGAGCTACTGATATTGAACGCACTAGTATTAAACGGATTCTGAAGCAACATAAATATCATGCCTACCACATTGAATTACACCAAGAACTGTATGATCGCGATTACGTCCAACGACAAGAGTTTTCAATTTGGTTTTTAAATACAATTTGGGATAATCCAGGTTTTGTAGATAGGGTGCTGTTTTCAGATAAAGCAACTTTTAAAAGCAACGGCTTGGTTAACAAACATAATATGCACTATTATTCAACCGAATATCCACATTGGATTCGTCAGGTGGACCATCAAAATAAATGGTCAATTAATGTTTGGGGAGGTATAATTGGCTCTCATGTTATAGGACCATATTTCTTTGAAGAGCATTTAACGGGAGAAGTCTATTTAAATTTTTTGAGAAATGAGTTGGCCGTATTGCTCGAAGACTTACCTTTAATGTTAAGATATTCCTTATGGTTCCAACATGATGGAGCACCCCCCGCATTACCATAGGCATGTAAGACATTTTCTCAATAATTGGAAAGGAGAGCATTGGATTGGGCGAGGTGGACCAGTTAAGTGGCCTGCGAGGTCACCCGATTTAACGCCACTAGATTTCTTTTTATGGGGACATGTTAAAGAAGAAGTTTATAAAGAGGTTCCAACCACAGTGGAAGATATGAAGTTGAGAATAATAAGCAGTTTTCGCAATATTTCAGACCTGACTTTGAGAAAAGTGAAACTTTCATTTATGGATAGACTCGAAATGTGCCTTCAGCAAAACGGTGGTTTAGTTGAACATCTTTTATAAGTTTTAATTACATTGTTTTTGTTGATTTATATTAAATTTATTTTTTTTTTGTAAAAAAAGATCTGTTATTAATACTGTCAAAGCATTATCTTCATTGGTAACTGGTTTATTAATTACTTTACGTTTTTTTGAAAGCAACATTGCCTGTTTCTTGAAATCTCTATGATAAACTTGCAAAAGCTTCTATCTTGTTTTTATTTCGGCATCGCATCATCAAAGAACAATATTTATTTATTTACTGATGACAATATTCTGACACTTTGCTGTTTTGACAGGACTGTCAATCTGTTGTTCAATTTATGATGATATCATGGCCTCCTAATATTAAATTGTCAATTTTAACAACGTGAATTCAGAGTAATTCGTGTTAAAATGAAGAAATTTTGATTTCACAGCTAATTTACTGAAAAACTGTTGGTCAGAAAGGTATCAAATATGGTATTTTCTGAAAGCTAGTAATGTTATCTTTACCATGAAGTAAAATATATAGGGTGTTCCATTTAAAAAAAATTCAATCCAAGGGAAATTTGCAAAACTTGACCACCCTGTATAACAGTGAATAATTTTGAACGACTTACAAGCGATTATTGTAGTCCTTGATACAATACATTTTATAGAATATTTGGGTTTTCCATACCTGCTTCAATTGTTTTCAAAAAATGGCCTGAGTATAACCCTTTTTTCCACTTTAACCTCGTCCCATTCCCTTGGTATAAATTTTAGACCCAACTAACCTTATATCAAAATGATCGCAACGAATAGGAGAATCAACTAAAATAATAATATACCGGGTATCCCATTTAAAAAAACACAAGTTTGGTTCACCACGAGCTTTTCAGACCACCCTGTATAATGGGTATAACTTTAAAACACAGCGTTCTTGACTATCAATCATATCCCTTTTTTTTTCAAATTCCTCTCCGTTTGCCCACAATCGTCCACCCCATCTTGGTTGCACCACCCAGTATATATATATATATATATATATATATATATATATATATATATATATATATATATATATATATATATATATATATATATATATATATATATATATATATATATATATATATATATATATATATATATATATATATATATATATATATATATATATATATATATATATATATATATATATATATATATATATATATATATATATATATATATATATATATATGTATCTGTGTATATCGATCTTCAGGAATAGTTATGGAAAGTGATCAATACTTACTGTAAATAAGATTAATACATCCAACAAAGCAGGTACTAGAATGCTATATAAATAAACCAAACAAGGATAATTAGGATATAAAATTCAGTGAAAGTGTAATATTTTTTTGATTTTAGTGAAAGTTAAAAAAATTCTCAGCGGGAGTAAATGAAAAGCAAAACGAAGAACAAATATTAAAATGGTCATGAGTGGTCAAAAACTAAATTCGGTAGGTTAACACTTTTATTTAAAGGAAAAATGTATTTAGAAAGTTTCACATTTTACCTGATATGTGTGTGGGTCAAACTAAGACAGACTAAAGTCTTCCATGATTAATGTGTAATGGTTGGTTGGTTTTAAAGAACACATTTGGGCTTTAAACATGAAATGATAAAGATACTTTAAAGATCATATTTTAAGAAGAAAGGCCAAGGACACTTGATAAAATTAGGGAATCATCCGTACATTCGTAGAAAAATGCTTTTATATGCTAGAAAAGTCTTAAAATCAAATTCTTATGAAAGTCTCTGTTCTCTTAAATTTTCTCACATAAATGTTGCGCTTCATCCCCTATTCTAAAGTATGCAAATACCCTAATGCAATTGACAAAGTCAAATACAATCGAAAGCCTAGGGTTGTTATGGCAACCATCGAGAATCAACTGAAGCAAACATTTTACTTTTAGCAATTTAAAACAATGTTGACATAATTTACCTTATTTTTAGTCAGTTGTAGACGATCGAAGACGCTTGTACGTGATCGATCTCTATGACTGCAGCCTATCTGAACCAACTAAAAATTTGACACACGAATCTGAAGCTACGAAAATTGGAAACGGTACATTACTCATTGGCGATTGTCTAAAACTCTGTATATCCGTGGGAATAGCCTTTTTTGACAAACCTCCCCCTTTCGTCGAGGCTTCAGATCCGTGTCGGGTACTATACCTACATCATTGATATCCGGGATTTATACGAATATCGGTTTTATTAACTCACCTACAAATTGCGTCAAGGCAGCTGCTATTTTACCGGGTCATCTTTATATTATTTGTATTGTGAACTTGACCTAACTGTTATCCTGTTAAAGTCCACGTCGCACTTGATGACGCATGCGTAAATCTATCGAACATAGTCGTTTAAGCAAAGAGTATCAATGGTGATTTTTTTGCGAATCGACAGCACACGAAGGATTTTCGCATTTTCTAAGTAAAATACTGCAATATCAACGCAAGTCAAGGAAACTAGGAAATTTGCGGTTTGACAGAGAACACTGAATAAACAGCTCAAATGTTACCCCTGTGTTTTTTATTTCTCAGTATCAAGAGTTTCCGTCCAGGTTATCGGAGAACCCAAAGTCCTGTTTCTGTCAATTCTTGGGCAAGGTCCAGAAACCGTTTGGCAAATAGTAAAAACGAATGCGAGAGCGTGGCAGAAAGCTGCTGCCGTTATGCTTTAGTGTTTTTTGCTGCCTGAGCGGCGCGCGGCAGTGGCGGCATCACTCAGCCGGGATTACGTTAGTTAAACATAAGAGTCGTGAAACAACCCTGTGCAGTTTCCCTAAATAATTTACGCGTCATTGGAAAACCTTACTGATAAAAAGTTGGTTACATTTATTTTTTATTCAAACCTGTATTTTTTGCGTATCTGCAAATAACTGACTTTAATTTTAATTTTCCACCCTCTCGCACATCGAGGCGGTAGCAAGGCTATCGACTTGCTATCGTGGCGTATTTTCCTTCTTGAATTCCCTTAAGTTTATTTTTATTTTCCGTTAAATTTTAGTGATGTCCGTTTAGCCTTTACTTAATTAACCTTAATTAACCCTTAGGGAATTGAATGTTTATTTCCAGAGGAGCGTAATTTCCAGAGGAGCTAAACGCCTTCACCAAGGCGCGCAACTGAAGGTCAAGAAAGCGTCCACTGTAAACGCCATGTACAATTTGTCAGTCTTTGTCTGGTCTCGGCCGGATATCCTCATCCTGTTCCATCTTGTCCTGGAATCCCAAGACACATCTTCCTAACAGGGCATTATTGAGGAGAGGAGTATGCTAGCCAGCAAGCCAGCCGTGTGTTAGAAAACAATGGCCACGGAACCCACTTTGAGACTCGTTTGTCTCATCCAGATCCAAGGGCCGTTGATTTGGCCATTTCAGTTCAGGGACAATCCAGGCAGCTTTTTACCTAAAACTCTACCCGAATATGAAGATGACAAATCGTCATATCAAATACACGATCGCAAATCCTGTCGCCTCCAGACGAAACGATGAGAGCGCAGATTGTTCTCATCGTGCATAGTGTTTCCCTAGGGATGTCCTGAGATCCTTGCCTGAAATACGCCCCTAATCGCATGTCCTCACCCTATATAAGGAGGTAAATAAAGGTGTTGTCTCCTTCGACCCCAGAACTATTGCTTTTGAATGCTCCTCATCTCACTCCAAAGAGGGAGCCGACGCCGAAGTTGCTGTCTTTTCTTGCAAAAAAATGAAGATTCGAGCATGTGTTCTTGTTCCAACCCATATTAGTTGGGCAGACCCTACAAGTAGAATAGAAAGACACATTACCAGTCTAATTAACGCATCCAGTCTACCACCAGCGGAGAAAAAATCATTAAAACCGAGCAGCTCCAAGATTTCCATGTTCTACGGTCTTCCCAAGATACTCAAGAACAATGTACTTCTTTTTACTTTATTTTTAACATAGCAAATTGACCATTCAATATCATTGCATGGAACCAAATAAAATGTTTCAATTAATATTTTTATCAAGTTAAATTAAACGGGCCAAAGAAAGATTCCCATGAGACAGGGGTCATATGGGACCATGAAGTCTCCAAGGGAGGTATTAGGCACCTAAGAAAGTTTATTCATAAGTCTGTCTATACAGTCTAAAATATAGCGTTTCGGATATATGATATTTATTACATTGTTTAGGTTTTAAAATTCTCGAAACTAGAAAATATAGACAAATCCTCTCATAATCCTTGTGAAATAATCAAGCCTATTTAAGCGTTAACGTGAGAACCAACAGTTTCAATAAAATATTGTTTGCATTATATTTAGAATATATAAAAATATATACTCTATAGCGTTGTTATAGACTATTCTGTAAAATTGTTCTGACATCCGCTCCACTAAAACCAAAACACTGGTTCAGATATGTAGATGATACTTTTGTTGTTTGGCCTCGTGGACAGCATAATCTCTTCATATTTCTGGACCACCTTAATAAACATCATAACATTAAGTTCACATTAGATTTTCTAGATGTATTTGTTCACGGAAAGGAAAATGGTACATTAGGACATTGTGTGTATAAAAACCGACGCATACAAATAAATACTTAAATGCAAATTCCCACCACCATCCAGCACAAAATAAATCAGTTATTATCTCATTAGTATTTAGACCATTTTGATTTCTGATCAAGATTCTCTAACATCGGAAACATCGAAACTGACCGAAGCTCTGAAAGGGAATGGCTACTGCACTGAAGATATTACGCGATCAATTATATATAGTAATCCGACTCCACCAAAGAAGAATAATAAGCAGCCACCGTTAGGTAGTGTTGAATTCCCCACATACATGACACTACAGACAAATAGGACGATTGCTTCTGCGGTCCAACTTATGCACAATATTCAATACACATAAGAAGATTGGACAAAGCTTGCGATCCCCAAAGGATAATGTATCTTTTCCGTAGTATATAAAATTCCTTCCTCCTGTGGAGAAGTGTATGTGGGAGAAATAGGACGCTCAATATCAACCAGACTTAAGGAACGTGAACAATGTATTAAAAAGAAACAAATTGCTCAATCTGCTGTAGCTGAATCTATTGAAATTTTTAAGCATGTGGAAACCGATATTAACACAGGATGATAGTTTAACGAGCACAAGCCGGGTATATAAGCCCGCCTGAAGCTTTTCGAACTCATTCAGTGTTGAGATTTCGTGAAGATTCCTGAAGATACCTCGTGCAATCGAAGGCAAAACGTCGGATAGTAATTCCAATTTGACCCGGTCTAATCCCAAGAATCATGATTTCTTAATTGACCAAACCGTGAAAGCTTCCGTTCTATGTTTGTTATATGTATTTAATATGTTTTCGTAAAAATCTCACTTCTCGTAACCTCTAAATTGCATGTTGTGCGTAAATATAGGTTTTTCTTCCTTGTTATAATAAAAATTTTATATCTATATTTTTGGTTAAAACAAAATAAATTGAGGAATATTTTCTTCTCTAATTTCAGGAGACACTTTCTAAAATAAAAATGTTAACCTAAAAATGGAACGACGTGACTTCTCTGACAAATAAGTCTGATTAATGCTTATAAAAGAATATATACATTTTATAAGAATGTATACATTTTTATAAGCGTTGGAAGAATTTAAAAGTCATATGTTTGAAATATGTGATGTTTTATACGACTTTATAGGTAATACATTTTTAACAAGAAGCTGTAGGTTTTGATCATCGCTTTCGCTGGAAAATAGAGGATTCTTTTTAATATTTTATAGTTAAAATTAGTCCTCTATAATACAATTCATTCTTAATGTTATTGAAGACTCTTTTGATTTTTATAAGACTATTTTAAAATATTGTAGTAGTAGTAGTGGTAGCACGTTTTTATTTAGCAGTTTGCTAAATAATATTTAGTATAATTAACAACAACACAAAAATATTCTTTAGACGTGCCTTTGAAATCCTAACAAATTCACTTATAATTTTCTTTATTTAATAAATAATTTTCTAAATCGTTTTTGACAAATTTCAAGCTATTTATATTATGGTTTAATTTATTATATTCCAGCAATCCTTTATAAAAAACTGACTTATATGTAATATTATTTGAAAGACTATTTAGAAAAAAAAATGTTGTTTATGGTTGCATAATTATAATACTCAGAGTTTAGGTTTGTAAATTCTTTAAAATGATCTAGAAGTAGATTAGTTTGAACAGTATAAAGAAAAATAAACACAAAACATAAAATTAAATGTTTAACATTAGGTCACTGTATTTTTTTTTTTTATATTTTTACAGTACTTGTATATCTATCCACATTTAAGTTTATGCGCATCGCCTTATTCTGTAGTAGTTGCAACCTGTTTATAACAGCCTCATTTGCCATATCAGAATAGTTGAACATTAGAAAAAATGTGGTAATATTGAAGTAAACTACTTTTTTAGAATACAATTGTAAATTTGAGCTAATTCTCTTGGAATAATTAATTTTTGGTGCAATTCTTGAAATTAAATTTTCATATTGAATATTAAATTTTAATTTTACAAATAATCCTAAATAAAAGAATTTACAACTTCCAACTTATCATCATCTACAAAAATATTGTTATTTTTTTGATCGGTATTTAATCCTAAAAATATACATTTAGTTTTGGAAACATTTGAATTTAATTTATTTCTAATCAATTTGACAAAAGATTTAGTTCTGAATTTAGTGCATTTGAAGTTTCTAAAATATTTTTACCCTTTGTATAAATCAGCAAATAACAATATTGCAATGCCTCTTTGTGTGACTCCGATAATATTTATATTTTGATTTGGAAAAACATTCTCAATTTTAGTTATTTGTGTACGATTATTTAAATAATTTGTAAACCACTTATATACATATACCTCTTATACCATACTCACATAATTATTTAAGCAAAATGTCCCTGTTAATGGTCGTTCAAAATCCAAAAATAATGCAATGACGTGTTCCCATTTATTCAGTTTTCAGTTTCGATGACATATTGTACTGCTATTTCAGTAGAATATTTTTTTCAAAAACTGGCTTAAAATTACCTCAAATTTTTGTTTTTACTCAAAAAGTTTGAAAATTATTCATATGCTTTTTCAATTTTGCTACATCCCATAAAGCATTAATACATCTTATTTCATTCCATTTTTTCGTTTTTTTGATTTTTGCTACAGGTTTACAACTGATCACTTAAGTTTATCTGGAAACTTGCCAAAAAAACCCAAATTTACAAAATTTAGTGAATAATAATATTGGAAGCTTCTATCATTTATTTTTTTGTTTAAACTTCACTATAATTATCATTTGAATTTAATCCATTAATGTCTTCTTTAAATGGTTTAATTATACTCTTGAAATATTTTTCATTAAGAATTTATTTTCTTATATTTTTGGATATCTCGCCATCTTCAAAAATAATTTCATTATTTCATATACCTAATTTTTACTACATTTTTTAAAGTTTTCCATATTTTTTTGCTATTATTTTTACTGTTGTCAATTTGGTATACATAGCACTTTGTTTTTTTCTTTTCTTAATACTGACAGGCATTGACTCCGGCATTTTTTGGATGAATAATCCTAGTCAAAATCACTTTGATATGTTCAATTTTTTGTAAGCATTGTCTCTTTTTATTTTTGATGCTACAAATATTTTTTGTGAATCATGGTGTATAGTATTATTTCGTGAGGTAACAATTTTGTTCTTCTTTAACTCGATTAAAACAAAATTCCACATTATTCAAAATATGCATCAAATTTTATTCGAATATGGAATTCCAAAAGCAACTTAAAAGTTCTATTGAATATTTTTTATAGTCAATAAATATTTTAGTTTTTGGTGATTTTGTAATTTTCAAAAGTTTATCAATTTCGAGGTAGATCCAATGGAGTTTATGTGGACTGATCGCTGCACGTCTGATATTCTTCACTTAAGAAATATGGGTTACATATAACTAAAGCCGAAAGCCACAATATTAGGCCCGGGTCCTAGTAGCTGCGAGTCTGATATGTAAAATGTTTGTCAGGTCGCAACGATCGGTTTATATATACTTTATTTTAATAACAAAATTTATAGATAGATATGCCCTCCTTACCATATATAAAAACATTTTAACAAATAGCAAAATGTTTTGATGTTACATACTGCAATATTCTTTGAACTGAACGCAATTTGAATTGATCTTTTCTATATTTAGTTTAAAAAACAGACCTCTAAATCACCTGTTTTGCTGCAGCGAATACAAATTTCCACCATAAACCGACAAGAAAATTAATGTTTGTGTTCTACGTAGACTGATGTATCTTCTGTAAGTATTTGCAGATGATAAATTTGCATTTACCCGGAACACACATTCTGCAATTACTTTAAAACTTATGCAACACGATATTTGCAATAATCTATATTTGGTGTTGGTGGAACTCATTTGTAACGAGCAGACGTAAGAATTTAACTGGTGACTAATCATTCGTCAAAATATATATCTTTCGAAATTGTTTCAATACCAAACGCTTTTAAATTTGTATACAAAAGTTTTTCGCGATTCTAGGATTGCTAACAATTTCGACAACAAAATCAAATATTATCATAAATTGGCCGCATTGGGTCTCAATTTTCTTGTTAATTGCCGCACTGGTACTCTTCTAATACTATCCATTAAGCTCGTACTGGCCTCTAAATGAACTTTACAAAATTCTCGAAGCCTTCTGTAAGAGTAATTAACTCAAACTAAAAAAAAACACCGTCTTATTCTTGAAACAGGGAGTGCGATCACCGTGGGAATGCTTCATAAGAAATACACATGATCGCGTTCACTGTTTTAAGTATGCGGAGGCAATACGGTCAAGAAAAGCTGGGAGGGAGTTTTCTAGTAGGTTTCTTTACAGAAGATGTAAATAAAAATAGATCAAGAATAGGTTGTTTGTACACTTTTTATTAGGGCCTCATCAAGTTTTTTTTGCATTTTGGCAAAACTTTAATTTTGTAACCCTTTTGTGTTAATTATTACACAGGGTAACAAAAAGAAAACAAAAAGTTGGTGCCGGAAATCTAACATCTGATTTTAGATGTTTTTAATGTGCTGATTCCAAAAATGCCACCAGATTTTTTTCTATCAGCTCTAGCTTTTGAGATACAGGTTACAGGTTAATTGATATTTTTTTCTGATAAAGGACAACAAATAAAGAGATAAATATGTACTTAATCGTCAAAATAGAAATATCCCAGAATCTAATTAACCAAATGGATACCTGGAATTATCCCTGACCCAATGGTCCTATACTAGGAACTACTCAATACGCTGCCCTTAATTGCTTTTATACCTGTAATTGCCTATAACCCGATCCTTCTATACCTGCTTGGCTGTACTCGATTTAGTGTATTACTCAGTTTTCCCAAGTAAAGTTGTGCTATTATTTTGTGTAAATTTTGGTCGTTTTGTAGTATCAAGACACTAAACTGAAACAATAGCATACACAAGCAGACGTACCTGTGTAAATCATCCCGATGTTTTTTGTTATGTGTGTAGTGAATACATTTTGAAAGAGAGCAGAAAAATGATTTCTGACCTTGTGAAATGAGCTTATCTTGCCTATTTCGGCGTTCATTTAGGAGATCAAGATAAATCTTGGGCCCCACATTTCATATGTAAAACATATGTTGAAGATTTGCGACAGTGGACAACTGGAAAGAGGAAGTGCCTAAAGTCTGATGTACCAATGGTTTGGAGAGAACCGCAAAATTATCATGACGACTGCTATTTTTGTCTCGTTAATATTAAAGGCTTAAATAGAAAGAATAGACACAGACCCCCGAACTGACAGAAGATGATACAGAAACATCAACGTCTCACGAAGTTCAAAGAATTCAATCAGAAAACGACAGCGAATTTGAAGCAGATTTAGCAACTCCGTAGTGTTTCAATCAAGAAGAACTAAACGATCTTATAAGAGACCTGAATCTCTCAAAGCAATCCGCTGAATTACTTTCATCCAGATTAAAAGAAAAAAATCTACTTTGTCCAGGTACTAATATTACATTTTATCGTAAAAGAGATAAAGATCTGCTGCCTTTTTTTGCTCAGGAAAATGACTTGGTATTCTGTAACAATATAAAAGGGCTCTAAAATGGGTTTGCCTGAATACACTCCAGATGATTGGCGCCTTTTTATTGACAGTTCAAAACGTAGTTTAAAATGTGTTTTTTTACATAACGGGAACAAATATGGCTCAATTCCTATTGGTCATTCTACTACCATGAAGGAAGAATATGAAACAATTGCATTAGTTTTGAGAAAAATTAAATACGAAGAACATCAGTGGGCAATTTGTGTTGATTTAAAAATGGTTAACTTCCTCCTTGGACAGCAGAGTGGTTATACAAAATATCCTTGTTTTTTTGTGCCTTTGGGACAGCAGAGCTAAAAATGAGCACTGGGTTAACAAAAATTGGCCTTCAAGAGATGTCATGATTCAAGGAAAAGAAAACGTGATCAACAAACCTTTGGTTTCAAGAGAAAAAATCTTACTTCCGCCCTTGCATATCAAATTGTTTTGGGTATTTGTCACGTACATTTCCTGGCATTAGCACGGAAAAACTAAAAGCGGGTATATTTGATGGTTCTCAAATAAGGCAACTTGTTAAAGATCCATAATTCACCACATCAATGAACGAGACTGAATCTAACGCTTGGTGTTCATTTGTTCAAGTAGCACAAAATTTTCTTGGCAATCATAAAGCAGAGAATTACGTAGAATTAGTGGAAACTATGCTTTCAAATTTTAATATTCTCGGCTGTAACATGAGTATAAAAGTTCACTACCTCCACAGCCACCTAGATCGTTTTCTAGAAAACTTAGCTGATTGTAGTGAAGAACAGGGGGAAAGATTCCATCAGGATATTAAAACTATGGAAGATCGTTATCAAGGACGATGGGATAGCCACATGATGGTGGACTACTGCTGGAGCCTTCAGCGAGACTGTGCTAGTAAACTCCATTCTAGAAAGTCGTATAAAAGAAAATTTTTATGTGATTAGTGACTAACGTAATTATATAAATTCTCAAATCCATGTGTCTTTGTTTTTTTAACTGGCAATAGTAATATTATATATTATAACAGTTGTAACGTAAAATATATACACAATTTTTTTTTAACTAGATCTGATAGACAAAATCTGAGAACTTTTTTACATTCTGCATCTAAAAATTACCCAGGAACAGTTAAAAAATCGCAGGCACTAAAATGTGTGTTGGCCTGTGTTATCAATCAGTGCTAACAGAATTACTGCTATTTGGTCGTTTTTTGATACAATGGTAAAGGATTTACTTTCTCATCTTTACTTCTTTCATATAACTTTTTACGTTCAAGAACCGCACAGAAAGTGATATTTCTGTTCCCTTCTATTTTGCACAGATGTGTCGTTTTGTTCTTTCAAGAAGGTCGCATCTAAAACTTTTCGGTCTCTGTACCTTTACAACAGAATAACATCGATAATGAATCTTTCCTTTTATTAGGAATAGTGAAGTGAGACCCAATTCCGCATATAGTCAATTAGAAACACATATACATATACTGTCTTTTGAAACATGTTTATTGTTATACCATAATTAGTTATGGCCGACAATTTGAAATCAATTTTTTAAGCCGTTTTTCCAGGGTGAATTTTTAAATATTTTATCAAGCCGCCATTTTGTTTCGCCATCTTGGACTCGTACCAAAATGTTACCAGTTGAGTTCAACATAATACTTGATGTTCGTGCAAATCAATGCAAACAAAACAATTTTTTCGCCGTATTGAACTTTTACCAAAATGTTACCAGATCATCACCATACGACCCTTCATTTTTGACCAAAATTTGAAGTCAATCGGGTACGTAGTTTTTTTTATCCATGCTGCGAACAGACAGACAGACCGACGGAATTAATAAAACGTGTTTTTCGGCATCTAGGAACCCTGAAACATGAAGATCTGAAAAAATGTCGGAGGGTGATTTTTTCATGATTACAATACTTTGCGTTTACGAGGTAAGTAAAAATAACTAAGATATGTTTTTTGCACAAATTCAAATTAATTAAAGATAATAATAACAGTGCCATAAACGTAAAATCACTTCTATTTGTTTTTACATATACATTAGTTGTCACCTTAGTATAAATGTAACGTTTTTTTGACCCATTGAACATTGAAATTATGATAAAAATTCACTTTTTCGCATCACCATTAGAATTTTCAGGCTGCAAGCTCAATTTTGGACGACAAAAGGTTATTAAAGTGCCAATGACCTTGCGTCTGTAGTTAGGGGTTCAGCACTTTCAAGAAACCAACTTGAAATATATAAATAGGAAAATAAATAAGAAGAAAAGCGCAAATACTTTAGTATCTAAAACTAGTCGGAGTCTAGAATCTTGAGCGCCAAACCTCAGGAAAATTCGAAAGCAAGGCATCTGTTTTTAAATGTAGCTCTTTGAGATTCCGTTTGAGCTAGCCAAAGTTTATATGGCAAGTATAAGAATCGGTAAATTTCCTTTACCCGGAGCTTCCCTCGTTATGAGTCCTTCCTTCATCATATTGGGTTCCTACCAATATTTTACGAGTTTCTACCTTCCTCTCCCTATGCCTCACTTGATTTTTGAGCATAAGTAGCATTTTAGTAATATTTTTTTTACATTTCGCTAAGCCGCAATTTTGTTTTTCTCTATCGGATTTTTACCAAAATGTTACCAGATCATTAGATAATTAGTATTTTTAGTAATAATTTTATTAACGTTTCACTAGGCCGCCATCTTGTTACGGTACACTGGGTTTTTACCAAAATATTCCCAGGTCATCCCCAATATGACCCTCAAATTTTGAATAAAATTTGAAGTCAATCTCATGAGTACTTTTTAAGCTATGCTGCGAACTGACAGAGAGATGGACCGACGGAATTGATAAAACATATTTTTTGGCTTCTAGGGACGCTAAAACCTCAGAATATGTAAAACCTGAGAGGGCGATTTTTTTCGCGATAACACATATTTGATATATTTTTTTATTATGTTTTATTTGACCGCCATTTTGTTCCGCTTCTTGAATTAGTACCACATTTTTACTAGTTTATGTCTATACTATAATTAGTTATGGCACAAAATTTGAAATCAACCCATTAAGCTGTTTTTTTCTGGCTGAATTTGTAAATATGTTATTCATTTTGTTGGGTTCGGCTTGATGCATTCGTACCAAAATTTTACCAGTTGATTTCTACGTAATGCATGTTTTTTGTGCAAAATTTGAGGTTAATTGGATGAATAGTTTTTGGTAATAATATTTTTAACATTTTACTTTTTTTTGTTTACCATATTGGATTTTTACCAAAATCTTACCAGATCATTCCTATATGACCCTTAATTTTTGACCAAAAGTTGAAGTTAATCGGTTAAGTAGATTTTTAGCTATGTCGCGAACAGACAGATAAGCAAACAGACCAACGGAATTGAGAAGACATATTTTTTGGCCCCTAGGGACCCTGAAATGTAAAGACCTGAAAACATCTCACAGGGTGATTTTTTCACGATTACAGTACTTCCCTTTTACAAAGAAAGTAACAAAATTGCAAAAGAGTTACAAAAATTAACTTTTTGTCAATGTCTACCAAAATATTGTAGATAGAGAGAGCAATTATGTAAATAAAAATAAACAAGGTAAGGTTAGCCTGAACAAAGACGGTCCTTATGATTTTTTCCTAAATGTGATAGTTTGTGAGTGAAATAAATCGATCGGAAAGTATAATTAATTTTCTACTACTGACCTTCCTCTCTCAAGGGAAAATCCTGAAAACTGTGAAGTTGCGAATTAAATTTACAATATAACTCCACTAACCGACAGACTGACAGACCGACAGAATTGACGAAAATAGGTTTTTCGGCATCTAGGCACTCTGAAACGTAAACATCTGAAAACATTCGGAGTGTGATTTTTGTCACGATTACAGTACTTTCTTTTAAGAGGGAAGTAAAAAAAACTATTAACAGCTGATTTATTCCGTAAATATATTTGTTGTTTATTTGGAGAACCTTAGATAGTATATTTGACTGGAGTTATTTACGAAGTAATAACGATAACCCAGCGCATTCACCATTCATTCTTGAACTTGAACACTATATTTCTGTGAATTGATATTATTTCTAAACTGTATATTAACTAATCATGTATATATATTCCTCTAATATGCCACTTTTGTTGAGTTTGTATGATATTATAAAATTAAGGATGAAAGTTTGTTTTAAGATTTTATTTCAACTAAATTATAGTTATAAATTTATAATAAATGATAATAAACCTTGCATTTAGAAGGCGTATTTTTTATTGTTTCATTAGCATCAGCAGTTGAATTATATTTCTAATAACCCTCGTTGTATGCGCAATTGTCATGACCAAACTATCTGGAAACTAGTTCTATATTCAAATTATTCAACGTCATAAAGGACGATAACACGTGACTAATTCCAATTCCAGAAATTTGAACGATCACATCTTTCATTGATTACGGATTTGGTTCTATGTCATGTGTTTCAGAAAACGTGAGGGTTCTATTGTGAAATAAAATTATTCTAATGCAAATAAGATTATATTTAATTTTAGTGTCTTATTATCCACCGTGGTGATTATAGAAAATGAAAAATTTTAGCTTTTTTGGACACATCGAAATTTTAATTTTTCAATTAATTGCATATATTTCGATACGAATCTGTGTCATCCTCAGAACTATAAAGAACAAACTCTTTATTTATTTATTTAGGATACAAACAGAATTAAGATAAAATCCAGTTAAATTACAAATATAAATATTTTAAAAGACATGTTAAGACTAAGGTTTATAAAAACAACAAAACAAATACAATGATGTACAGGATGTTGCCTAATTATTAGTACAGAAATTGCCCACACCACAGATTGTCTATTTAAAAATATTAGGATTTAACCAGATGTATCTATCCAAAAGTTCATATGAAAGATACAGGGTGCCAAAGTTTAAAGTTTATTTTCGATGTTTTCAAAATCTTTGGAAAACATGTTTTTGTGCGAAATTGGGTATTTGGGTGTTGTTGAGCACGAAAAAATCAAATTGCTTAAGATTATAAATGACAGTTGTAGAGAACGCTGGGTGTGACATGTCGCGTATGTTTAAATTGTCTCAACTTTTTTGCGCCTTAGTGTATTCACGTTAAAAAAAAACCTATATTCTTGTTATTACGTAAAAAAGTTAGACATCGCTTCATCTGACCGATTTCGAGATATTGGCGTTTAAATGACTCAGTGCGTCCTTTTAAGTATGTTATGTTGTAAATGTAACAATTTTATAAAGTACTGTCAAACTTTCCGGTAATTTGTTTACATTTTGGATGGTGGTAATAACTTTTTGAAATATATTGTCTTCTAGTTAAAAGCAAAATCCCGGGCATATTTTTTTTTTCTAACGAAGGGATGCGCGATATGATATACGTTTACGCTCAGGAAAAGTTTAATAGCAGTAGAGCCCATTGAAGATATGTATCCTAATCGAGGACAGCTCAACTTTAAGATTTTCAAAAGCCTTTACTGTAGGTTGGGAGGAACTGGTTTGTTCAATCCTAAACAAGATTTTGCAGGGCGTCAGAAGACTATAACTCTAGAGCATGTAAGATAAAATTGTAGTCTGCGTTGCTGAGTACTTGCTTGTACAAAATCTCTATGTTGTTTATGCAGGATGGAACTCCCACACTTCTCTAGTAGTCTAGTTCACAAACTCAAAATGGTGTTAATTCTTGCTACTTCTAGTAAAAATATGGACGCGGGATGATTGAATTCGTAATGATGTCGTCTTAGTGTATTCACGTTAAAAAAAAACCTATATTATTGTTATTACATAAAAAAGTTAGACATCGCTTCATCTGACCGATTTCGAGATATTGGCGTTTAAATGACTCAGTGCGTCCTTTTAAGTACGTTATGTTGTAAATGTAACTATTTTATAAAGTACTGTCAAACTTTCCGGTAAATTGTTTACATTTTGGATGGTGTTAATAACTTTTTGAAATATATTGGCTTCTAGTTAAAAGCAAAATCCCGGGCATATTTTTTTTCCTAACGAAGAAATGAGCGATATGATATACGTTTACGCTCAGGAAAAGTTTAATAGCAGTAGAGCCCATTGAAGAGATGTATCCAAGTCGAGGACAGCTCAACTTTAAGATTTTCAAAAGCCTTAACTGTGGATTGGGAGGAACTAGTTTGTTCAATCCTAAACGAGATTTTGCAGGGTGTCAGAAGACTATAAATCTAGAGCATGTAAGATAAAATTGTAGTCCGCGTTGCTGAGTACTTGCTTGTACAAAATCTCTATGTTGTTTATGCAGGATGGAACTCCCACACTTCTCTAGTAGCCTAGTTCACAAACTCAAAATGGTGTTAATTCTTGCTACTTCTAGTAAAAATATGGACGCGGGATGATTGAATTCGTAATCATGTTTAAAAAAATATGCAAACTTTTCAAACCTGCACTTAAACAATTTCAACAAACAAATTAAAATAAAAAAAAATTAAGTTTTTTGGAAATAACTCAAAAACTATTAACATTAAAATTAACAAAAAACTAAAAAAAATTAGGCTAACCAGCTTCAATAATTAATAACTGAAGAGTTCATGACAATTCAAAACATCGCAGTTGTGATAAAGTCACCACAAACGAAATAATTTTAGTAGCTTTTGTTTAACAATTATGCAACTTGAAGTATAAACGAAAATTCGAAACAAAAATTGTTGATTAACAATAGGTTCAATTTATAAAAAATCAGTCAAAACACTTTTTTTCAGCGATATTGTTCCTTTAGGTGTCTAGATAATATAATACTTTTTAAATTTTTAAATTAATATTTAAGAGTATAATTTTTTTACTTATTACGGCCGGTTTTGGGGCATACTAATGACTTAGCGCTTGCTACGGGGAGCTCTATTTTCAAGATTAAATTAAATTAATTAATAATAGAGATACAGTTCTGGAAGGCGAAACGATTTTATTGGATATTTCTTCCTCTTTGAAAACATATATTTATTTAAATTTCTTAAATGATCATGGTTTCCGAGTTATTTACCAAAAAAAAATTTTTATTGAATTTAAATTTGTTAATAGCTTTTGAAATTGTTTATTTGCGGGTATGAATCTTTTGTACATTTTTCTAGACATCATTCCGGATGTAAGGAACTCTCACTTATATTTTCACTACCAGTAGCAAGAATGAACACCACTTTGAGGTTGTAAACTATACCCTAGAGTTGTTAGAGATTACCATTTTCCCTGCTCCAAGCTTCGATTTCAATTCACTTGATTTGTATGTGTGTATGTGTGTGTGTGTGTGTGCGTGTGCAAACGAACAGTTATTAATTCCCTCGTTAAAGTATTGTACTAGTCAAAAAAGCACCTACCGTAGTTTTATCTGTTTGCAGCATAGCTAAAAAGTTACTTACCCGATTGGCTTCAAATTTTGATCACAAGGGGATGACCTGTAAGATGGCAAAAATTGAATATGGCGATAAAAAACGGCGGCTTAGTGGAATGTCAACAAAAAATTATTACTAGAAAACAGTTTTTCCAATTTACCTTGAATGTTGCACAAAAATCAAAAATTACGTAGAAGTCAACTGGTAAACTTTTGGTACGAATCGAAGATAGCGAATCAAAATACCAAGAAGGCGAATCAAAATAGCCGCTTAAGAAAATAAAAAGGAATTCCCTATAAAATTCTATTTGGGGGTTGCAATTTTTCATACATTAGTCAAACAAAACAGTATCTGAAAATAATAACAGCAGACCACAATCCGAGCTGTAGTAACCTTACCAATCAACATAATACAAAATCTAAACTAGCTAGAACACTTCCCAAATGTAAATTTAAATCCGGACTTCCAAGATTTAAGCAAGTTCTACCGTTTTGTTTTAATATTTTTAGCTGATTTTTATACAGTGTGTCCCAGTTTCGCTTCTCTATATAGGAATCTCGGCTGCTATTATACCTACAGCAAAGGTTAAATGGCGGATTTCGTTTTTTGCCAGTAAATCAAAAACGGTAAATTTGACAACTGTCAAAATGTGACACTACAGGGACACTTTTTTTAAGACAAATAAGATGGCGTGTACGGCATGTCTCCATCGTCTTTTGTTATTCCGCAACACGCACCAAATTTCATTTTTCTTACGACCCGTTATATTGGGTTTTTCTGTTTTTGGAAAGAAAGTAAAATTTCCGGTCTAGTGATGTCTCACAAGTGCATAAAAGATTTGAGTATCATCGAAATATCACACTTCATAAAGTTAGGTCTCAATTTTTTTTAAGGAGGCCATGATTTATTTGTAACAAAAGTGGGCTTTGACTTTGACGTTAAATAATTCAAAGTACCAAAATTGTATTTCAATAAGTACGCTTTTCTCTCAATAAAATCATAAATCTGAAACACAAATTGTCGAGATCTGTTGAAAACGGCAGATATTCCCTATTGAAATGAAGAAAAGTTTGACGTATTAGCACTGTACTTGCAGTCACACAGAGACGCCGAATTACTTCAGCAAGGTATTTGGAAATGTACCCTGAACGACGGCAGTTTCATAAAACCCAATTCTGAAAAATCGTAGTTCATTTAATTGACCATGGGGCCTTCGAACAAGTTAGAAGCGTATACAATATTGATAATTAAAATCGCGACAGAAACATTTAACAAGCTATCAACGAATACCCTAGTACATCGGTAAGAACTCTAGAACAGGAAATGTATGTGTCATAATCAGCGGTATAGAGAGTGTCACAAAAATAATAGGTACCATCCATACAAACCCATAATAGCTTAAAGACTTAAGAAAACTTATTTTCCAAGACGACTACGCTTCTGTGAGTGGTATACTAGGAAGTGTAATGAAAATCCCGGTTTTGAAAACCATGTCTTGTGTTCCGATGAGAGTAGGTTTAAGAATTGTGGAGTTTTTAATAGGCACAACAGTCATCATTGCGTTGTGGAAAACCCTCACAAAATGGTTATTTAATCTAACTTATCTTTTTTAAATGGGCACCTATTTAAAAATTATTAATCATTTCAGGAAATCGAATTATAGGACCATTTTTCTTTTACAGTCTAAACGGACAGAAATACCTAGAGCTGAAACCCAGTTGTACCGACTTTACAAGCTACTCTAACGGAAGATGAGTTTAGAAAAACCTGGTTTCAATAGGATGAATGTCCGACTCACAACACCATTCAAGTCAGAAACTTCTTAAGAGAGCAGTTTGACGAAATACTTATTTCCCTAAATGGTCCAATATCTTGGCCTCCTAGCCACTCGGTCTTGGATTTCTACCTCTATGGTCACACGAAGAATGAGGTCTATAAATTTGATCGACCCTGCGACCATAGAAGTCCTGAGACAAAGAGTTTTGGACACATTTAAAAATTATCAAAAATGTTCGATGCAAATGGACGTCATTTTGCAAATCTGTAAATTATTGTAACCCAGGTACGAAGTAGTTAAGAATTTATTCAGATTTTTTAGTCGTTATTTACGTTCATATTGCATTGAAAATTCAATGCGTTTAATACATTACTTATTAATGTAATCTTGTGACAAATAAATCATGACCTCCTTAGAAAAAATACTCAAATCTTTTAGGCACTTGTGAGACATCGCTAGACTGGAAATTTTATGCTCTTTCGAAAAATCCAATATGGCGGCCATAAGAAAAATGAAAGTTGTGGCGGGTTGCGGGATACCAAAAGACGATGGAGACATGCCGTACACATCTTATTCGTCTTAAAAAGTGTCTGAATAACGTCAAATTTTGACAGCTGTCAAATTTACCGTTTTGTTTTACTGGTGAAAAATGAAATCCGCCATTTTCTGTTTTTCGCCGATATTTCCAAAATCAACTGACCGATCGTAAATCTGAAGCCGGATATCGAATGCGCTAAGTCTCCTCTAAAACTTTTGCCATTTAACCTTAGCTGTAGGTATAATAGGAGTCGAGATCCCTATATAGAGAAGCGAATCTGGGACACACTGTATATTCATATTAACCTTTGACCCTACGGTCTCGACATAATATATTAAAAGTAGAGTTATTGGTTTTGTTTACAGTTAACCAGTAGTGGCTATGCGGTGTGGTGGTGTGTCCTATTGAATGTTTTGTGAAATTTATTGTATAATCTGGGTAAGTGTCTCTCTGAGGATTACAAATATTTTATTATTTATTGTAATATATAGATCCAGTATTTTTATCCATATTTTTAAACAATGCACATATTAGTCCTTGTTATTATGTTTAATGTATATTTCAAGTCATCATATCACTTAATAATATGTTCCTTGCAGCTCTGAGGCTGACACCTATTCGTACCGAAGTATAGGGTGTTGATTGAAAGATAAAATTTGTACACTGAAAAGACAAACATTTGATTTAAACAAACATATAGTTTACTAAAACAAATACTTGTTTAAAAAACCCGAAATATTTGTTTATCGTTTATTTGAATTAATATTCTGTTATAAAGTTTTGTTACGTAAGACACGTTCTCCCATTTCCGTCACTCTGTCGGTGTGTCGTTGGCATAGCTTACGACTCAAATTTTGGTCGTATAAGGACGAAATGGTTAAATTTTGGTAAAAATCTAATATGGTGGAACAAGATGGCGGCCTCACAAAGTGTTAAAAAATCATTATCGAATGAGCTTTAAAATTTGGGCAAAATTAAAGTTTGAGGATATTTGTGTATAAATTCATTATGACAGAACAAAATGGCGGCCTAATGAAATGTTTAAAAATGTGGTACCCAAAGACTACTTATCCAATGGACTTAAAATTTTGCACAAAAATCATGTGCAGAAAAGGAGTTAATTGGTAAATTTTTAGTTCGAATCCTATATGGCAAAAATAGCGGCCCAATAAAATGTTTAAATATTTGGTAAAAGTTTAATTCCTGGAGTAAAAACATTCTTTTTATGAGGGAAAAAAATGAAGGAAGTTTGTAGACTGCGTAAATAATGTTATGAAAAGTAAATAAAAAATAATAATAATAAAAATAAATTAGAAACTTAAAAAATTTAAATAAATTACAGCTTATAGGATTTCCAAAAAGTTGTATGTGTGTATTGTAAAAGTTGAATTATTTACGAGGGAAGTTGTGGGTAAAGGCAAATTTACCGATTTTTATTTATTTGAAAAACTTAAAACGTCCTGTCTAATTTTAAATATATTACTTGTTTGGATAAGAAATAAATATGCAATTATTTAGAGTGTGGCTAGTCTAGTTTTCAAGAATGCATTATATCGGCCACGTATGACATTTATTAAGGTGCGAAAGATTTTCATCGACACTGATACATAATAGATTGCACTAGTTAACTGTTTTAGCTAATATAGCCACTAATTAATTTTCAGTTTTACGGTAGAAACCATGGCAAAGGCAAAGCATTGTTAACTTAAAAAGAGAAAATAAAATAGCTATAAATTACTTTTTTTTATATTTTTTATAATCTTTAGGACCTGAACAGTTTTATTTAAATGGTTCTAACTAAACGTGTTCTTATACTCTATAAAGCATGTTATTTACTTGATTTTTATAACTGCAGTAAAAGATGTGTTAACTATGATTAAAATTAACATCAAAGGTTATTTGTATATAGGGTGAATCACAAATATGTAACCATCTTTTTTTTAATGGTGGCATATTAACCATAATAAAATATTATATGTAAGTAGTAAGTACACATTTTAGAGGTTTCTTCAATAGTAAAATGTATATTCTGAAAATGATTACATTTAAAAGAATGTAAATAGACCATTAAGAAATACATGGTAAAAGAACCCTAATATACAGGGTAAGTCTGGCAAGCGAGATCCCCCTTTATTTCTGTGATAGCTGAGAATACAAAAAACTTTATATACAATATTTTTAATATTCAGCGAACTTTATCTTGTGAGGACCGTTTACTATACAGAGTAGTTCAAAAAAGTTGTTCGTGGTCGTAGTTCAAAAAATTTAGTAGTGGTTGTGGTGAAGTATGATTATAATATAAAAATGACACCGGTTGCTAATAGCCTTGCCGCACTCAAGGGGGGTTTTGGGGGGCAACCCCCCTCTGCTTTTAAATTTATTTGTCTATCCTTGTATTGTTATTGTTGAGGTTTCTTGAATTTGCGCCAACCCTGTACTCTATTTATTCAAAGCAAGAACCTGTTCTTTCATCATCCCGCGCGTTAAATATCGATTATTTTCGCCGAAACAAGTTTTTTTTGCAGCCCGCCTGTCGTCTAGCGGTACTAGGCGACGTGTAAAAAGCACGTACACCACTTGCGATTGAGTTTTCTTGTACGTAAGTCACGGTCGCAATATCTCGCATAGTTTTTCTCGCAAATGTGCGTTTTATCATATCCCGTATTTGTTCCTCTTCTATTTTAATATTGAATTTAAAATAGAAGAGCTTACTCTCTTAGTGAATTTGATATCCTAAAAGTTGTATCAATATTTTATTTAAAGTGTAACTATCTGGGTATTTTTTTTAAAAGAATAAGTTTAAGTACTTTCAAGTGCTCATTGCTCTGTATGTGTGTACAGATTTATGTTACCTGGTCGACCATTATTACATTGTAATGTATTTTACTACGTCGATGTTGTATCTACTGCTTGGTGATTAAAATGTGTGAACATTAGAAGTTAAATAGATACTTTTGTTAAATTGACGCAGTGTTTTCTTTTAGGCATAACTTCCAGACATTTTCTTCTCTTTTAATCTACATATTTATAAACTTTATACAGTCCATGCTCTCTAAACATTTTGGCCTTCGCAGCCGGACATTATATTTTCAGAATATCTGGAAAATCAGTACAGTGTGCTCCAAAACTAAGTGCGCGGTGTCGTAAAAAGAATGAAATAAAATAAAGTTTAAGGTGAAATCATCAGTGTGCTGCTGTGCTGGTAAGAACTATTTAAGCAGTAATCTTCTCTTAAACAAAACTTTTTAAACTTGATCTATTTGAATTTCTATTCGAGAATATCTTAATTTGAGTAGGTAACTACCTACAAAAATAATTTGAACTTTCACTGTGATGAACATTTTGTTTGACTTTAGCAATTATTCGTCAAGTAAACTACCTAATAAACAATAAAATACTAGAATTGTAGAATTTAAGCTCGATTTTTTTTTATTATTTGTTAATTTTCTTGTTAATTTTAACGTTAAGTTTCACCTACCTAAAAAAAAAAAAAAAAAAAGGTATTTTTATATATGTTTATGTTTTATGTATGCCCTAAGGTTTATGTGGATTTATATACATACCTATGTAGACAGCCACCCAGGATAACACATCCTTGAATATATGTATTTTAGAAATTTTGTTTGTGTTAAATAAGTTTTTTTTTTCAATATGAATATTGACGATTTAAAAAAGTCTAGGACCTCGGTAAAGAGCTCTGTAACTCGAATTGAAACATGGTTTCAAAGTAATAAAAATTTAGATTCGGACAATACAGCTGATATTGTAGAATTCGAGATAAGATTACAACGTCTTCACTCTTTGTTCAATGAATATGAAAAATTTCAAAATGCAATTGAACTGCTTGCGTGTCCTGAAAACCCTGATACGGAGGATAGGTCTATCATTGAGGATAAATATTTTTATTTGGCTAGTGCCTTGACAAAATGTATTAAACTTTTAAGCCACAATGAAAGCCCTACTCCGTCCATAAACGGTAGTCGTCATAGTGGTGACTCTCAATCTGTGTTAAATAATAATAATCATTTACCAAATGCGGTGTCTGTAAAGTTACCGGACATTAAAATACAAGTTTTTTCTGGAGACGTTAAAGAGTTTGAGTCGTTTATTCAACTTTTTGACGCTCTAATAATAAATAATCCTCAGCTGACAAATATTCAAAAGCTCATATATTTAAAAGGTTACCTCAAAAATGAGCCTTTGCAGTTAATTGATTCTCTTAAAATAACACACGATAATTTTGACATTGCGTTAGATATTCTTAGGTCAAGATATGAAAACAAAATTGTAATAATTAATTCCTATTTAGCTGCGATGGTTGATCTTCCAAACATGTCTAAGTGTAAATCAAATTCACTACGCGAGTTCTCAACTACGATACAAAAAAATTGCCAATCGTTAAAAAACTTAAATCTCTCCTTTGAAGAACTTTGGAATGTCTTGCTTATTTTCCTATTTCAGAAAAAGCTTGATTTCCATACTAAAAGAGCCTTTGAAACAGAGCGAGATCAATCTGAAATACCAAATATAGAATATTTCTTAAAATTCTTAGAAAAGCGCTGTGTCATTTTAGAAAACATTGACTTATCAAGTCCAAAGACTCAACGTAAAATAATTTCGGTAAATCATTCTACTTTAACGTCAACTGATAATAAAAATTTAAAAAGTTCTCCTAATAAACAAACATGTATCTTCTGCAATAAGTCAGGACATAGAATATATTCTTGCTTTGCATTTAAAAATATTTCTTATCAGGAAAAATCAAAATTTGTAAAAACAAATAAACTTTGTTTCAACTGCATGGGCAAGCATAATTTAGAAAACTGCTCATCTTCTCAAAAATGTAATATTTGCTCGAAACCTCATAATACACTGTTGCATCTCAACAAAGAATCAACAGAACAAAATTCTCTAAATAATTCGGTTAAACAATTTAATCAAAGAGGTAGCGGTTCAATTCAAGGTAACCCTCAAACTCAATATTCTTCTCAGCCCAGGTTTCAACCGAGGTTTCAACCAAATAATAACTCTAGAATTAACTCGGACTTTTCTAGTCAAAACGAACGGGGATTAAGTTCTTTTTCACGTGAAGTTTCTAGTGAGTCCCCTAATATAAATTCCCAAAATAATCACCTTGAAAATATTAATGTGGGTAATAACTGTAGTCACTCTGCATTGTCAATAATAAATTCTCACATACTTTTAGCTACTGTTGAAGTTCTCTTATTTACCAAACAAGGTAAGCCGGTTCAAGCAAAAGGGTTGCTTGATACTGGAACTCAGATATCTCTGATTTCTCAAAAATTAGTGTCAAAACTACAATGCAATACTTATGATGTAACAATGAATATATCAGGTATTTCTCAGAGTACTACTAAGGCCAATAAAATGGCAGATATCGAAATTTACTCCAATCATGATTTGAACAAAGTGTTTAAAGTTTCTTGTGCATTGTTGCCAAAGCTAACATGTAGACTCCCTCAACACAAAATTTTAGTCAACAGACTAGATCTTCCAAAAGACATATTGTTAGCCGACAATACCTTCTTTGAGCCCTCTGAAATCGATATAATTATCGGGTTAGATATATATTATGATATTATGTTGAATAATATTGTAAAACTTGGAAAAAATCTTCCCGTGTTACAGGATTCTCATTTGGGTTGGGTAATAGCTGGAGCTGTCCCTAAAAAATTTACTGTTTCTTATTTTTGTCAACCAAGGTATTTCTTAAACCATAATGTTGATGACAACTTGTCATGTAGTTCCTTTCTGTCAACTGTTCAAGTTGCTAAATTTCTAAAGAATTTTTGGCATATGGAAGAAATTCCAGAACATCCTTTAGAAAAAGATTTTTTATCTGAAGATGAGCAATTAGCCGAACAAATATTTTCTTCTACCACTAAAATATTAAAAACTGGTAGATTTCAAGTTAATATTCCCCTAAAATCTACGTCAGAAGTAAATAAACTTGGCGATTCATTCTCAATAGCACAAAAACGTTTTCATATATTAGAAAAGAGATTTAAAAAAGATCAGAACTTATTTCAAGAATATAGTAATTTTATTAAAGAATACGTAGATTTAGGACATGCCCAATATATTCCATTAACATTTCAAAATTATAAATTTCAAAATAAATATTTTATACCACATTTATGCGTTATACGCGAATCGAGTATGTCTACCAAACTACGTGTAGTTTTTGACGCTAGCTCTGTCAGTTCTTCTGGTTTCTCTTTAAATAATATTAGCTTAAAGGGATATCAGGTACAACCAAATTTGTACGACATCTTATGTCGATTCAGATCTTTTCCCTTTGTGTTTACGACCGATATTCAAAAGATGTATAGACAAATTTTAATTGACCCTGAACATCGCTTTCTACAAAATATTTTGTGGCGTGAAAGCCCAAACTCTGATTTAAAGTGCATTCAGCTAAACACTGTTACCTATGGGACCAACAGTGCACCATTTCTGGCTACTAGAGTCTTAAAGGAAATAGCCACGATTAACTTGGAAAAATTTCCACTTGCCTCGGAGGCAATTTTGTCTCAGTTCTACATGGACGATGGTCTATGCGGCGCACACGATCCAGATACCCTCTTTAACCTTCACTCTCAATTAACTAGTCTTTTAAACCTTTATGGATTTAAACTTCACAAATATTGTTCCAATGAAAAAACATTTTTGCAAACTGTTGGAGAACAGTTAACTTCTTCGTCCTATGACATTAATCCCGACAATGCCCCAAGTAAAGTATTGGGATTAAAATGGAACCCCTCTACGGATAGCCTTTGTATTTCTGTACCAGAGAAAATTGAGTCTAGTCCAATTACTAAAAGAAAAATACTTTCTATTGTAGCACAATGCTATGATCCTTTGGGTTTAATCAACCCCGTAGTAGTCAAGGGAAAACTACTAGTTCAAAAATTATGGATCAAAAAACTTGATTGGGATACAATTATTACCGATCCAGAAATTCTTACCGAATTTTGTAAATTTGTAAATAGTCTTCCTTTATTAAACACACTTCAAATTCCCCGTTTTTATTTTAAAAATAAAAGCATTTGTAGAATAGAGCTACACGGCTTCGCCGATGCTAGCATCGCTTGTTATGGTGGTTGTATATATTTTCGTGTTCTTTATCAAGATGGCACAATTTCTTCTGTTTTAATTTCTTCTAAGTCCAGAATAGCGCCGATAAAATCCGTTACGCTCCCAAGATTGGAATTATGCGCGATGTTATTGCTTTCTAAATTAGCCCATAAATTAATATTTGTTTTCAAAAATCTATCTTTCCATTCCGTAAATCTGTGGACGGATTCTCAAAATGCTCTATGTTGGTGCAAAGGCCATCCCAGTCGATGGAGTGTTTTTGTCGCGCATAGAGTTTCTCAAATCCAAACTCTTACTCACGATTACTGTTGGCGACATGTTCGGTCAGCTGAAAATTCAGCCGACATCGTCTCTCGAGGAACCTTTCCTGATGAAATAATAAAAAATGATCTATGGTGGAACGGACCACAATTTCTTCTTTCTAATCTAGATTTATCAACTAAAGATCAACTGGTTCATATATCAGAAATTCCAGAAGAGCGAAAAACTCATATCCTCACTTATGTATCCACAAATACAAGTGAAAATATTTTTTGGGAAAACTTTGTTCAAAGATTTTCCAATTTTTCCCGACTACAGCGAACTCTTGCTGTAATGTTCCGATTTATTAAAAACATCAAATCCAAAAAGGAAAATCGAGATTTTAGTCCAATTTCCGTAAGAGAATTTGAGTATTCTTTAGAATTCGCTGTAAAACAAACACAAAATATCTCATTTAATAAAGAAATTTCTGAACTATCATCAAATAAACAAGTGTCAAACAAACAATTACTCTCATTGAAACCGTTTATAGATAATAGTGGTCTTTTAAGGGTTGGAGGTCGATTAGATCATGCCATCATAACTTATCAACAAAAACATCCTCTTCTCCTCCCATCGAAACATAATTTTACTAATCTTATTCTCAGCTACGAGCACAGACGATTAGGACATGCTGGAGCTCAAACAACGTTAAGCAACATTCGTCTCAAATTCTGGCCGCTCAATGGCTTGAGGGATATTAAAAGAATTATTAGAAATTGCACGATTTGTTTTAGATTTAACAATCATACCGCACAACAAATAATGTCAAGTCTTCCGCTCGACAGAGTAGATATTTGTAGACCATTTTATAAAGTCGGTGTGGACTTTGGAGGACCATTTATTATTAAAGTAGCTGGATTAAGGAAATCCCCCCAAATTAAAGTTTTCATTGCCTTATTTGTGTGTATGGTAACTAAAGCCATACACATTGAAGTTGTCACAGGTCTTTCTACTGAATTATTTATTTTAGCTCTCAAACGGTTTACCTCTAGAAGAGGAAATCCAAAAATTATTTTTAGTGATAATGGTACTAATTTTGTTGGCGCCAGAAATCACTTAAGAGCTATCTATATCTTTTTTCAAAATCAAGAAAATTCTACTTTAGTAAGCGAAAGCGAAAGCGCCAAGTACCATATGAAAAGGCAAATTGGAAACGCTAACCTAACTCTTGAGGAATTTTCTACAGTATTATGCCAAATTGAGGCTATACTAAATTCAAGGCCTCTTACCCCACTATCCAACGACGCAATGATTTTTCTTGCCTAACTCCCGGGCACTTTCTTATAAAGGAACCGCTTACCGCGTACCCGGATAGAGACTATACTTCTCTACCTCAAAACAGATTGTCCACTTATAAGAGAATTTCACAGATACAGCAAATTTTCTGGAAGCGCTGGTCTGTCGAATATCTTAACAGACTACAGAACAGAACTAAATGGTTAAGAGAAACTTGTAATTTAAAAGAAAATGACCTTGTCTTGCTGAAAGACGGTGGTATGCCTCCCCTTAAGTGGCCTCTTGCGCGAGTTACAGAGGCTATCTCAGGTAAAGACGGAAAAGTTCGCGTCGTTAAGTTAAAAACTTCACAGGGAACCTTTACTAGGCCAATAACAAAATTGTGCCTTCTACCAAATCAAGCCATCTAGTTATACTACTTTTTTTTTCTCTTTCTTTCTTTCAATTTCAGTTTTTTTTTTTAACTTGTGTGATTGAAGTTGAAACTTCAACGCGGGGGAGAATGTTGAGGTTTCTTGAATTTGAGCCAACCCTGTACTCTATTTATTCAAAGCAAGAACCTGTTCTTTCATCATCCCGCGCGTTAAATATCGATTATTTTCGCCGAAACAAGTTTTTTTTGCAGCCCGCCTGTCGTCTAGCGGTACTAGGCGACGTGTAAAAAGCACGTACACCACTTGCGATTGAGTTTTCTTGTACGTAAGTCACGGTCGCAATATCTCGCATAGTTTTTCTCGCAAATGTGCGTTTTATCATCTCCCGTATTTGTTCCTCTTCTATTTTAATATTGAATTTAAAATAGAGCTTACTCTCTTAGTGAATTTGATATCCTAAAAGTTGTATCAATATTTTATTTAAAGTGTAACTATCTGGGTATTTTTTTTAAAAGAATAAGTTTAAGTACTTTCAAGTGCTCATTGCTCTGTATGTGTGTACAGATTTATGTTACCTATTCGACCATTATTACATTGTAATGTATTTTACTACGTCGATGTTGTATCTACTGCTTGGTGATTAAAATGTGTGAACATTAGAAGTTAAATAGATACTTTTGTTAAATTGACGCAGTGTTTTCTTTTAGGCATAACTTCCAGACATTTTCTTCTCTTTTAATCTACATATTTATAAACTTTATACAGTCCGTGCTCTCTAAACAGTTATCCTAAATTTGAGTGAGATGTCAAAATGTTAAATAATACAAAAGAATTCACATCGAAATTAAGACGAATATTACGCTTCTCAACGTTAATAAAAACAATCGAAAAACCCCATCTTTACAAAAACGCTTTTAAAACATCCCCGGACATGGTTTCTAAATCGAGCCTGTGATAATTAATAATAGTAGGCTAAACATGTGTGTAACTATGGTGGTTGCTCTTTTGTTTTTGTTTACGTGTCGCTGTCAAGTATCGAAGTTATCTAAGTTTGAGAGTTGTTTTGTTTTCTACATTCATAATTAAAGATGAATAATAAGCAACAGTTTTTCTTAAACGAACTAACTGATATGATTTTAATTATTGGAGAATGTCGTAGCCAAATTAAATCAGCAAAAAGTCGATACCAAATGAATTTCCCTGATAGAAGACCAGGCCGTCAGGTATTCCGCCAAGTACTGCATCGTTTCAGAACAACGGGTAATGTTTGCTACATAACAAGAAAGACAAAATAGTTCATAATGAGTGAGGAACATGAAACCAATGTTATTTTGAGTATAGTGGACAATCCAAATGCAAGTACCTATTCAGTAGCAGATGATCTGAATATTTCGCAGAGTATGATTATAATATATCCCGAATTATTAGAAAACATAAATATCATCCTTATCACCTCTGTCTGAACGAAGAACTCCACGGGGATGATTTCCAAAACAGGGTAACTTTTTGTAAAGATCTTTAAACGCGACTTATTGAAAATGAATCATTTTTGAGAAATAGTTTATACACCGACGAATCTTCTTTTAAAAGTAATGAAGCTGTTAATAGACACATGCACTATCACAGTGCTTCAATTCCTTATTGGATGAGAGCTGTAGACAATCAAAGAGTTTGGTCTTTAAATATATGGGGCGGAATTTTAGGACGGCACTTTAACGGACGAAATTTACCTAAATTTTTTAAGAAACGATTTGCCTACACACTTGGAAGTGGTCCCTCTACAGGTTCGACCAGATATTTGGTACCATCACAATGGGGCACCTCCTCATTACTCCCACATTTTACCCAGTTATTTGGATCAAACTTATTCAAACAAATGAATAGGAAGAAAAGAGAGTATAAACTGGCCGGCAAGGTCACCTGATCTTACTCAATGCGATATTTTCCTTTGTGAATATATCAAAGAACAAGTTTATGTAATTCCACCAACTACCATCGAAGATATGAAAACCAGGATTAGAAATATGTTTTCCAAATTACTCCTATAACACTTTAGACGTGATGGAAAAATCTAAGACGTTTACAACTGTGTATCGAACAAAATGGAAACAAGTTCCAGCATTTGAGAGTTTGACATTTTGTAATATCCCAAACTTCATCCACCTGTTTTATCACGTTTAATTGTTTTAATAGTTTTGATGTTTTCTACCGTTAATTAATTGTTACTTCCTTGATTATTTGTTTAGTTATTAATAAATAAAAAGTTAAAATCGAAATATTGTTGTTTCCAATAGATATTAACTAGTACAATTTTGATACCAATGCTTGTTACTGGTATTTGCGGCAGCTGGTAGTTGCTTCAATATCGTATAGGGAAACAACAATATTTTTTTCAAGTATCATTTTGACTATAACTATTAAATTTTCGATAATAGTATGTTTTACAAAAAAACATCCAGAATTGCAAGTTGAATTCAAAATTGAAATAAGAAATACAGCGATACATTTAAAAATGCAAAGTCAGACCACGCCCAACTTTTTTGAACCACTCTGTATAGTGTACGCTCATCACAAAATAAAGTTCGCTGAATATTAAAAATATTTAATGTAAAGTTTTTTTCTGTTCTCAGCTACTACAGATATAGGGGGGTCTCGCTTGCCAGACTTCCTGTATACAAAAACATATATGTAATTCGTACCCAGATTTCCTAAATTACGCTTTGTTTAAATAAAACAAATATTTACTACTTATTTACGCATTTATGAAAACCAATATAGTTAGTATTGTTAATAGTTACATATAAAATAAATCTAAAAGAACATATGAATAAATATTTAAGAGAATAAATTCAAATAAAGGATTTCTTGAACCCCTTTTAAAAGTAGATTCTCCTCCTCTAAACAAGGTCATAAATAATGGTACTTTCTCTCGGTCAGATTTATTTCATATTTTTGAATTTAATCAGCATATGGAGGGGCTTTAAACTGTAAAATTTGTTCTTTAGTTTTTGAGGCAGTGGAACTTTTTTCTAATCAAATGGGCGGAAAATTTTGCATCTACAATATTTGGTTACAGTAAGTTAGATCAATACTCTGTAATATACCTGACCAATATTTTAAAAATCCTTTTCAAAATTTAGTAGGGACCAAGCTTTTATGATTTCCATTGTAAAACTTTACAGTTATCCTTTTTAGCACAGACATCATACATTTCACTAATGTACCTTTTATGTTTTATATTTATGTATATTTTACGATTCCATCCTTCAAACCCCGGAATTCATCTAAAATTTAAGCTTATTATGTAAGGAGCTTTCACAGGCCGATAACGCTGAAAAGTCGTTACTTTTCTAATCAATCACATAATAGCAGATGACAACGAAATCTCCGTTCACGTCTGCCGAGTAAGTCATTTTTGCTGGGTACATTTTAAGTTTAAACTAACTCTGACTTATTACTAAGGTGCATATTTCTATACAAAAACGGTAAATTTGCTTTATCCAAAACATATCTCAATACAACCCCTTTCATCAATCTGGTATGGTGGAGTATTTCCGTGTTTGATTCCGCACATTGCCATTTAGTAATGTAATGTAATGTAACTGAGTTTCTATTTATATTTTGAGCAGTGTCTACAAGAATTATTTAGGGGATAGGAAAAAATTTTATATAGAAAAGTTTTAAGTTTGTATTTATACCTTTAGAATGTGCGAACAAATTGATTGAAACAAATGACTATTTAGAATGAAACACACTGTATTATAGTGCTTCATTACATAGTTTATCTCTGACTGATTATAAATATACCAGGTTTGATACCTTTATGTTTAAAGCTAGCCTAGAAAATTGTCAAAAGGCAATTTACATAAAGAAACTAAAAATGATCCCGCACTTTTCTTATGGAAAATGGCCTTGGATTAATTTTTCTAATTTTTGTATATGTTATAATTTTTGATCTTCTGGTCGAAAGTTCTCATGGGCACAATATAATATTATGACTAGTTTTTAAGATACAGGGTTTTTTATAACTACAGTTACAAACTGTGTTAACTATGATTAAAATTAACAAGGTTATTTGTATACAGAGTCTATCACAAATATGTAGCCGTATTTTTTTTAAATTGGAATATGTATTACATAGAGTGCATATTCACGAAAGTTTTTAAGTATATAAAAAAAATATACTTATTTTTTGCAGACAAACTGATCACATTTTTTTAAAATTCGATATTCTGCAAATTTTCATAGTTTCTAGTTCTGCTTTTATTATTATTTTAATAAATTAAGTATTTAGGCATATATACAGGCACCTTCATTTGTTACAAAAAGTGCCGAAAAACATCCAAATTTGCAAATCCCTTTACCAAAAAAAATTGAGTTGGTTAATTTTTGTATTTTTTTGAATAAAGATTAATATAATAATTCTAGCAAAGCATTATATCAGAGTTACTAATTTTGTATGACTCATTTTTGAGAAATATTAAATCAAACTGATATTATATTCAATATCTTTTCTAAGGTATATACATCTCTCGTTATGAAACCTAATTTTTATCATTTTAATAGTGAAATATTACCCTTTTTAGTTTCGCACATCATAATCATCATGGGGTCTGCATTTAAGTTTAGGAGATAGAAAACAAAAGTTAAATGGATTTTTTTTATCTGAAGCCTTGTATTTGCTAAAAAATAAACAAATGTTAAGTAAACAGCAAAAACAGGGACGTCGACTTTTTTTATTAAATAATTTATATGGAACACCTGTGTAATATTATTTTATTTAATGGGTCTCTTCTTACTGACTATAAATATATCAGGTTACCTTTAAAGATAATCGAGAAAATTTGCAAAAACCTTAACTTAAAAGGCTATATAAAAAAAAAGATTCGGAAATCTAACACATAAATGGAATAATAGGAACACATTTCCTCTTATAGCAAGATTTTTGTCAGTTTTCCTGATCGGCTCTATTGATCTATACAAATTAATTTAGAGGCTCTAGTTCCTAAACTGTTTGAGATATTTAGGTGGAACAAAAACTAGAATTTTTAGCTAAGAGGATGCTTTAAAATGAGCAAATGAGCAAAAAATTGTTAATAAAAAAGCCACTCCAAAAAATTTGACCCTAACTCTAAAATTTTAAAAGACACAGTATATATTTGTTTATACAATTTTTTTTGATTTTCAATTCCTGATTCAATAGTATTTTTCCGATTGAAAACAGGAAAATTAACATTTCATCTTCCTATTAAATTAGCCATGACCTAATAAAACAAAGCAAATCACTTGCCAAATTGAACTGAATAAGTTAGTGCAAGCTAGGTTTATTATTATCCTTATTAATGTCTTATTAAAATGCCAAGTTTGGTTACGGCAGAAAAATACATTGATACGATTATTATTTACGGCGAATGCTTTAAACATCATTCAGCATTCGTTTACCTGATCGTCCAACGATAAAAATAAATTTCTGAACCTAAAACGCAATAATTCAAGAAGATCAGTACGTAATAAAGAAAACGTCACAAATGTTTTAGCGTATGTACATTTCATTCCTCATGTGTCAATTCCAACACTATCTGAAAAACTTTATATAATAAAAAGTATCATCCTTATAAAGTTCATCCGGTGCAGGGACTCGGTCCAGGTGACGCCGACAGATGGCTGCGCCTACAATTTATTGCAAGTATATTAGTAAACTTGAAGACGATCAATTTTTAGCTATAATAAGATGGGGTGAAGAAGCTTATATATTCCCCGATAGTGGTCTCATTTACAGTCATAATTCGAATTATTGGTTTTCTGTTAATCCACATTAGATAATGGAGATCTAGTCTCCATTATCTTCAACGAATTTAAAGTGTCAATGTTTAATGTGGATTATTATTTAATGGAAGGATCATTGCATCCTATTTTAATGAAGAAACTTTAACGGCAGGAAGGTATCTGCACTTTCCACCACACATCTTACCTCAATTTCTATAAAAAATACCGTTGACTACGATACCAAATGTGGAGACGGTAAGATGAAGCACCTGCTGACAATGCCCACAAAGTAACTGAATTCCTACAAACAAGTTTGAGGCTAATTTCATCGCAAATGATTCTCCCGTGATAAGGTGGCCTCTACGTTAACCTGATCCCCCTTGAATTTTTTCACGTTCGTCTGAACTATCCCCCTTGGATTTTTTCTTGTGGGAAACTTTAAATGATATGATACATCTAAAAAATTCAATGACATAGAAGACCTGAAAAATACAATTAGAAATGCCTGTCGCACAATAACGCCACAAATTATAATAAATACATGTACGCGAAATCTGTTGACAAGATTTGAATCTTACGTCGCTGCTGAAGGTCTGCAATTTAAACATTAATGTAGGTAATCTTTAAAATAATTAAGAAAAAATTAATTTATTATTTTTTGTTTTGTTTTAAGAGGATTTTTAATTTACTTATTTCTTCATGGCAAACTTTATAGGAAGATAAAGTGTTAATTTTCCTAGCTATTATTAACAAATTTCCAGTCGGAAAAAACTATTCAATATGAATTGAAAATCCTGGATCACATTTTTTGCTGTCATTTTAAGTTAATTTAGTTAAAAATTCTACTTTTTATTTTTATTAAATATCTTAAACAGTTTAGGAATTACAGTCTATCTAAATCAGTAAGGGACACCCTTTATAATATATTAATATAATCAGCTAAGAGACCTATCTTTTAAATCAATATTATTAATATTATTCCATTGTATTTATTTATTTTTCTAGCAAATCCTGACGATAATTTGTGTATTAAACATATTTTTTATCTTTTAAAATAAAGCTTGTAGACCCCGATCAAAACATAAACAGAGATCATGTACATATACAAACTGTGTTACCTTCTTTGACTTACCTGGATAAATGAAAGGATTTCTTATGAAGGAACTTTCGGGTAATTGTGTAAAACCGATCTGCATATATATATATATATATATATATATATATATATATATATATATATATATATATATATTCATTTTAGATGCTCACGACTGTACTAGGATAAATAAGGAATCTAATATCGGGTATGCGGTCTGTAGGTCAACTGAAAATTAGTTATTTATTTGACCTACAGACCCACCGCATATATATATATATATATATATATATATATATATATATATATATATATATATATATATATATATATATATATATATATATATATATATATATATATATATATATATATATATATATATATATATATATATATATATATATATATATATATATATATATATATATATATATATATATATATATACCTCAAAAAAGATGGATTCATAACGAAAAACTTCCAGGTAATGCAAATTTGCCGATCTTTCCCAAAATTTTCATCTTTTTCTATTTCTTTTAATTAAAAATAGAATAAGGCGTGTCATTTTGCAATTTTTTAATAAAACAAAGGTTTCCTTATGGACAACTATTTTTCTTAACATTTTGTTAAGTTGTCATTTGGTTTCGTCCGATTGGATTCGCATATAAATTTTACTATTTCATAATCTAATGATTTTTTAAAATTTTTAGCTATTTTTGCCACTATATTGCTGTAGCAAAATCTTACCATCTTATTAATAAATTTTTTTACAATATCTGAAGTCAACTGAAAATTAGTTTTCTTCCACAGATCTGTATCTGTAAAAATGTATTATGGAACTATTATGTTCCGCCATATTAGATTAGTCACATCTTATTCTCTGCACAGAATTTACTCCATTAAGAAATTTGTTTCTTTATTATGATTTTTAAAACTCCTTATTAGAGTACATTATTTTTTTTTTGGTATAGGAATCGTACTAAGAGACCATTTTATCCTTAAATAACACTTAATTCTTGTGCAACATTTGAATTGAAATACATAAGTAATTTCTTACACTGACCTTGTAAATATTTGATTATTATTATTATTTTATATATAAAGTTATATTTATATGCTTGAACATTTACATTCATTATATTCCTCTAATACAAACTACAAAAAGCGTAAAATGTCTTTTTTGGAACATTTTGTTGCATTGAAATATATATTGAAAAATAAGAAAATTATAATAGATCAAGAAGTTAAAATGATCACGCTGCACAGTGTTTCATGCAATTCAAAGTTGAAGAAGTTACAATCGGTTCCCACCAAAATTTTTACGTATCTAGAGATAAATTAGTCTAAATATATCGAAAATACAAAAGTTTGCATTAGCAACCCGATAAGTTTATCGTAGTAGGCTAACAAAATATGACAATTATCTTTGAGTCATCTACTGGTCATGCGACTGTCGTATTTGCTTGTGTTAACCTGTTGATTTATTGTAAAAAAAAGTTAACAAAGGTGTGTATTCTATTATTATAATATTATAAGGGAAAAATACTTTTGTAAGGTTTTTATGAATACAGTTAATTATTATGAGTTAAATTCAGATGCTTAAGACAGCAAGTGTTATACAGGCCAAAAAAATGGAAAACGGTTTAGAAAATAAATCCACGAAACGTCGTGAATTAGATGTTTCAGTGTTTCACTAATGCCTTCTTCTCCTAAATCTACGAACCTGTTTCTACTTGTTAATTCTATATTATGTTATAAATATATCTTTCAATTATTTCTATTGATATGTTGTATTTTTTTAACTTATAGGTTATTTTTATCTTTTCTTTGCGTTTAGCCAGATTTTCGATTTTTGTCCCACATTCCTGATTCTATAAAACACTGTGCGCAGCATACCGTTAACTGAATTTATTACATTAAATCATTTTAAACGATCGTCAGATTCTTGATTTTCTGGATGCGTACAAAATATCTTCTTTTCTTTTTAGTAAAATATATGATCACATTAGCACGTTAGTTAAGGTGATCAGATTAACTCACGTCCTGTCTCCTCAAGGAGAGAATGAAATATACTTTTATTGATATATTTTACATTCCCTATCGTTTTATTTTCTTTTGGATACTTAATCAAACTTTATTCATTCTTTAATTTTGTTTTCTAGCTCTATGACCAATACGCTGAGGCAGTCTACATCATTAGAAAATTTCCAACAACAATTGCAATCAATCATTTCCGAAAAACATAAGATAACATGGAGCAAGATAACAGGTGAAATGTTAGATGTCGATTATACTATCTTATTGCCAGAATCCTTAGGAAAAAAGTTGATGGATGAGTTGGAGCAGTCGGTGAGCTATTACACCGGGGATCTTACCAAGGTAAAACCAACAGGACTATTAATTTGTAAGATTATTTTAACTTTGACGTTTTTGTTGGTAGATTATAATTTTAGCTTAATTTTATTCATTGATGACAAAAAAATAAACGTAATTTTAATTTTATTTTTAAAAACATTATATTTTTAAAACACTTTTTAATCATTTTTATATTAGGAATTTCCTCCAGGTTAAACGTAGTCAAACCGGTGTCCTCTCTTAGTTGTGGTAATTAACTTTGAGTTTTTAAAATTAAATTAATTTTGTTGGTAAAATGTTTGCCCTTTACATATGTTTTCGGAAATGTATGATAGCAATGGCAAAATTCCAACTTTTAAATAAAACATTTCTACATATTTAATTACATAAATCATCCTTGATCGATAACTAAAATCTCCGGTGTGCCAGGAAAAAATTAGATTTTGTCCTGAATGGTAAATTAAATTTTTAGTCAAGGTTTGTGTTCTCATTACATGATCATTTTCTTAATGATATTTAAAAAACCTATAAAGCCGCGTCTCGTTTCGTTAATACTTGTCTGGAATAATGATCAGAAAATAAATAGTAGCGTCCAAGGAGTAATTAGTTCGTGTAGGTATTTATATTATTTGAAATTTTAAAAATATGTTTTTGTTTTTTATTTAAAATTTTAAATGTTTACTGCTAACGTACACTAAAGAGTTTTGATAGATAATTCTTTAAATCATTCACCGTGACAGTATCACAGCCACTGTCTCAGTTTTGCTAACAATAGGTCAGTTTTTGAAAGGATATTCTATTTTCAACCGGATTACTTATGTATATACACCGATTGATCCGTAATAGTTTTCCTTAAGCCCGTCAAGAGGGTCAAGAGGGACAGGTAGGGAGGGGCAAAGTTCCCAGGCATGAAAATATCGATAGTTATGACCATCAATAAAAATCAATAGTCTAACACTTTGCCATCGATAACTATCGATAGTATTCGATAGTACGATATAAATTAAGATGCACTTTTATCCCCCATATAATAGTATACCTATGAGTTTTATGCTACGGATAAGTATAATAGACATACAAAAAGACTCCAGGTCTCGGTCTCAGTACAACATAATTTTTAAGACGCTAAAAGGGCAGTTATTTTTCCCTTTCAAGCATCATCAGACCTACAAGTAATAGGGAGAACCTCAGTACATAACCGCACTCAAAAATCGAAAAAAAAAAACTTACAAAATAGAATAAAACACACTAAAAAGTACACCAAAATAAACAACTATTTATATATATTTGAGGTATCTGGTAGTTTGTCTGGGTGTACATTAGTGTGTTTTATGCTATTTTGTAAATTAATTTTTCGATTTTTGGGTATGATTATTTACTAAGATTCTCCCTGTTACTTGTAGGTCTGAAGATGCTCGAACGGGAGAAACACTTGTCACGTTAGCGCCTTAGAAATTTTATTACACTGAAACCGAGACTTGGAGTTGTTTCCATGTCTATTATTACAACTTGGAGTCTTTGAGAAATATGGACAATTTCTTTGATGGATAAGTATATTCTTGTGTTATAGTTCGAAATTTCAAATACTCTCGATTGTTGTCGATAGTGCTATCAATAGTTTGCTACCTCTATATTCCACCAGATGCGGTATAAGTCCAATTTTGTAGCCGTTAAATGTTTTTGGAAAACAATCGATAGTGTTCGATTGTAACAAAAACTATCGATAGTTTGTCGATGTTTTATAATCCCATTTAAATAAGTAACAGATGTTTTAAGGCAATGTTTTATGAACCTTGATTAAGGGCCGTGCAGCTTTACAATTAAGAAAATCATGTCGAATTCGGCCAGGAAATGTCTTTATTTATCTTTTATTCTTATATGTTTCTAGACTTACATAAAATAAAAACGAAAAAGACTTTTATCGATTTTATAAATAAAATATTTCTAATCACTATTTTTATGTCAAATATCAAATGACAATAAATATTGTTTTATTGTTATTGAAGTATGGCAAAAAATAAAATTTTCAAATTTAAATGTGTTGAAAATGTTTATATTTGAAAAACTATGTCACAAAAAGGATATTGTTTAAATTTTAAGTAAAAATGGTAAAAGTATGTATAGGAAAGCAAACTTTAGCAACAATTATTCATATAACTAATTATTATTATTTTTATTATCATTAATATTATTATTGTTAGTGGAAAATTTTGTTTAATCAAAAAATAAAATATAAGTGAAAATTGAACCCAAATTCTTGATATCCCCTTTTATTCATTGCCAAAGCTTCTTTTTTAATTTCTATCATTTCTGAAAACGTTCTATTGGTGGTATTAATTTCTACGTGTTATAGTTTTTTCATAATTGCACGTGCGACCAGTATCAATTATATGTTCTGATAGCGCAAAAGATCTATTGTTTAATTTTGCGTCACTCTTATGTATTGCATTTATTTGGTAATTGTTTGTGAAGTTTGACCAATATATTATTTATCACAATCACTGTAAGGTATACAGTAGACAGAATTAGATTTGTTTGAAACTGGGTTTTGATCTTTTAATTTACTATAAAGTGTTCCGGTAGAAATTACGTTTTTTGAGATGTTTTAATATTTTCATTTTTAAAAATTTTAATAATTTTTGGACTTGAATTATGAATATAAGAACTCGATCGAAGGAAAAAATTACTCTCAGGATTTAAATTTTCTAGATTTTGAGGAATATTTGTATTATTGACTGTGTGTAGTACTTTGGTTATTATATTTAGAGGATAAGAATTATATATAAATATTTGTTTTAAAATGTTAAAATTATTTTATTTTAGAATTGAATGGGCAAGTTTTTCTATTTTCATTGTGATGGAATAGTATAACATAGTTTATGTATCTGCTTGAACTAGTAGATTTTATATACCAGTCAGCGATAAGTGTATAGTTATTAAGTATAATAACTCTTGAATCGAGATAAGTCAGTTTACAGTAATTTTCTTTTTCAATAGTGATAGATATTTTCTATCAAGTTTTCTAATACGTTTACTAATATCCACGTGTAGTTATTTTTGTAGATGATTACCAGAAAACGTTTAAACAAGTACACATAACACCTATCTACTGAAGTTTTCAATGTATAAATTCAATTTAAATTATATCCGCTAATTCGCTATTAGTTACTGGTAATATGCATTTAATTTATATTTTACATTGTTTAATCTTCGTTGATTAATTTGCTATTAGTTTAATTTATGTTAAATTAGTTTCAATTATTTTTTCTGTTAATAATTAATAATAATGGTCAACTGCACAAACGCGGAGATGGCAGATATAAGTCCATTTCAAAATTCTTTGTTGATTTCTTGGCTGCAATAAAATTTACCTGATACGCTTAGCCATAAAATTCTATAGATATTCGCCACCCAAATACAGTTCTGGATATTAAAATGTTTAACTACAAATACTAATATAAAATCTGTTTTACATTAGTATTTGCCTGTTTGTCAAACTGTGCAATTAGTAAAATATCTGTTATTTTTTCAAAGTTAAATCTGTGTTATGAAGTTTTAAAAAAATGGACAAATGATGGTAATAGTGCTTCCGGAAAGTGGTAGTATACGTTTATTTATGTTTTTTATAGAAAGAATATAATCTAAGGAAAGCTTGGGCGAAACGTGCTTTTTAACTAAAGTTCCTTTATCGAGGGTAAAAGACAACCTGACCAAAACCGTTACACCAAGGAAACAATGACCCGACATCGACAGCGGCTAATTTAGAAGTATTGAAGAAGCTGATAAAAAGTTACTTCAAAAAAAATTTATGACATTAATGATAAATAAATAATTCCTACAATAGATTCTCTACAAAAGTACTTACAGTAGGCAAGTGTTAATGGAACCCCAGCGATTCCAAGTATAGCGTCGGGATTATTTAAATTTCATATAGCAATATGGGACAGAAAACCGTCCAATGGTACCTCTTGACGAAATACGGTTTGAAGGTCAGAACTCTATGATGAAAAATGATATATATTTCAAACTTATTCAAAAAAGATCTTTTAAATGTATTATTGTATTTTAATCCGATCGAGCATCTTGAATTAAAAGCCATGATTAGGAGAGAAAACACTTCTCCCACACTAAGTGTTTCTGTAATAGGTTTAATAAGAAAATGTATCAATACCATTTCTATACATAGGAAAAATTTTGTTACACATGTAGTTAAAGTTGAAGATACTTATAATATTATAAATAGTAATGTTAATCCTTTAAATTAATTTAGGCATAGACGAAGACGATAATGATAGCGAAACTAAAATAGAGTAGGCAAAATAAAAACTAAAAGGCATTTTATCACATTATTAAAATAAAAATGTAGGTTTTAAGTACTGGTAATAATTATTAATAATATCAGAAATAAATACATAATATTAAAAGTACATTATATAACTAGGAACTAAAGTGACTCATTAAATCCCGCGAATGGAGAACCATTCAAGGGATTAAGGCACTTTAGTCCCGCGATATATACATTATTTTTTGCACTTTCGGGAAAAATATTACTAAATAATGTAATGTATAGCTGCAGATTTAAAACACCTCATAATGTGGCAAATTACTGCAGGTAATAGATACAAATTTAATTAGTGTGCTTTGAAATAATGAAGTCACGTAGTTACAACATAAATGAACAAGTTGTCAATGTCATTAATTTCGTGATTATAAATCGAGATGGAAACTTTTGATTTAAAAAAGCAACTTAAGAGGTGCTAGAAGATATTTTGCCGTCCAAATCAAGGAAAATATATGAAGCCCAATAGCAGACATTTGTAAGATAGTGCTGTGAGCGAAACGTGGAAAATTTGAACGAAGATAATATCGACATTGATACAACGAATGATATAAGTCCAAAAAAGCCAAGACCCTGACTGGTGACCAGATTGATGAATTTTTAATGGATGCCTCAGACAACGAGTTTTTAATGATTAAAGTAGCCCTTATTTTTCGAAGCAGGTGCCTGTAGAAGTAAGGAGTTAGTTGATTTGCCAGTGGAAGATGTAACTGATTTGGATCACTCAATTATGATTAGTATTAAAAATACCAAAAAAAAAATGATAGAAATTCCATTGTTAAAGATTTTGGTAGCAATACTGTCAACTTTATTGAAATCAGCCGCAAGTATATGGCTTTAAGAAAAGCTGAGACTCATCACCTGCGATTTTACGATACTACGCAGCCAGTTGGTAAAAATACGTTTGCAAAACTAGTCCAGAAAGTAGCAAAATTCTTAAATCTATCAAATGCGTCATTATATACTGGACATTGTTTTTGACGAACATCTGCCTCCTAATAAGCCGACGCTGGTACATCTGTGGATGTTTTTATAAAGGCATGGAGGATGGAAATCGGCAGCCGTCGCCAAGTGGTACGTTGAAAACTCCAAAAATAATTAAAAAACTATAGTTGAAAAAATTTTTGGACATGGTGAATACATTCCAAATTGGGGCTTCAAGAAACCCTTCCAGACAAGGTTCTAATGAAGTATCTAGAACTGTCACAGGTACTTTTACATGTAGCGTTGTTGAACATACTGTCGACGAAACAAATCGATTATTTAATATTGTAAATTTTACTAATGTTAATATTCACCTAAATGTAAATAAATAAATTTGTTCAATTTAACCCCTAAAAAGGTTTGTTAAAAATAACAAGTGAAAATTCTCTATTATTATAGGGAAAAAATCCGTACCTACATCCTTTTAAGATTGTACTAAAGAATCTTGAGCCTACACAAGAGAGGGAGGCAGTTTTAAAATAAGTTCAACACCTTAAAACAAGCACCAGAAAAACTGCATTTAAATTAAATTGAATTAAACTAGTATGGAAAAATTTTAAGAGAAAACCTGTCAGATTCATCTTTTATACAAGCACTGTTACCAGGAGATTTACCGTTAAGTTTAGGATAGTGTCGGTGGATTCAGCAAAAAATTGACAACATCCTAGTTTCCTTGATTGAAATTATTTTTACTGATGGGGCTAGCTTTTCGAGAAATTTGATTATAAAATTTCATAATAATCATATTTGGGGTGAAGAAAAACCACATGCCATGGGTTCAACTCCCTAGCATCAATTTTCATTGAATGTTAGGGTAGGAATATTTCAAGATTTTCTATTTGGGTTCGACCAGATTTCATACCGATGATTTCTAGAAGATAAGGTACCTATTTTGTTGTAAAATGTCCCGCTTATGCTAAGAAATAGCAACACTTATGCATGACGGCCCTCCAGCAGACTTCAGCGTTAATATTCGCGAATATTTATATAGGATCTTAGAAGATCGATAGATTACTCGTGGTACTGAAAAGCAAGATTAGGCATGGACTCTTAGGTCCCCGGATTTAAATCCATTAGATTTATTTTTATAGAGTGATTTCATATTCTTAGAGCTTAGAAACATGATTATATCGGGATGCGACAGAATAACAAACACCCTAGGTATTTTTTCACATGTAAGAGACAATGTGAGGAGAATCGCTGCTTGTATTATGGCGGATTATTCCAGCAATTTATCTAGATACGTAACAAATATTTTTTGCAACTATTTTTTAATTGCGTTGTAACGAAAAATATTACAATACATTGATTTAAATTATATAAATTATTTCCTAAAGGTTGATCACAGTAATAAACATTCCGTAAATTTCCTTTACCCGGAACTTTCCTGGTTATGAACACAGCTTAAATATAACACATAGTTAAGCTGTGCTAAGGTCGTATTAATAACAAAAATGAATGTGCTATAAATCCATTTCCCATTAATTCGAATAAGCATTGGGCCTATTCACTTAAATTTAGAGATTAAGGCTAAAAATAAATGGATTTAATCAATCACGCGTCCTTCAGCTAATGACTACAAAAGGTATTGAAGCTGTTTAATGAGCACCGAGCAGTTTTTAGCGAAAGATTTCTGGATGTTTTATTCAAAACTTTTCGAAGAGGCTTTTCGGGTACCTTTTTAGCGACATCGTTAGAGCGACAACTAATGCATTTTAATGCGTTGTTCAGGTCAGATTTCTGTCGGGAAAGGAAATTTCGTTTTTAAAAATGGCGCTTGCCGGTTTTAAAAATAGTTATTTTCTAGTTGTCTGGAAAATTTTTGAATATGCAGGTTTTTGAGCTAATATATTGGACGATTAAAGCACTAAAAATAAGAAAGTTATTTGAATCTTTACAGGGAATTACTGCGGCACGGTATTTTCCTGTCTAGAATTTTTTTTTAATATTCAATACCATGTTTAAACTACTATTTTAAAAATATTTGAATTTTTGCAACAACCAGTATGTTTTTTAAAATGAATATACTGATGATTCAATCCAATTATTATCACTCTAGTTATGAAGCCTTGATGATTATACATAGCAGAAAGCTAAATTTGTTAATTTACTTCCAGGATGCAGTCGGAAAATAACGTTTAAACAAATTAGATCACAAAAATGTAATTAAGCGTTTCGCTTCAATTCGATCGTTTAACCGAAACGCATAGAGCTCAATTAAACACATTTTCTCACGATTCGGTGTAATTTTCTATAACATTATGACACTCTACATATATATATATATATATATATATATATATATATATATATATATATATATATATATATATATATATATATATATATATATATATATATATATATGCAGGGTCCTGCAGCTCACCTCCCGTCTTTTATTATACCTTAACCATTTATTTTAGAAAAAATATTTAAAAGCCACTATATGCTGTTGATTAGAGAGCACATTTTAAGAATATTCTTGATTATACAGGGTGTTACAAAAAATAGTGGCGCATAAGAGTTTGTATTTTTTTAAATGGAACACCCTATATTTTTTTACATTTTTGAAACACTCTGTACCTATTCTACAGACTCCTAGAATAGTATCTCTCTTTTTTTAATAGTTTCGGAGAAAAAAGGTAAAATCGAAGAAAAAAAAAATATAGTCTACATTTAAAATATTTATAAAAATTAGATAAAACATCTTAAAAGCTAAGGTAACCTAGTAGCTTACTGCAAAAGGTTTATAGTTATTCTGCTATGAGTATTATAAGTCTTACTTATACAGGGTGACCCAAATTCCATGTCAAACGTTGCAAAATAAAAAATAATTTTTCTCCATTTTTTCAAATGGAACACCCTATATATTTTTTTTCTGTCCGGTACAGAATTAACAGATCAACATTTTTCATTATTAAACTTATCTCAAAATTCTTGAAGGTTTTTGAAATATTCTTAAAAAACTAATGTTGTACTTTGTTTTTCAGTACGATAATTGAATAAACTCAATAGTAATGTGGAAAAATGGAACACCCTATATATATTTTTTTTCTGTCCGATACAGAACTAACAGACCAACATTTTTTATTATTACACTTATCTCAAAATTCCTGAAGATTTTTGAAATATTCTTAAAAAACTAATGTTGTACTTTGTTTTTCAGTACGGTAATTGAATAACCTCACTAGTAATGTTCATAAGTAAGCACCTTCGCGATTTTGAATAATAAATAGGTCAGCGTAGTTATAGCTATGGGAAAAAACCTAAAATCCCAACATTTTTTGTAATTACGTTTACCGCATAAAATTTGAATTACTGCCAAAAGTTAAGCCGTAAAGACGTTTTACATGCTGCAGGTCTTCCTACAAGTTGCAAGAGACTTGCACAAAGGCATACGCTGACACTTGCAATTGAAATACAACTGTCGCTTTACAGTCTGCAAGACAAATTGCGCGCAATATCTTGCAGGTGCAACCCCTTGCTGCAAGAAACTTGCAGCATGTAAAACGGCCTTAACCTTTATTTAATATTATTGACAAGTGTTGCCCAAATTATTAACTAGAATTTAAGTAGGCCATGAAAAACAAATTGTCTAGAAACTGTCAAACAACTAAAACATATCGGCAATTTACTTATTCGTTTTTTAAGTTTTACAAATTGAAATAATTATCGGATTTTTCATATAGTGGTCTTTACCTTCTACGTAGTTCATTTTTCGTTTGTTTGCGTCACTGTTTAGAAGTTTTATTTGAACGTTCTATCGTCATGGAGTACACCCGCGAAGAACTGGTTGATATGGTTTTTGTGTTAGGAGAATCGCATAGAAATGCCTTTTTGGCCAGTAGGATTTATGCGCAAAATTATCCAGAACGAAGGCACCCAGACCCAAAAGGAGCATGACGAACTTATTAGAGAGATTTATGGCAACGGGAAATGTAAATTATACAAGACCAGTTAGAAATAGGCCCGTTCGAACGGAAGAAAATGAATTAGCTGTGCTATTAGCTGTCACGGAAAATCCTTCTGTTAGCCAAAAAGCAGTCGGGGATGCCGTAGGAGTATGCGAAAGAACTGTTCAGCGAATTTTAAAGAGCCATAAATTTCATGCTTATCATATTCAGTTGCATCAAGAACTCCTTCCAGCAGATTTTGAGAAACGTGTTGACTTTTGTAATTGGGCACAAGCTAAAATTAGGTTAAGCTTTGATTTTTTGATAAAGTTTTATTCTCTGATGAGGCCACATTTCATAAGAATGGATTTGTAAATCGTCATAACTACCATTACTACGCCGACCATAATCCAAGAATTTTTAGGCAGCTTGATCTACAACACAGATGGTCAGTTAATGTGTGGGGGGAATTATTGGTGAACATGTTATTGGTCCCCATTTTTTTAATGGACATTTAACTGGAGCCATGTATCTCGACTTCCTAGAAAATCACTTGCCAAATTTGTGCGAAAATTTGCCGGTTAATCTGAGAAATACAATGAGGTTGCAACAAGATGGTGCTCCAGCACATTTTTCGTTGCCAGTTAGGGATCATTTAAATACTAATTTTCCAGATCGATGGATTGGAAGACAGGGAGCAAGTGCGTGGCCGCCCCGGTCGCCTGATCTAACGAAATTAGATTTTTTTCTATGGGGCTATGTTAAGGAAATTGTTTACAACAAACCTCCAACAACTCCCGAAAATATGCAGCAACGGATTAGAACCGCATTTCAAAGTATTACGCCCGAAGTATTAAGAATAGTAGGAAGATCTTTTCATACCCGTCTTCGTTTATGCCTCGAAGAGAATGGAAGACATATCGAACATATGTTCTAAGTAAAAATTAATTTTAGCAATAATTAGATATTTGTTAATAATGTTAAATAAAGCTGTTACACCTTAAGTCGAGCCTTAACTCTTGGCAGTAATTTAAATTTTATGCAGCAAACGTAATTAGAAAAAATGTTAGGATTTTAGGTTTTTCCCCAAGCTAGAACTACGCTGACCTATCTAATATTTAAAATCGCGAAGGTATGAACATTACTAGTGAGGTTATTCAATTATCGTACTGAAAAACAAAGTACATTAGTTTTTTAAGAATATTTCAAAAACCTTCAGGAATTTTGAGATAAGTAATAATAATAAATGTTGATCTGTTAATTCTGTATCGGACAGAAAAAAAATATATATAGGGTGTTCCATTTTTCCACATTACTAGTGAGTTTATTCAATTATCGTACTGAAAAACAAAGTACAACATTAGTTTTTTAAGAGTATTTCAAAAACCTTCAGGAATTTTGAGATAAGTGTAATAATAAAAAATGTTGATCTGTTAATTCTGTACCTGACAGAAAAAAAATATATAGGGTGTTCCATTTGAAAAAATGGAGAAAAATAATTTTTTATTTTGCAACGTTTGACATGGAATTTGGGTCACCCTGTATAAGTAAGACTTATAATACTCGTAGCAGAATAACTATAAACCTTTTGCAGTAAGCTACTAGGTTACCTTAGCTTTTAAGATGTTTTATCTAATTTTTATAAATATTTTAAATGTAGACTATAATTTTTTTTTCTTCGATTTTACCTTTTTTCTCCGAAACTATTAAAAAAAGAGAGATAATATTCTAGGAGTCTGTAGACTAGGCAAAGAGTGTTCCAAAAATGTAAAAAAATATAGGGTGTTCCATTTAAAAAAATTCAACTTTTATGCGCCACTATTTTTTGTAACACCCTGTATAATCCAGAATATTTTTAAAATGTGCTCTCTAATCAACAGCATATAGTGGCTTTTAAATATTTTTTCTAAAATAAATGGTTTAGGTATAATAAAAGACGGGAGGTGAGCTGCAGGACCCTGTATATATATATATATATATATATATATATATATATGTACAGGGTGTCCCATTTTCGTAGGTTTTACGGGGTTTCCAGCTTATGAGTAGAGATAGAGAGATGCGGTTTTCGCGACACCGTGCTACTTTTCGATGAAACTAAAGAGGCCGCAAACAGATTTGCCCTAACCATTTTAGTTTCCGTGCTACAGGGTGATTTTGAAAATTTGTCATTTTCGGACACCCCCTGTAACTCAGCTATCGTAAAATATATTTAAAATGTTTCAACGGGTATTTATAGATTTTTTCACGTAGAATTCAGTGGCGTACTCAGATTTTTGCTGAGAGTCATAGTTTTTGACATATTGGCATAACCTACTATTTTTTAAATGGGACACCCTATATATTATTTTTTCATCTTATTCTTCGTGTCGAGAGCTTTGCAAAAACATACCATAAGTCATATTTATTTTCATAAATAACATGAAAAAATGCATTTTTCTTTAAACGGATTTATGGCATAGCAGATCAATCGAAATAAGAGAAGGTGGCTGTGGAGCCATGGAAAAAGTTAACAAATATTTATTAACGAAATAACAAAGTAACAGCATCAGAAAAAATTAGGAAGTAGGTAAAAGGTAATGATTATAATTTCATTAAAACTACAAATATTGTTTAAATTGTAGACCATTATGTGTCCTACAAGTGTGACAAACTTTAAAAATTCTTTTTAATGCATTTTCTATTGTAAATGACTGTCTTTGTAACTCTGCAAAAGCGTTTTCGGTGGCCATTCTTAGTTGTTCTAAGTTTTCGTATCGCGTTACATAAACCTTGTTTTCTAAATAACCCCACAAAAAGAAATCTAAAACTGAGAGGTCAGGGGATCGTGGTGGCCATCGAACAGGTCCGTGTGTTCCTATCCATCTTCCAGGAAAATGGTCGTTAAGCCAGTTTTGACTTATTCTGGCATTGTGGGCTGGAGCTCCGTCTTGCTGGAAATAAATCCTATTTAGTTGAGCCAAGGGAACATCATCCAAAATTCCTAATGCGTCTTCTAGGATTCGCACGTAATCAATCGAATTCAGATTTCCTTCATATATTTGGTAAACTATTTTTCGGTTGAAAATAAAACAGGAGACATTGAATCCAAATCTGCCCTGACGCTCCCTAGGAAAAATAACATGGTTGTTCTCTTGACTCCAAAATCGCGTGTTGTGTCTATTTAAAATCCCTGAACTAGTAAAATGTGCCTCGTCTGACCAAATAATCTTTTTTTCAAAATCGATATCTTCTGCCTTCATATTTATAAACCAATTGCAGAACTCCAATCTGCGCTCTGCATCACCAGGATGCAGATGATGCACAAGTTTGTATTTATAGGGTTTGTATTTGTGCTTTTTCAAAATTTTCTGCACTTTGGTTTTCGGTACACCCGCCTCTTCGTCTATTTTCCTGCAAGATGTTTCAGGAGCTGTCTGAACGAGGGCTAAAACGTTGACCTCAGATTCTTCGTTGTCTTTATTGTAAGTTCGCGATCGAGGCTTGTTAAAAGATCCATATTGGAAAAGATTATTTATAATTTTTTGAAAAATTCTTTATACTGGTTGTCTTCTCTCGGGATATCTAAGATAAAATAAAGCGAACCAATAAAGTCAAAATGCAGGAAGATAAAAAAGAACTAACCTGTTCAGATAAAGCTCTGCCGCCTGATCTGCATCTTCATTAGACAATATAAAACACGCGTTCATATCAGTAGTTATAATATGGGAGCGCCTCCTCCTCCTCCTCTTCCTCTCTCTCATGTCCCTCATTCTTAACTTCCTCCCCTTTTATTCTCATTCGCATCATATTTTTAATTTTTTCTCTTTGTTCTCCCACATTTGATTTTGCATTCTTAAGTCTTATAAATAGGTGCATCAAGATCATTTTAGTATGTTAAGGTACGAGTGACTGTTAAAAGAAAAAAATCTGTTGAATAAATCTATTAATAATAATATTAAAATAAAATGAGTGAATCAGTTGGAGAAAGAAATCGATCCATTCCGCTTCAGAGCCTCGAAGAAATTATACCAGGAGTTCAAGAAGAAAATATACCATTAGTTCGAGAAGAAAATAATGGGATTGTTTTAAAAAATTTGAACAAAACTGAGAGTGAAGAGAAAAAAGTGTTTTGTGCTATTTGTTTTGAAATAATCGAATATTATGATTCATGTAGACCAAATACATGTTCCCACATTTTTTGTTTAAAATGTATTTTAAGATGGAATGATGAAAATTGTTGTTCTATAATGGTAAACAATTGTCCTGTATGTCGCACTAGATATTACTATTTGGTACAAATCTTCAAAGATGTAATTAGACATCATTTTGTTGTAATTTTAAAAAGAGGATAATATTTTTTTTATAATTTGTGTTTGTGAAAACTCTGGTAACAAATAATTTTGTAAAAAAAGTAAATGTAAATATATATATAATAATTGACACACATTTTTTCCTTTTCCTATATTGAAACGACAACAATGATCTAACAAGTTTTTTAATACATACTAATTTTCACATTACATAACAAAACAATTGTTATGGGTTGACACAAAAAGTGCCACGCCCTAAAATGGCACCACTTTTGCAAATCGAATCTTAAATTTTCTTATGGGAATTTACATGTAAAAATGACGGTTTTGATTGTCGGACCGGCATAGCCTAATCTACTACTTTTTAATTATACTAATAATATTAATATAATTTGCATCAAGTAAGAGAAAACTCAATTGAATACAGAAACAAGCGTTAACAAAATGTTATGCTAATATATGAGTGCTTCTAGTGGCAGTAGACATAATCGACACTTTTTTTACATATGATTAACTATTTCATTTACAAATACAGTGTCAGATGTTAGAATAAAAAGAAGTATTTTGCATATAGCACTGAAAATATATAACCGCTTATAGTAACATTTGACATTTTTAAATTAATATTCTTGACGTATTCTTATTATCTTTACAATTTAAGTTTAAAATTAATATTTTTGACATTATCTATCCATTACGTTTATAACCTATATTTAAAATTAATATTGTTAAACTAATCTACCCATCACATTTACAAACTATGTTTAATATTAAACCTAACCTAACCTAACCTAACCTATATTTAAAATTAATATTGTTAAACTAATCTACCCATCACATTTACAAACTATGTTTAATATTAATATTTAACAATATAATTTTCTATTTCTTTTTTTTCATTTTTGTTGCAGTAAAAGCAAGCATGTTCAGGAATTAGTAGAAAAAGATGTATCCTACAAATAGCACAATGTAAATCAGAAGCACTAACAACATAGGCTCTTTTGTAGTGGCAGCTCACGTGATCGGATTCCCCTCTCCGTAAATATCTCATGTGAATTGCACTACAAGGAAGGCAAATAGCAAATGTTCCTAGTCTTCGACTTTCAATTTTAGAGTAGCTTTGTATAACACATACATCTTTTTCTTCAAAATTATTAAATAATTCACTAGCCCTAAACTTGCTTACTTTTACGTCACCCTCGGTTCCTAAATTTAGGAGTTGTCCATCCATATCCACTCCTTCGTCAATTTCCTGATCATCTTCCTCCATCTCTTCCTCTTCCTCCTCTTCAATATAATTAATATCGATGTTACATAAGAATGATCTTCTAACAAGCCTAGATGACTTGTCCAAAAATGAATGTTTATAAGTGATGGAATCGCCTTCCAAGTTATTAAAAATCTCTTCTCTTTCTTCAATTTGAGCGGCGATCTCCATATTATTTTCTTCAATTTGGACAGCGTTTCCATTCATATTTTCTGCCATTGTTAGGAACTTTGGATTTAGATCGATTTATTTGATAAAAAATTTGGTTATACGTTAAAATAATAGCGACAACTGATATTACAGCGAATGTTACTGTATGATCGTCGAGTGGATGTTCTTAAGTATATATCCCATCAACCACCACTTTTACTACCTGCAATACATAAGTTTTTTTTTTTTTTTTTTTTTTTTTATTCACTGTCCCTTTCCCTGTCCGTTGCCTCGGGGGGGGGGGGCTTCGCCCCCCTCCCCGCTCCGCCAACCCCCCTAAGGGGGGCTTCGCCCTTCTTAAACCCCCCTCACCCTCACCTTATCTTCTTTCTCTCCTTCCTTCTTTCTCTTTTTTATATGTTTCTCCGTTTTCCTTCCTTCTCCTTTTTCCTTCCTTCTCCTTTTTCCTTCCTTCTTCTTTTTCTTTCCTTCTCCTTTTTTCTTTTCTTCTTTTTTAATCTAACCTAACCTAACCTAACCTAACCTAACCTAACCTAACCTAACCTAACCTAACTTAACTTAACCTGAAGAGGGTAGCCCGAAATTGGGGAGCCGGGATTTGAGTCTCGGAAATTAAGGGGTCCGGGGGGAAGGGGGGAGGGGGGGGGGAGGGGGGAGGGGGTAAGGTTGTTGATCGGCTTGGGAAAGTGGTTTTTAGAGATTGTCGTTCAACTTTAAGTAGGACACATGTGATTAACTTTTGCATATAAAATCGCCTCAGCGAAGAGACGAATGCAATTGATTTCTGCATTCACACTGTGCAGAGCTCGCGAGTTTTCTGGTGTTTACATTGTGTTTATTTGGTAATTTTTCAATTTTTATTTTTATTTCTAACATTTTTATTTGGCAAGATTTAATTCTTATATATATTGGTGACATTTTTATGTACATTTGTGGCATTTTATTTGTTATTACGATTTTTTTTTCATAATGAACAATTTTTTGGCATCGAGTAGCAAAATTATTGACAATGACTTTGACTTATACACATGTACTCAAATGCAGAATTTTGCAAACCAACAAAACAATGAAACAGACGTATTTACAACTAGTCAACAACAAACTATTCAGGACTTGAATGAAATTATTTATAATAGCCAAGTTCAAAATAATGCCAACAAACAGAACAACGAAAAATATTTATTTACAGCTAGTCAACAAGAAACTCTTGACGATCTTAATGACATTATTGACAACAAATCGGACTTAATTACAACAAAAACTAAACAAACTCTTGAAGAACTGAATGACATTGACGAAACTCAAAATTCTAGCGATGAGGATATTGTTTGTTTTCAAAAATCTAATACAAATTATTTAACATTAAAATCGCCAATTAATTCTCCGAGACCAATTTGCTCTCCCTTTTTGTTTAGTGAAAATTCTGATTCGGAAGAAGAACAAATTGATCAAAATTTAAGTTTGGCTATTTGTCCTACTAATTCACCATATGATATTGTAAATTCTGATTCGCAAGAAAAACAAATTGATCAAAATTTAAGTTCGGCTATATCTTCTATTAATTCACCATTTGCTATTGTAAATTCTGATCCGCAAGAAAAACAAATTGATGCAAATTTAACTTCGGATATTTCTCCTAATAATTCACCAGTTGAACAAAATTCAATTTCGAAACCATCATTTATCATTAAAAAAAATTTTAAAATTAATAAAAAAAATAAAAAACAAATAGCAAACCTTAAGTGTCTGGGTTTCGCTATTCAAAATTTAACTAATTTGATCACAATTAAAAAGGGAGACGAAAGTACGGTGAATTATGTTAAACAGGCCTTTGACAAATTAGTTGACTCATTTGAAGAAATGGATTCATAAAGTCAATTAATTTCTATTGCTTTTTTCAAAATTTGACTATAACTAAATAAAAATGCACAATATTAATTTTATTATTATACAAAGAACTTCAAAAATGCAATTGCTTTTTTCAAAATTTGACTATAACTAAATAGAAATGCACAATATTAATTTTATTATTATTATTATCCAGAAAACTTCAGAAATGCATAAGTGTGTAACATGTAATAAAGTCTTCACTAGAAAGGATAATTTATTGCGACATAATAAAAAACATGTTAACGGAAATTCCACAAAACTCAACAGTTGGTTGAAAAAACCAAAGCTTGTTAAAGGTAAGAACATTTTATTTTTCATGTTATATTTTGTAAAATATTTTTTTCTTAATTTATAGATTCTACAAATATTGTAAAATATTGTAAAGAATGCAAGAAAAATATAAACCAAAGTCTATGGGGTGGACATCTTCGATCTAGTGTGCACAAGAACAATTCCAAAATAGGCTTGGAGGAAGGTGTTGAAATTATCAAGTCAGCATTCAGGGAACGAATAATATCTTATAGGATTTCCTCACACCAAAACTTCATAAATGTGAAAGAGTATTTTCAACATTTGGAATACAAAATTGCACATCTAATAGATCAAGAACTGCAGAAACATAAATGTATCAAGCTAAATATGGAACTGTTCGGTTTCTATTTTAACCCCAGCAGCGACAGCTATGATGTCAAATCTTTTAATGCGCCGTTCCAAGTCATTTGCCAGGGATATCAGAAAAAAGAACTGTTAGAGCAAATCTGCACCATTATTGACCAGAAAGCTGACGAATTTGCAGAAAGAGATTCAGGTAAAGAATTTATTTTCGATTTTACAACAGCAACAAAAAAAGTAATTTTTTAATTTTTACGTTGCAGGATGGGCTTTGATGAATTTACTTCATTTGGAAATTAATGTTAACAAGCACAATCCGCTGAGAGCCTCATCTTTTATCGAACTTCCTCAAGAGATCAAGAGACGTCAAGCTGTGATCAACATTAGGAATGATGACAACTTTTGCTTCGCCTGGGCAGTTGTGTCTGCTCTTCACCAACCAAGCGGATTAGATTTTGAAACTTCATCCTACCCACACTACTCTTCTGTTTTGGATATGTCAGGTATAGAATTTCCAATGTTGCTAAAGAACATTAAGATTTTTGAAGAAAAAAATAACATTTCTATTAATGTATATGGATTAGAAATTATAAATCCTAAAAAGGGGTATGAAGTAATTGGTCCACTTTATTATTCATCGAATAAAAAAATCAACATGTCAATTTATTGTTAATAAGTGATGATGATGAAAAAACTTTTCATTATTGCTATATTAAAGATTTATCAAAACTAGTTTCTGCACAAATTTCTAAACATCACGGAAAAAAATATATTTGCGATGGTTGTTTACAATATTTCCCTACAGAAGAAAATTTATTACAACACAATAGCTATGATTGTGATCATTTACGAATTAACCTACCTTCTAAAGAATTAATAAAAGATAAGTTTGGAAACTATTCATATGATAATATTTTGAAATTTGTAAATTATCATAAACAAATGAAAGTTCCTTTCGTGGTGTATGCAGATTTTGAATGCATTTTAAAGCCTTTAAATAATGACAATGTTGATAAAAATCCTAATACTTCATACACCTTAAAACAATATGAACATATTCCACATTCATTTGCCTATTACATTAAATGTTCATTCGACGATAATTATTCTAAATTTGAAAAATATAGAGGTCAAAATTGTGATACATTATTTATAAATTCTTTAGAAAGAGATGTGTATAACATATACAATAAATATTTAAAGACTCCTAAAAAGATGATTCCTTTGAACGAACTGGACAAAATTTATCATAACTATGAAACAGTTTGTCATATTTGTAATAAACCTCTTTTAAATGACAGGGTTGCAGATCATTGTCATATAACCGGTCTTTATAGAGGTCCAGCTCATTCACTCTGCAACATAAATTACAGAATACCTAACTTTATTCCAGTTATATTGCATAATTTGCGTAATTATGATTCTCATCTATTTCTTAAAAAATTATGCTTAAACAAAGAACAACTAACAGTTATCGCACAAAACAAGGAAAAATATATTTCATTTGAAAAGCTTATTCATGTGGATAACTATTTTGATAAAAAGACACAAAAGGCTAAGAAAAAAAATATATCATTAAGGTTTATTGATTCTTTTCAATTTCTATCCCATTCTTTATCAAAACTCTCTGAAAGCTTAAAAGATGAACAATGTAAGGAAATAAAAAAAATTTTCAATGATGAAGAAAGATTTAAACTTATTCGGCAAAAAGGTGTATTTCCTTACAATTATATTGATGATTATTTAAAATTAGAAGAAACAACTTTACCTCAAAAAGACCAATTTTATAATACTTTAACGGATGAGCACATCAGTGATGCAGAATACCAAAGAGCTGTAAAGGTTTGGCAATTGTTTAAATGTGAATCTCTTGGTCAATACTCCGACGTTTACTTACTCTCTGATACTTTACTTTTGGCAGATATTTTTGAAAATTTTAGAAGCACTTGTTTATCCACATATAAGCTCGATCCAGCTCATTTTTACACTTTTCCAGGTTTATCTTGGGAGGCGTGTTTGCGTTATACTGGAATAGAGTTAGAATTGTTAACTGATCCAGATATGATACACTTTTTCAAAAAAAGCGTTCGCGGTGGTGTGAGCTCTTGCATTTGTAGAAAATCTGAAGCTAATAATCCATTTCTTTTAAATTTTGATCCTTTAAAGCCAACTAAATACATAATTTATTATGATGCAACAAATTTGTATGGTTATGCAATGTCACAGCACATTCCAACGGGAGATTTTGTTTGGTTAACAGATAAAGAAATCAATGATTTAAATATTATGAATATTTCTAAAAAATCTAATAAGGGATATGTTTTAGAAGTTGATTTAGAATATCCTACAAGTCTACATTCCTATCATAACGATTTTCCGTTTTGTCCAGAAAACTTTAAACCGCCAAATTCTAAATGCATAAAATTAATACCCAATTTAAATGATAAATCAAAATATGTTATTCACTATCAATTATTAAAACAATGTTTGGAACATGGACTCAAGTTAACTAAAGTTCATAGAGTTTTACAGTTTTCTCAATCTGATTGGTTGAAAAAATATATAGACTTGAATTCAAGATTAAGAAATGATTCAAAGAATGAATTTGATCGTAATACTTACAAGTTGGCAAATAATAGTATTTATGGCAAGACTATGGAAAATGTTGATAGGAGAATTGACGTAAGACTTGTTACAGAGTGGGAAAAAAATAGAAGAAAAGATGGTGCTGAGAATTTAATTGCAAAACCATATTTCAAGGACTTAACAATATTTTCTGAAAACTTGGTAGCTATTCAAATGCAAAAGATTCAAGTTACTTACAATAAACCAATATATGTAGGCTTCTCAATATTAGATATATCTAAAACTGTCATGTATGATTTCTTTTATAATTTTTTAAAACCTCTTTATCAGGAAAATATTTCACTTTTATACACCGATACCGATTCGTTCATTTTAGAAGTCACAACTCCAAATATTTATTCTGACATGATAAAAAATATTCACAAATTTGACACATCTAATTATGAATTTAATAATATTCATGAAATGCCTATTACAAAGTCAGTTATAGGAAAATTCAAAGATGAATATGCTGGTGAACCCATTACTACTTTCTTTGGTACTGGAGCAAAAGCATATTGTATTAAAACGGAAAACAGTTTAACAAAAAAAGCAAAAGGTGTTAAAAAAAGTGCAATTAAAAAGCAGTTGGATTTTATTCATTATAAAGATGTTGTTGAAAATCATTCTAAAACCTTTTGTTCAATGTATGTTTTTCGATCTAGACAACATACAATTTTTACAGAGTTAATTAATAAATTGGCTTTGAGTTCCGAAGATGATAAGCGGTATAAAATTCCCTATAGTTTTAATACATTAGCTTGGGGACACCAAGATATTGCTTTGTATCAATGGAATGCAGAACATGAAGATTTAGATATATTTATGTAGATATTATAAGGTATTTAAATTTGTTGTTTTTGAAACCAAAGTTAGTCTTCATAAGTCTTTCACAAAATGTGCTTAGAAACTTTTGACAAAGAAATTGATAACAGTTATTTTAAAACATATGAAAAACGACTTTCCACTTTTAAAAAATGGAAAGGAAAATTGAGACCAGAAGTGTTAGCTGGAGCTGGCTTTTACTATACTTCAATCAATGATATTTGTAAATGTTTTTATTGTGGTATTGAAATTTTTGATTGGTTAAGTTATGATGATCCTATTGTGGAGCATAAGAAATTTGCTAGGAATTGTGATTTAAATAACTGTTTATGGAAAAATAGGAATCGAATAATTGTAACCATTCAAAATAAGTCTTCAAGCTACACATTTTATATAGTATTATTAATATCCTTATTTATGAACTTTTACATATATTTAAATTAAGTATTTTATTGTTATTTTTTTACAACTGCTTTTGCTTTCGTGGTGAAAGTATCTGCTTAATGTTAATAAATTTGGAATATTATTATTAATTTGTTTTAATGACTATCAGTAGATCTCAATTTATTCTTCTTTATTTTATTTTCCAAAATGTTTTTTATGTTCATCATCCCCCTGGCGTAACACAGTGTGAAATATGTTTTTCTAATAAAACAGACGTCACTCTAAGTAAATATTGTAAATTTATGAAAATTGGATTAATTAACAATAGTACAATTAGTTGGATGGAACGAATAAATGGAAATGAAAATGCAAGTAAATTTTTTAAAATTTTGTATCATTATCCAAATCGATCTATTTTTGATACAAATTGGATAGAAAGGTTAGAGTTTAAAAATAATCAGTTACAAATTTTAACCCCCAACTGTACCAATTATTATGACGGATTCAAAAATTATTACTTTTCCATCATTAGTGTTACATTAAACTTTGCATTATTTTTATACATTACCATTTTAATTATTTATCTTTATTATAAATTTCAAACTGGAAATCTATTTTTTCATTAATCCATTTTAAACGAAACTTTAAAGAAAGTGGGGATGAGAATATTTAAGTACAAGAATAACACAATATGTTTCAGTCTCGTTTAGTCATTATGAACAACGCCGTGGTTCATAAACCTTTGGAAACGCTTCTTAATTCAAAAATTTATTTTTTAAATAATTCTTTGTCAAAATTTGTTCTTGTTGGCATTAGTTTAAATGATTTTTCTCCAAAAATTGTAATTGGTGGAAAAACTGGATTTTCAATCGCACTAACCGAAGAAAATTGGAAAGACATTTGTGTTCATCAAGGAATTATTGTAAACAATTTCTACTTTCCTCAAGTTGATCAAACCAGTGTGAATATAAACAACATTCATCTGCAGGTTCAGAAAATAAATGATACCCCTGTTCTACAAATTACAAAAGGCCCACACTTCATATACTTAGGACAAGAGTCTTTGGACAATTTGTGGCGATTAAAGGAAATTATTGATTATAGATTATCTATACTTAAAAGGCAAGAATTCAATACATATTTCAAAATATTTCAAAATAATATTTCATCTGATTGTGGCGACTTGTGTACGCATGTTTATAATATAATAAGTCCAACAGAAAATCCTAACAGTGAAAATGTTTCAACTATGATGGAATTACTTGCTTTATATCCTGAACAAATGGAAAACAAATTGAAGCAAAATGGAACAAAACGAAAATATTACGAAGAAAACAATGAAAATGGATCAAAAAGAAAATATTACGAAGAAAACAATATCTTTTCTGGAAGAGAACAATAAGGTGCATGTGTTAGTGAAGTGGAGCTTTGCTTACAGACAAGCCCGTAGGAGTAACTTTCAGATGTGGTACTTAGATAGACTCCGTTTTGAAAAAAGAATAAATGATTGTAAACTTATTCTAGATTCGATATTATCTGAGGAACATAGAAATAAAATATATTTGACACGTTTTAATAAAAATTGTATTTGATGTTTTACTTAATAAAATTTTAGTTTAGTAAATGTGAATTTTATTTGAAATTAATTAGCACATTAAGACTTTGTAATTTGTATCAGCTAAAGCATAAAGTGAGGAACAGAAATAAAACAAATTTAACTAAAATTTAATTTCAATTTAATTAAACAATATTTTTTTTATCAATCCATGTATTATATTTTTTATCAAGTCCTAACCATTTCACATAAACTTTGTTTCCTTTCCTTCTCAAAATCTTCTCAATAAGATACACATCGGTATGCTTTACTTTTAGTAATTCTTGCTCATAAAAACCACCCAGAATGTCCTGATTATCTTCGTCTTGAATTAAATATGTCCAAGGGTTTGTCATCTTAACTTCTTTAATGTGGAATATCTCATTTGACCAATTTGGTGTGTAACCTTTTGAAAATGCCTCTCGATGCTTGCTTATTCGTACGTGATCACCCACTTTAAACTTTGGAGATTTTATATCTAACGTTTTAGCATGAGTAAATGCAGATTTCAAGATTCTATTTTCATTTGTTTTATTTACTTGTTTTGGCTTCATTCCTATTGAAGAATGTTTTGTATTGTTATAATCTTTTACAATATCCGCTAATATATTAAACCATTTGTAATTTCCTTGAATGCTAAATATTTTCCACATATTATTCTTTAAAGTCCTGTTCACTCTTTCTACTATACTCGCTTTCAAATTGGAAAACGTGCTATAATGGTTAATTCGAAATTGTTGCATCAAATTTTGAAAATTTACATTGAAAAACTCTCTTCCTCTATCCGTTTGCAAGTTTTTTGGTGGAGTTTTTGCACTGATTAATATTTTTTTCATTGCCGCTGTTACGTCTTTTCCAGATTTAGATTTTAACGGTTCGGCCCAAACATACTTAGAAAATACATTTATGGTAATCAAGATATATTTAAATCCCTTATTAAATTTGGCATAGGGTAACATTTCAACCAAATCAGCTTGAAAAAGATCATTTAACCCTTTCACTACCACCCTTCTGCGTTTGTAGTTTTTTCTAGCAGGTTTATGTAATTCATTAACGACTTGCTGTTTAACGGTTGTCATGACAACAAACTTGTTTATTCAATTTTAAGGAAGTTCACTTTCTATGTTTTGTAATAATTCGAAATATAACTTTTATATGTTTTTTCCCATTCATTCAATTTATCAATTTGTATTGTATAACTTTTTTCATTTAAAATTTTACTAATTTTAGTAATCTCCTTTTCTAACGCATTAAAGGATTTTTTTATCTCTCCAGTTAAGAAAGTAGTTGATCTACTATCACTATTTTTTAATTCCTCCTCTGTTTTATTTAATTCTTGTTCTAATTTCTTAATTACACTGGACATTATATTTTCCAAGGAAATATATTGTTGATTTTCTTCCAAAGTGAGTTGGTCAATTGTTCTACTGTTAAGAATGCTATTTTGATTTCTTTTTTTTTCATCATCTAACCTTTTTATAAAAGTTCTTAATTGTTTAATTTTTTCCTTGTGTTTTTCAATTATTACTTCTCTTATATTTGTTTCCATTATTTTATTAATTTTGTTGATATCATCACTTAATTTTTTGTCTTCCTTTTTAACATGTTCATTTAAAAATTGCAAATCTTTACTTATTTGATTTAGCGTTAGCAACTGTTTATTAACGTTTTCAATTGAGGTATAACATACTTTAATCTGGTTTTCATACTTTAAAAATTTTCATCAAAAACCTTAAGCTTTTTAGCAAAGATTTCATTATTTGTTTCATTTTCACCTAATCTCCTTTTTAAATTATTAATGTCACTTATTCTCTCTTGATTTTGTTTTGAAATATGATGTCCAAATTTATCAACTGTCATGTTGAGCTTTCATTAAACAATAAATATGATTATATTTGATAGCTGTTATTTATAGTATTACTTTATCTTCTCTTAATTCTTCAATAATAGAGATAATCTCGTTACTATGAGCATTATTTCCCGCATCACTTGATGAAATTAATAAACGTAGCCTATCAACAATTTCGTTTACATTATTCCAGTATACATAGTCTGTATTTGATCTGTTTGTTTTCAAAATTAATCCCTTTCCTGTAGATTTGGCTCTAGTTGTTCTAAACGGAGGTTGTGGTTTGTTAAATGCTGTAACTAATCTTGGCAAGGTTTTTGTCTTTGTAATCCCCTTTCTTTGTAAATATGGTCCTATTATTGTAACATATTTGTGTGATGTATTTCCTTGAACTTGTTCATTTGAATCAAAATTCCTACGATATACATTTGTTTTAGCTAGAATGTTCATGTAATTATCTAAATCTTCCTTCTTATAACCTATCGGTTCTTTTTTGAAAAGCAATTCGTATAAACCTGGCGTGCCTGTGTACGTTATTCCTCCCACTTTAATGTCCTTTCCAATAATTTCTACCGGTATCTGTGTTAAACCAAAAGAAAACTTATCCGTTTCGAGGTCATGAACTATTCCGTAATAATGGTCAAATTTATGTTGTGTATCTTTCACACCCTCATCAATATATGATCTGGGTAATTCATGAAAATCTGCTAAGTAATCTTTATATGATGGTGTACCAACATAGGTTTGAATTGTTTTTCTAGTTTGTTCCAATATGTCTGACAAGTTTAAATTTGTTGTTGTGTCACTAGAAGGATCTGAAGTTTCTGCTATAACAGTTGATGACAATGGTTGTACTACAGGAGAGGAAGAAGTGATACTACTGTCATTTAAAAATGTTGGTAGTTCTGTAGGGAGTAACGGAGTTTTTCCTGTTTTCTGAATATTTTTCGTCGGAGTTGATGTTTTATAAAGCTTTGTAGGTGTTTTGAATTCTTCATACTTTGAAACTCTTTCTTCTTTTAAATCGAATGGTTCGGATTTACCAATACTTGAAATTAGCTGTTTAAGTGGTTGTGTTATTGGTCTATAAGTTTGTTCTAATTCGGACTGAGCAGTAGAAGTAGCTAATTTCAAGCTTTGCTATTTCTGCTTCACGGCTTGTCTCGATTTTATTAATTCTCGAGCTAAACGTTTATCCATGCTGTACAAGTTTTAAATGAAATAAAACTGCAAATTTTTTACTTTTATAAATATATAAAGGAATCGAATTTACTCCTATATCTGCCGTGATTTACTTCACAATCTTTGTCAATTACAAGAAAGCCATATGGATCCATCCAACAGTTAGCACAAATATTTTTAAACTGATCAAATGTCATATCCAATATACAGTGGTCATTATATATATGTTTTAAACTCAAACAGTCCTGTTTAAATAAAATTAATAAGTTTGCATTTTCTCGAATTAGACGTTTAAGGATTGAGGAATATCCTTGAAAAATAAAAAAACAATCGGTGTTTCTATGCCTTCCATGCGTGAAATAGTCCCTAATAATAGATTGATTATGACAAGGAATATCATCAAAAATGATAACGGAATTTGGCTTTATCTCATGAGGTGAAATAATGTTCTCATCGCTATCATATTCAAAGTATCCAATTTCTTTCATAGGCTTTAACAACTTCCTTAAATATTCATATTTTGGTTGATCTAATGACTTTGAATAAACATAGACATTTTCAAACCTAATTCCATTAGGATGCTCGAGCAGTGTAAGCATAACGTTGGTTTTACCGCTACCACTGCAACCAACTATAAGCCCTCTTTTTGAACCACCGCAAAATAAGTCACCATGTTTTCTCAACTGTTTACTTAAAATTTTTTCGTCATGATTATTTACTGGTAATGAGAATTTTTGTTTTTCAATCCTCATTCTTAATCACACTAGTAAATATTTTTAGCTGTAAAAGTATTTATACCAGAAAAATGTCAATGTGTTTTTAGTATAAAAAGAACTTCAATGACTGTGGGTCGTCATAAGTTGAAAAAAACTATTAAAAGACGTAATAGAAAAGGCTCTGGTTTAGTAAATAAATTAATTAGTAAATTACCTTTCGAAGTTCATATACCAGGATATAATTATTGTGGTCCCGGCACCAACTTGGAAAAAAGATTAACTAGAGGTGACGTTGGTGTAAATCCATTGGATTCCGCTTGCAAAGAACATGATATATCTTACTCTCAGACTGAAGATTTATCAAAAAGACACATATCTGACCAAATATTAGAAAAAAAGCCTGGGATAGGGTAAAAGCTAAAGATTCGTCTATTGGTGAAAAAATTGCAGCTTTAAGTGTTGCAGGAATAATGAAGGGTAAAAGAAAGTTCGGTTTGGGATTAAAAAATACAAAAGGGGGTAAACTTAAATTGAGAAAAAAACGTATCATTCGAACACCCAAAAAAATTGGAGGATTTCTACCTCTTTTGTTTCCCATTCTTGGCGCCCTGGGTGCACTAGGTGGAGGCGCGGCAGGAATTGCTAAGGCAGTAAATGATGCTAAAGCAGCTAAACAGCAACTAGAAGAAATACATAGACATAATATTGCAATGGAAAATGCTTCTAAAGAAGGTAAAGGATTATATATTAGACCATATAAAGGAAAGGGACTATTTATTAGACCTTATAAAGGAGGATCCGTCAAAATGAAAGCAATCAGACAAAAAAAAAACTCAAAATAAGTTTTCCAAAAAGAGCACTTACGAACAATGATATTATTAAATATGTAAAGCTGTTAAAAATAACTGGCTTTAGAGGTGTTTTTATGCTCGATGAACTTCCAAAAAAAATTAATCTGAAAGAATGTGGTATTGTAAATTTGGATAAAAAACAAAATAAAGGATCTCATTGGACTGCTTATATTAAAAATAACAAAAATGTAATATATTTTGATAGTTATGGAAATTTAAAACCACCTTTAGAACTTCTCAAATATTTTAATTCGAATGGCAAAGTGGATGTATTTTATACTTATGAAAATAAACAAAAATTTAATTCATATAACTGTGGTCAACTATCCCTAAAATTTTTGCAAAAAAATATATAAACTCATTATTTATTGTAATATCTCATTCATAAATAAACTGCAATGTCTACCACAATTGCCATATCAGGAAACAGTTCTGTTTTGTCTGCTGATTTTAATCCGCCCATATATTTAGAGGATGAAAAACAATATTACCTGGGTTTAGCTGATTTTGAAACGTTTATGACTATCCCCAATATAAAAGAAGGATATAATAAATTTTATATAGATAATAAAGTAATTGTTATTCCCGACGGAACTTATGACATTACAGATATAGAAACATACATAAGAGAAAGTATAGAAGATTTATTTCCGAATGAAAAAATTTTTTTTCTTTTAAAAGCAAATGTTAATACTCTAAAAACTTTTTTAATGTGTAGTAGAATAATTGATTTTACCAAGGAAGATTCGATAGGAAAAATGTTGGGTTTTAATAGCAGGATACTAGAAGCTATGAAAGAGGAAGAATCAGATAATGTTGCAAAAATAACTAAGGTGAATGCTATTTGTATTGACTGTAATATTTGTGTCGGTTCTTACAATAATGGTAAACCTGTTCATATTATTCACCAGTTTTATCCAACTGTAGCTCCAGGGTATAAAATAGTTGAATCTCCTTTGCCCATTTTGTATTTTCCAGTTAGCGTCAAAGCAATTAACAATATAACAGTTAAAATAGTTGATCAAGACGGAGAACTTATCAGTTTTAGAGGAGAAACTATAACAGTAAGGTTGCATTTACAAACAAGTGAAATATAAAATGGTTGTTAGATATAATAGAGCCCTTGGGATGAGACTTGCCCCTACCACTATCAACAAAGTAAAAACTTATAAAAAGAAAAAGCCTAAACAACAGTTCAGTATCAAATCCAACACCAACAAGTTAAGACGAGATAATCGTAAATTTCTCACATCCTTGGGTTTCACTGTTTTAAAATAATGAACATATTAAACGTAAACGAAAAGCTTTATGTAGACAATTCCATCGTCAGTTCTGAGCTTCACACATATCAACCATATATTTCTTCAAAATTCGATTACAATGATGAAATAAGGATCCCAATTCAAGAACTCGATGCTTACACTCTACCATCAGATAGTTTACTTTATATCGAAGGAAAATTAACTAATACAGAAGGTAAATATAAGAAAGAATTGCTATTTATTAACAATGGTATAGCCTTTTTGTTCAGAGAAATCCGCTATGAACTAAACGGAATTACTATAGATTCAATAAGAAATGTTGGATTAGCATCAACCTTAAAAAGCTACCTTTCTCACAATACCAACGAAAGTTTAAAACTGGAAAATGCAGGTTGGTTTCCACATCGGAAAGAAGGTGATACAATTTTAGTTGATAATGATGGAAAATTCTCCGTATCCATACCACTAAAAATGCTTTTAGGATTTTTTGAAGATTACAGAAAAATTATTATGAATATGAAACAGGAATTGGTTCTTATTAGATCAACTGATGATTTAGATGGTGTTATTTTCAAAGAAGATCCGGCACACCTTGTTACTGCTCCTGACACTCCATTGGTTACTTTCGATAAAATTTATTGGAAAGTTCCTCACATTTTAGTTGATATGCCACAACAACTTGCTCTATCAAAAATATTAGAATCAAATAAAGATATATTGATAGGATTCAGGAGTTGGGAACTTGTTGAATATTCTTCTCTAACCGAAACAACCCGTCACACATGGCCGGTAAAAACAACTAGTAAACTAGAAGCTCCTCGTCATGTTGTGATTGGCTTTCAAGAAAACAGAAAAGGGAAAATTGTTAAAGATATGAGTAAATTTGACAATATTACCTTGTCAAATATTAGAGTATATTTAAATTCTGAAAGATATCCTTATCACGATTTGTACTTAAATTTCGAAGAAAACAAATTTTCTGCTTTATACGAAATGTTTGCCAACTTTAGACAGTCTTACTATGGTGTTCCAAATGAACCCATTTTTAATCCTGAACAATTCAAAAACATTAGTCCTATTACACATATTGATTGCTCCCATCAAAAAGAAACAATTCAAACGGGATCCGTAGTAATGAGAATTGAATTTGAGACACACAATGCAATTAAAAAAGATACTTCTGCTTATTGTCTTATTTTACATGACAAATTATTTAGCTACAACCCTCTTACTAAAATTGTGAAACAATTATAAACTTTATCCCCACTATTTTCATATTTCGATTTAATTTAAAGAAATTTTCAAAAGCTTTTAGTTTTAGTCATGACATCAAAACTACAACTACAAATTGAAAAATTTATTTTTAAAATTAATCAACTGAAAGAAGAAATTGCAAATTATTCAAGTAAAAAAAGTCTCATTAAAAAATTTGCTGCTTTGAAAATATGAGATTGGTTATAGATATTCAAGGATTCAAGGATGAAAAAAATAAATTTATACCGAAAGAGCTTGCAGCTTTTGATGGTTATGAAATGACTCATTACATTTTTAAAAGGCCTTTTCCAATGGAGTTTCTTTCACCTGATTGTCACAAGCAGGCGGTATGGTTAACGAAAAATTATCATTGTATACATTGGAATAATGGATTTACTCCATTACATCATTTCCCAAAAATAATTGAAACACTTACGAAGAAAGCAGATTTTGTTTTTGTAAAAGGAAGCGAAAAAAAGGATTTTATACAGAAATATTCTAAAAAGCCTGTGATTGAAATAGATGAACAACCAGCGCTAAAGCTAATGGAACCAAAATGCTTCTATCATTCAAAATCACCTTGTATGTGTGCTTTGACAAATGTGTTATTTTTATATGACAATTGTTTTATGAATGAATAAAAATATAAAAAACTTAATTACCTTTTTATTTTGCATTAACCAACCATGATTGAATACAATTAATATGATACCTTAAATCTAATTTTCTAAATTCATTTAAAAGTTCATACTCATTTTTATATTTTAAATAATCATTACAAAATTTAGCGGCTAATTTACATTGTTCCATTCGATCTATATTATTAACATATGCTGACAAATCTTGTGCTTCTGCGTCTTCTTCGCCTACAATTGATAAATATTGGAAGTATGCAGCAGATATAATAAACTCTTCATACATTTCAGTAACCATTTGCTCCATTGTAAATATTATTAAATTTATTCTTCCTTTTCAATTTCTTGAAGAATAGTATCCTCGTCAATAAATTGCTTCAAGTCTTTTAAATAGTAACCAAAGCCAATATCTTTTAGATCTTGAATAAGTTGAAAAAAATTTAATGTTTCAATGTATTTGTTGCAACAGAGGGCAGCCTTTACGAATTCCTCAGATTGATTACAATAAAAGTCTATCCACTCCGGACCACTTGCCATACAATATGAGAAATAGGTTTTTGAAAGATTACTAAATTTCTCCTCTAATAATTTAACTGCAATCAGCAACTCAGCCATTTCATTTATTTAACATAATATTTTAAATATGTAGGGGGACGTCTCTTGCGAATAGGATTAACTTTCTTTGATAATACCTGTTTTTTATCTTCGTATAATTGAAACCTCTTTTGGGTTGCAATAATAGCAGGTATAAATTGGCAATCTTCTCCTATAAATTCTATTAGGTGGCTTAATTCTCCTACAAAGTATGATTTCCCAAATGTATTGAAAAACGTAGTAAGGCTTATAATTCCTTCTAAATAATCATCACAACAGTCAATTGCTTCCAAATAATCTCGTTTCAGTGGATAAAACAGCTTGGTGTATTCATCTTTCGAAATCACTTCAAAGAAATTGAGATATTTAACTTTTAACTGTCTGATAGTTGTAGTTAATTTTTCGCGATTACACATAATTCACTTATTACTTGACACATTTTTTCTTTTTGTTTTATACAAAATTGGTGGAAAAATTCAAAAATAACTTTTTACGCAACTCGAGCACAGCTTAGTAAATGTGCCTCGGCATACTAAAATGATCATGATGCACCTATTTATAAGACTTAAGAATGCAAAATCAAATGTGGGAGAACAAAGAGAAAAAATTAAAAATATGATGCGAATGAGAATAAAAGGGGAGGAAGTTAAGAATGAGGGACATGAGAGAGAGGAAGAGGAGGAGGAGGAGGCGCTCCCATATTATAACTACTCATATCATATTTCTCAAAATATTCAAATTTTTGATTCTGAGCCATATTAAAAACAATAATTATAATAGAGGTCAAGAAAAATTTAAACGCAATAATGCCAAAAATGACAGCAGTAATGGCTGCCTGATCATATTTTTGTTGGCTTTGCCATGGCTACCACAGCCACCTTCTCTTATTTCGATTTTTTCATGTTATTTATGAAAATAAATATGACTTATGGTATGTTTTTGAAAAGCTCTCGACACGAAGAATAAGATGAAAAAATAATATATAAGGTCTCCCATTTAAAAAATAGTAGGTTATGCCAATATGTCAAAAACTATGACTCTCAGCAAAAATCTGAGTACGCCACTGAATTCTACGTGAAAAAATCTATAAATACCAGTTGAAACATTTTAAATATATTTTACGATAGCTGAGTTACAGGGGGTGTCCGAAAATGACAAATTTTCAAAATCACCCTGTAGCACGGAAACTAAAATGGTTAGGGCAAATCTGTTTGCGGCCTCTTTAGTTTCATCGAAAAGTAGCACGGTGTCGCGAAAACCGCATCTCTCTATCTCTACTCATAAGCTGGAAACCCCGTAAAACCTACGAAAATGGGACACCCTGTATATATATATATATATATATATATATATATATATATATATATATATATATATATTATATATTATATATTATATATTATATATACAATACAACCAACCAAATTTTCTTGAGAAATGTTCTCGGATACCTCAACGACGGGTTGGGGAGCTTTTTGTGAGGAAACTATGTGCCGTGGTTTTTGGGATCAAAGTTGCATATACATTATTAAAAGATCAGAGCTGCATACTATTCATTAAAGTCTTTTGCAAAACATAAAAGTAATATTCGCATAATATTAAGAATAAACAATCAAACAGCCATTTCCTGTATAAATCGAGGAGGAAGTGTTAAATACTCATCTCTAAATAAGGCCATAATGGAATTGTGGCAATGGTGTAAAGAGAAAGGGTGAGTCATCCACTCTACAAGGAGATTCCCCTGGTGGTAGGGAAGTTGTCAGGTGGTCTCTTTCTAAAGAAAAGATGTATCAGAAACTGCAATCAGTGTAATGATATCTTCCCTAGCAGAAGGAACCCTGAAACAGTATTCAGCTCGCCTTAAAAAATTTTGGGACTTTTGTATATGTCAGCAAGTAAATCCTTATGAGTACAATTTGCAAATATACCTTATTTTTTTAATGGAAATTTTAAACAATGAAAATTCCTTCTCAGTATTAAATTCCTACAGATCAACTTAAAAATAATAAATAGATTTTTTAAAGGTATTTCCAATATAAATTCATTTTATACGCCATTGCACATCACCAAAACTTAAAACTAACCTGGTAGTTAATTCCTGAGATATTAGAGTGTTCCATTTTTAAATAGGTCAGAGTAAAGAGACTCTATTCGGACCGGAAATAACCGTAAATGTGCTCTCGAAACTTTAGATGTATGAAAATATACGCACTCTGTATAATTCGATCCTCTTCAGTAAAATTTATTAGTCAGGTCAATTTTAAGGATAAATTCGTAATAAAATTGGAAGCAAATACCGATTTCGGTGACTGACATTCATGAATTCACTTATTTCTTCATTTTAGTCGTTATATATAGTATTTTCAAGACATTGACAGTTTTTCATACTAAGTCTTAAATGCGGTCGACACTGCTGACCTATATGTTGAAAGTAACTCTAGAAAAAAAGTAGTGATCAATCTCGTATCTGGCACAATAAACAACAAATCCAAAGTACTCCCTGTGATGGAAATGAAACACTTAGAGAAAATTGCAGTCATAAAAAGTTCCATTGACACTGATTGCAGCGGAATCCCTGCGAAATTTCCAGAAGAAAGTATCATTAGGAGCAGTTTGATCTCATTTTTGAAACAATGCTCCTCTTATGCAAATGAAGTTTTATGTTTTAAAGTTTAAGGGAAAATCTTAGGACAAGTGGTGTAACTGAACTAAATGACTATTATTCAAATTAAACTAATTTATATTTACAGGGTGCTCCAGCCATGCGCGAATTAAAGATAATATCTGTATAATAACTGTTTTTGGAGGGTTGTTGTTTGACACTAAGAAAAAAAGCGTAATAATTTTAAAATGTTTAGAGGTGTAATTGCCTTATCAAATGTATTTTTGATTGGGCAACGTGTATATAAATAGTTTACTATATTTCTGTGTACATGCCAATGTTACCTACTGTCAAACAGAAATACAGTAGGTAACTTTCACAAATAATTTTTACTTTCAAAAACGCCAGCGTTAAATCTAAAACAGAATGCAATACTATACAGTGTGTCTGAAATTGGTAGAGAATATATTGAAATCTTGGAACCATAAGGTATAGAAAGATGGTCAAATGGGGAAAGTTGTAGGCGATTTAATTATAAATTCAATACCGGTTTGATGACGGGTCTATCTTTTTTGGTTTTTAAAATATTTTGAAAAAACTAAAAGTTAGCATTTTCGAAGAAGTGGTGTATTTTTTAATTTCATAATATTTTCAAAATCTGTAAAAACATTTTTAAGGGCAATGCATGCCTGAATTTAGATTTTGATTTCAACGTTACTGTTTTGAGATATCGATTTTTTTTCTTATCGCAGCCAATTTGTTTTCTAGTAAATTTAAAAAGTTCGTTTTTCCCTTTAAATTATGTATGACATCTATTAAACAAAACTTGTTTTTATGTCAAGAAACGACAAAGCTTGTTTTTTGTTCGAGTTGGCAGTGACAGCGGAGGCCATTTGCTTTAAAAAACAATTGCCACTCATTTAGTTATAGGGAATTCTGGGAAGGTAAATACGCATTAAGTGTATTTCTATCTTTTATTAACCTGTGCCCGCAAACAGCTAGACGGAGATTTACTTAGTGTGCACCGTCCGAAATGCGTTTCGTTGGTAGGTACTTTAGTTACTGTACGGCGACGTCAGATTAACAAAAAATTAATGATAACATCAAGCCGTAAACGTTCTATCAGAAATAAATATATGTACTCAAAAACGATTTTTCGTTTACTCTCAAAACTAAACCTGATAACAATTAATACAATAAGAAAACTACATTCAACCTAATAATCTCTGGATAAACAATATTCTTGACACTTATTACTATTCTACTTGTCTATGGAAGTTTTAAAAAGCCGACCAAAAAGTATCCATAAAATAATAACAATCAAAATAGAAACATTCAAGAGTATTTTGCCGAAAAGATTGGTAATAAGTGTGGAGAACATTTTTCTCCCAGGTTGCCGTCTTTCCGGAAAATAATCGTTGGCAGTACTTTCCGCATTTCTTTGATTTTTGATATAAGTTACTAGCATGTTCAAATTGGATAAGTGGTTTTTTAGTAATAATTTTTTTAACATTGCTCTAGGCCGCCATTTTGCATTTTTACCTAAATATTACCAGATCATCCCCATACGACTCTTAATTTTTGACTAAAATTTGAAGCCAGTCTGATGAGTAGTTTTTGTTCAGCCAGCTTGAATTAGTTCCACAGTGTTACTGGTTCATCTCTATACCACCAGTTAGTTATAGCACACAATTTGAGTTCAGTCCATCAAGTAGTTTTTCCCAGCTGAATTTTAAAATATTTTATTAAGCCGCCATTTTGTTTCGCCATCTTGGATTCGTGCCAAAATTTTACCAGTTGATTTCTACATAATACTTGATTTTTGTGCAACATTTGAGATAAATTGGATAAATAGTTTTAAAAAATAATTTTTTCAACCTTTTACTGGGCCGCCATTTTCTATTGCCGTATTGGATTTTTACCAAAAATGTTACCAGTTCGTCCCCATATGACCTTTAATTTTTGACCAACATTTGAAGTAAACCAGTTAAGGAGTTTTTTATCTATGCTGCGAACAGGCAGACCGACAGACAGACAGACAGAATGTTTTTCGACATCTAGGGACCCTAGAACGTAAAGATCTCAGAGGGTGATTTTTTTTACGATTAAAATACTTCCTTTTTACGAGAGAAGTAAAAAGTGCAAAGCATTTCTAGTTTGTTTCATTATGGTTTAACCAAATTTATTTCAGATATTCATATACAATGAAATTACAGAAACCTAGTGATTTAGAAAAGGGCTCAAATTGTTCAATGAAGTTTTACATAAAATAACTAATTTTATTAGATGATTATTCTGCAACAAATGGTTTTGTGTTTTATTCAAATTTAACTAAAAAATTATTTTAAATATTAAAATCAATTGGAAATACAAAAGCTACAAAATCCTATAAATAACTAAATAAGAAAATACAGGACTATGTAAAATTAAAGAGCAAAATATTTTATTAAAAAATGTATCATTAAAATGTTTAAAAACAAAAATAATTTATTATCAAAGGTTGAGGATTTTGAGAATATAAACATTGCTAGATTCAATACACTCGATTTAAAATTTCGAAGTTTTATAGATTACCAAGAATAAACAGTACAATTGAAACAACAATGAAGAATGTTAAAAATATGCATACAGTAAACTCAATCAAACCGTCTTATTCAGAAATATTAAAACCTAAAATAAAAACTCCATCCAACAAAAAATTGCCAAATATAATAATTAAACCTAAAGAAAATTAATAAATCTAAATTAGACTTGGAAGAAAAAATCAGACCATCAAATTTAGACACCCGTATGGAGAAGTTATTCTTAAATTTTTATCAAAATGAGGTTTGAAAAAGCTGAATTATCTGCGACCCAATTACTGGGCAATAATTATGAGATTATTGAAGATTTTGAAGACTCTGCCCTTGTTGGGGAACTAAGTTTTGTTGAAAATATTAACAAATTAAAAGAAGAAATTAAATAAAGAAAGTTTGGTATTAATGGATCAAAACAAAAATGTATCTAGAAAATTAGAAGAATTTCAAATAAAGGAAGAAAGTTAAATGAGGATAATATTTAACAATGTGTAGACTAGCACTGAAACTGTTTCAATGGAAAACTAAATGTACTTAAAGGAGCTAAAAAAATAAAAAGATGAACTCTTTTAACTTAAAGATGCCAGAAAGGATAACAAAAATGCTGTATTAATTTAAACAGGTGATGCTCTTTTTATTAACTTCACAAGTTCTGACAAACCGCGATTAAACAAGAAAAGCTATTACATCTACTAGCAGTCTAAATAATTTAAATAAACTTATTCACTGATTGACTGACGGCTATATAAGAATCATCTATAAACATTTGTTTAAATATTTTAAAAACATTATTCAGGTATTATCTGAACAATTCTCTACATTTAAAAATCTGGTCTGCACTGCTGTTTGCTATGCAAATGAAGTAACTCTTACGTATTATGTATTAGTGTTAAGTATAGATGACACAAACATTAGATTAAGTGATATAACATTATTAGCCAATAAGTGTTTCCATACTAATTTGAACATTTGCACCTTTCCATTTAATTATGATTCCCGTACTCTTTCTGTCAATATATTAGAGATAAACAACAAAATTTTATCTGTTTTAAATAATGAAAAAAAATTCTCAATAAATATGATGTTTTAAATATTCTAAAATGCTCTAGATAGATTGGCAGCAAAGGTTAGGGCCTATGTTAACGATTTTAAAAATGTAATTTGGTATAATAATTCAAAATATTTGACTAAAACCTGATATATGTTTCGGTCGAAACTGAATATGTTTATTCGTCTAAAGAACAGTAATTGTGTATTACTTTTATTATTAAACACAATCTCTAAGAAATAAAGCTAATGAATTTTATGTATTTATTGAGAATATCTTCACACCAGGGGAACTTATGATTTTATAGGTGGCAAATTTGAAATCTAATAGTGTGGCGATCAGTAAACAATAAATAGTATAAAATACTTTACTTAAATAAATTTAACTATTGAAAAATAAGAGTTGAGGTTTCTGCGAGACAACCCGCTTAGATTCGAGGCTGAAGTAACTAATTTAAATGGTTATTTCTTTACATGTAATTTGTTTTTATTTTATACCTAGAACCCTCGTAATGTTGTCAATTTATTGTCGTCAAAAAGTCGTCGAAATACTGACGTTTTTATGACGACGTGAATTGGTCAGTTTCGTCCAAAAGACGTACGAGACCAAAGTTTCCCAAAAATGGTTATCTCTCAGACGACATATTTGGAAACCTGATTACCTAGGTAGTAAAAATATATACTTTATTTTTACTCGTAATATTCAGCTTAATATATAAATGAATTCTACCATGGTTTCCTCTTTTGATTTAAACACTATCGTTATCAAAATCAGAATAAGCTAGAAAATTTGTATCTTTATCTGTTAAAAATATATTTTCCTTATTTAAAAAAAATATGTTACAAAACCATGTGTATTTAATTATTAGTTAAATTATTGAACTGGAACGTCCTACAAAAAAGGATTGGCAATATTTTATATAAAAATTATAAATTATAAAATTACAAATCTTTAAAGTTGTTGTTTATCTCCTATAGTATTGGACTTATTTAAAACAATAATTTCAGGCAGAATAGTTTTCCCCCCAAAAAACAAAAAATGTCTCGTAACCAAAACTATTTGAGTTAGAACGAAACACAGTTATTATGTTCCTGTGTTGTAATTTATAATTACATAAAAATTTAGAATAATTTTACCTATATAACAAGCATAAAAATGTTTATTATTTAAAGGGTAGCAGAAAAACGATATTTTTAAGAAGTTTTTTTTAAATCAACAATATTGACATTGGGTTTTAAAAAAATTCCAATACTTAATGATTTCTGCATCTAACTGGGCATTTTTCAATCATTAATGAGCCACCCGACTACAGAAAATTTTTGATGAACGATATTTTCTAATTTACATTACGGATTTTCACGTCCACTGCGGATAAACTCTAGTGTTTCTTTTACTAGTAGCCCTCTCCACGGGTATGAAGATGATATTTTTCAAGAATGTTTCAATGTTCCAAATATGTTTTCTTAAGAATTGTATGATAGAATCACTATTAAATTCCAAACCGTACGCGATAGGTTTATTTAAGGATTCATTTCGCCCAAAATACTGCTAGATAGTGCTACTTTTTATTGCTTTATTAGGTATTTAATTCAAGTTGAGAATTGTGAAGTATTAATAAAAAAAAAATTCTTTTTGAGAAATTGTTTTTTTTCGATATATTCGTTTAAATATTCTTTAACAATGTTTGCCTTTCTTTAGCACAAATTTGGTTCCAATGCCTCTTGCCTCTAACTGTAGTGTTTTCCTAGACGATATACTGTATACGGGAAAGCTTTCAAAATTATTTTCACTCTTAATTTTTTTTTATTGTAAAACTTTTTCCATTTTACAGAGAAGGGTCTTTTATTTTAAAAGAAGCTTTTATATTCATCAATCATTCGGCTAGAATTAATGCCAACAAGTGGTTTTATCTGACAATCGAAAAAATTAGAGCAGCATGCTACTACGGATTTTAGTCACCTCTTGCAGAAGGTTTTATTCAGATTTTCTGGAGAACAAAAAGCTTTTCCGCTGCGTCGTTACAGCGAACGCCTAATGCATTTTTATGAGGTGCTGAAAGGCCATGTCTCTATCAGAATAGGAAAGTTTTAAAATTACGGAAGTTTTGTTTTCTTTGAATTTTTAATTAACAATGTTTCTTGCGGCCCCACTAAAAGATTAAAATACATTTTTTCGTATTATTTAAGAATATTTAATTAGGTAGACATCTATATTTTCGAAAATAAATTAGCCCATTTTTGCCCAAATTAATTTTTTATCATTTTTATTTATAAATTTTAGATTAAATGGGTGATTATGTTGTAAAAACATGTTACATTCCGTTAAAAATATATTTTGCTTTTTTTTATATATAAAAATCGTTGTTCCAAAATTGGAATACCGGGCCTACTAAGTATATATTATATGATGACAAAAAAGATCACAATTTTTAAATATTCAATTTATTGCATATCTCTTAATATTATACTATCGTATTTAAAATAAACGCACATGGAAATTTTAAAACATATCTCATGTAAATTGATGTTACATTATTTACATCTTTTTCTTGAGTTTTTCTTACAGACAGCACATCTATTCTGCTTCTCGGAAGGAATCATCCAGTGTTCTATGCGATCATATCTTATATTATCTAAAACCCGGGCTTTTATTCCCTTTGGCGATTTTGGTCTACCTCCGCCAGCAACAGAAGTTCCATATTTTTGTAAGTAAACTCTTACAAGGTATCGACGAAAAGCTAGATAATGCATATAAGAGGATTCCACATTTCTTCGATATACTTGCCAGACATTGTGCATGCTGGTATCAAGCGCAAACGCGAAATTAGCCCACCACCATTTTTTTGATCTAATTGAAATCCTGTATCGATCAATGTCTTCATCCATCCTGTCAAACAATCAAATCAATTACTTGAGGTTGCGATAGGGGTAATTTCTTTTTTCTTTGGCAATCCATCGGCTTGCTTGTTGAATAGGGTTAACAGTATCACACGAACTGACGGTTAGGACAACTCTATTGTCATTCCATGCCAGTGGCGGCTCCTCCATTAGGTCAAATGGTCAACGACCCCCCAATAAATATTTCCAAACAGAAACAAATAAAATAATACATAAATTATATTTTTTCAACTTTTTTTAAATTTGAAAATTCCCTCTTATTCTAAGCGTATAAACTCTTTGACCGTTCTCTTAATTCCGCGACACACTATCGTTGCCTCGCACCGCGATCTCCGGAGAGGTTTCGTTTGATTTGGAATCGATCACGGCTGGCGAACTGCGTTGACCTCGCGGTTATTAAAGGAGGCGAGTTTTTCCCGAGTGTTCCCGATCAAATTCGGATAGGGGCGCATAGGTTATATACGGCTTAGGTTGGCAAAGTTTGAGTCAACAGCCGAGCCGAGGAAACTTAAATATTTTTGTCAGTTGGGGTGTTTAATATGGGTCGTATGATTGATTGTGGTTACGATTGTGTATTTTTATAGATTTTATTTTGAAGATTTTACATTTTGTTTGTTGATTTTGTGGTTTAAATTAATGTTTTAAAGAAACAGCCACAGTATTGCAGAATATTAATACTTTATAATCCGTATTCAATTTTTTTTGGCGAGCTGAACTTTAAGAAACGACTCGAATTTAAGACCAGTAGTCGACCTTTGTCGAAATTTAAAATTCAGCAAACAAGTAAAGATAAAAGTAAATCGTTATTTTCGTAGAAATATGTACGATTTATGTGCCTGGACACGCGGTTGCGTAAGTAACAAGTTATTGTTTCGTGTATCTGATTTTTTCAGATGACTCTTTGTGGTTTATATGTATTGACCCCCCTGAAAAGTTGACCACGAGCCACCGCTGTTCCATGCTGTAACAGTTATACCTATTTCTTTATCAATGCAAATGTATGGTTCAAATTGCATTAGATAACCGAGAGGCTTGCATAAACACCACATCTTATAACCATATCTAATTGGTTTGCCCCTAATAAATTGTTTGGCGGAATGTATTCCAAAATACGGAACCATACTTTCGTCGATGCTGAGGTGTTGCTGATAACCTGCATTTTCCAAATAAAGCTTATTTAGCATATCAAATAATGGCCGTAATTTGGCAGATTTATCGCTTTTGGCGAGTGTATTATTGTCAGCACAATGTGCGTATTTTTTTATTTGCTCAAACCTATTCTGTCTTATGGCATTACTTACTGTAGGGTTATAGTTTTCTGTATCACGTTTCCATAACATTCTCCACCGTGGAATATCCAAGTAACCAGATAGTAAAAGAATCGCCAAACAACATTTTAAGTAGGGTACTTACATATCAAAGGAGAAGTCATCCTTTGACCTGCATATGTAATAAAATTATTTTTAAGAAATTCGCAAACTTCCGCAACAAAAAATATTTTACTGAATCGGAGAGAATAATATTTTTGCTCAAATTTGGAAAGGAACAATATCAATAGATTTTTCCCAATTTCGCTGTTTTGGGATGCCTAGTAATGATTTTTTGAGTTGAGAAAGTGGTATATTATCTTTTTGCTCTTCCATTTCCGCGTTTTCACCAACTATTTGAGGTTCGCCTTCGTTGGAATGAAGAATGGCTATAGCTTGAGCGCGCAATTGCGCACCACTAAGAAAAACTATATTTTTTAAAGCATACTTGGAAAGAAACAGGTAAACATACTCTTTGTTACTCATAGCAGCGTAGTCGAAACACGATTTACAACAACACACTGTTATTTCTTTGGTACTCTGAATACAATTAAGGCTAACGCCGCCGCACTTATTTAAACCTAAAGCACATTACTACCCATAAAAACATTTAGCATCTTAGACCATGTGCTTATGTAATAAAATGCAAAATTCTTGGATGTTCCATTTTTGGAACACTGCGAAATAACTGGTTAATTGTCCGGTGTGCTAAATTGAATCAGAACTCTAATTACCCTGAATATTTTTGCATACCTTTTGTTCAGCGATCTCTGATTATCAGATACACAAAAACTGAAATACGACTTTTTAACATTTTAAAAGGTTTTATTATTTTAAAAGGTGGTCCGTTTTAATGATTCTAACTGATCAAAAATGTAGCCAAACTATAGGGTAAAATTCAAGGAGCATAGAGAACAGCAAAAAAAATGTTTATTCAAGCTTTTACAATAATTGCTCAAATAAGATGAAAGCTTACTGGAATACAATAAGAACTGAGTTAGATTCTTTAGCTAAAAACAATCATATCCAATTTTTTCAAAAACTGTAGTGATAATACTGTTAATTATTACAATCTTGCGGCTGAGGAATGTAATGAGTACTTTGTTGAAAGTATAAGGCAATTATCTAACATAATAATAACATAATCATTCGAACAATCTTGGACTTGATATAGGGACCTGTGATGAATCGATGTGTCTCCGGTCTTTTTCTGAACTTGAGGTGCATGAACTTAATCTCAGGTAAGCACTCTAATGGTGTAGATGACATACCTGCTTCCCTCCTGATGGAGGTATCTGAACATATATCTCCGGCTCTGCTTACCAAAAGGGTACATTTCCCACTCAATTAAAGACATTCATTGTTCGATCTATACACGGAACGGGTAATGTTAACAGAATAGATAGCTATAGGCCAGTCTCACTTCTGACGGCATTATCCAAAGTTTATCAAAAATCATTCTACAATAGACTCAGCAATATCCTAAATAAAAATAAGATCATTCCTAGTACACAGTTTGGCTTTCGAAAGGGCTACTCAACGGCAGCTGCGATTGTTTCCCTTGTTAAAGAACTTGTTCGGGTATTGGATCACGGGTGTGCCATCATGAGTATTTTCTTTGATCTCTCACATGTCTTTAACCTGGTCAACCACCAGTATCTCATTATGTAAGAGAGAGTATTCCACCCAAATGGATCTAGACATACCTAGCCAACAGAAAACAAAAAGCTGTGCTGCTGTTAAATGGCCAGAAGTATCAAATTGATTTTAGCAAATGTTGTGTGCTGGGGCCCTTGTTATTTCTTGTGTCTATATTGCTAACATTGCTCAGTGGTTTTAATTGGCTCCAATGCTATATATGTAGATGATATAACTTCTGGCATAACAGGTTGAGATAGAAAGATTAGCTGGAGCTTCCATTGAGATATGCTGATTATTGCAGAACAATGACCTTGTCCCAAATTTACAAAAACACACTTAATGCTGTCTAGTACCCAAAATAAATGATACCCAATCTAAAGTTAGCACATGTGTCTGAACGTAGC